>VZSR01001014.1:724869-757263 GCA_013398615.1 Brachypodius melanocephalos | reverse complement strand
AACCTCACTGTGGGCACTGGAACAGAGCCCAGAGAGGCTGTGAAGCCTCTCTCCCTGCCTGGGGATATTCCAGAGCCCTCTGGACACACTGCTGTGCTCTGGGATGGCCCTGCTGGAGCAGTTCACCCTCTGTGGTCCCATAAACCTGGCCCACTCTGGGATTCCAGGGTTCTGCTCCAACCCTCCTGCCACAAGAAGATGCTTTGCAAGTCGAAAGGTGCTGAGTAACTTCTCCTGGAAGCAGCTCTCTGCAGCACAGCCTCTTTGATCTCCTGCTTCCATCTGCTCTTTTATTGCTCCAGAGCTGCAGTGTTGAAGTTTTGAACCCCAGAGGTGACATTTGGGTCCTTTCAGGGCCCTCAGAGTTGGAGCAAGCCCAGCACCCTGGCTGGGTGCCACACCGAGCTGTGCCTCTCACCTTAACCTGCACAGGAGCACCCCAGGGAGGGCACTGAGAGGAGCAGATGGAATTAAATCCCTGCTTATTGTAGGTTTTTATTAAAAGAGGGCACGTGTGTAACACCACCAGCTCTGCCCACGCTCTGGGGACCTCACCCTTGGACACTTTTCCAGCCTTTCCTTGGAGCTGAGAAGCAGAACCGTGCTCTTGCCACGCTGCAATTAAAGAAATTCACTGCTCCCCATAAAGCCTAAACCCTCTAAAATACAGCTGTTCTCTCCTGCTGGGTTTAAAAAGGAGTGGTTTCACAGAAATGGCTCCAGGTGTGCTTTTGTGCCAGAGAGGCTCGTGAATGCCTGTTGGAAGGGCTGTGGAAATATTTTGGCAGATGTTGCTGCTGGGCCAGGGGATGCTGCTGAGCCTCTGAGTGGGGGGATGCAGAGGGGCTGGGCTGAGAGCTGTGGCTATGAGGGGCAGCCTGTCCCCAAATTCCTCATAAGAGGGCACAGTTTGGTCAAAAGTTGGACTTGATGATCCTGGAGGGCATTTCTAGCCTTCAGAACGTTGTGATTCTGTCTCTGGTGTGAGTGAACCAGGGCACCCCTGGGCTGTGCTGCTGCCACAGACCCTGCTGAGGGTCCCTGCCCGAAGCTCTGGGGGTGAAAGTGCTGAGCCCTCTGCATTTGAGTCCTCAGCCCAGCCAAAGCAGGGTGCTGGCAGCAGCCTGGTCTGCTCTTCCTTCAAATATGTTGTAAATCCAGGAGCTCAACACCCCTGGAACCAGGGAGAGCAGGAGGGAGCAGAGACCCAGCCCAGCTGGGCTGGTGCAAAATGGGATTTGTGACTTGTGACCGTTTTTCGAGCGAGAATCATTGATTTTTGCATTTTTTTTTTTTCCTTCATAGAATTCCTTCTCCTTTGGATTCTCTTTGGATTTAACTTTTCTCCTCGTGGCAGGGCTGTTTTCCCTGCAGGGCTTCACAGTCCACCAGGAAGGAAACCCATTCTTTGTTTCTGACTTACCCTAAATGCCTTTCTTTGTTCCTGTCAGACCATTCTTTTTGTACTGCCTGTTCCAACACAAAAGGAAACAAATTCTTTCTATGCCAAACTGCAGCTTTTTGCCCCAAAAGTGCTGTTCTGATAATTTTCGAAAGGCTGCACGAAGTTCTCTCGACAGGCACTAAAACCATGCAAATTTTGAAGATTTTTTTTAAGGTTGGGCTTGATGATCTTGGAGGTTTTTTCCAGCCTTAATGATTCTCTGATTCCATCTCTGTGCATTTGGGCTGGGAAAGGATCGTTCTCAACAATTCTGCTTCGTCTTGCCTTTGCAAATTCATTACAGCAGGCACAACCATGAATTTGGGGAGAACTTAAACTCTGCCTCTCGCTTCCCCCTCCCTGAATTATGGATGGTTGGGGGGCCTGGTGGGGTTGTTAATGCTCCTGTGAAGTCACAGCCCATCTGTGAGCCCAGAGAGAAATGGGAATAGCAACGTTTTGTTTTGTCTGCTCTACAAAACAGGAGCTGGAGGTTGATTAATTCTTGTGGGCTGATCAGAGAGCTGGGGGAATGTGTTCCAGATAGAGGGGATCAGGAATTGGGGCTCTGTGGGTGGTGAGATGTCTATGGACCTCCCAACCCTTGTCCAGTGTGAGCTGTCAGAGAGCCTGGGCAGTGTGGGGGGACAAAGGAATGGAATAAATAAGGAGATAATAAAAAAATCCTAATTGAAAATCGGAGTGAGATGAATTCTAACTGACTCCACATCAGGAACTGGAGTGACAGGACAAGGGGCAATGGGTTCCCACTACCAGACGGCAGGGTCAGATGGGATATTGGGAAGAAATTCCCCCCTATGAGGGTGGGGAGGGGCTGGAATGGATTTCCAGAGCAGCTGTGGCTGCCCCATCCCTGGAAGAGTCCCAGGCCAGGTTGGACGGGGCTTGGACCACCCTGGGACAGAGGAAAATATCCCTGCTCATGGTAGGGGGATGAAAATGGATGATCTTGATGCTCCCTTCCAAACCATTCCATGATTTCCTGGTTCTATTTTCCCTCTCATGTGAAGTAATGTGGCCTGTCACTACTCTCTTAAAGAAATAAAAACCACACTGTACTGAAATAATGACTTCAGATCCCTCTGTGAACATTCCCCTGCAATTACTCAACTCTGTTAGAGCGTTTCAAACACTTTTGGATCCTGACAAAAGAGAAATGCTCTTTATCACTTCTAATTTCTGCAACTGGGTCTAAAAGCTAATTAGTAAAACAGACTGTACCATCTGCTTCCTTGGGATGTGCTCCTGCTCTAACTATTTACATTTTAAGTTGGGGTGGTTTTTTTTGCTTTATAAATTCATTCTCACTTCTAAAATGGTTCAATCCAACCTATTGTTGTTTTATTGTGCAGTCATATTCTGCTCCTTCTGCATCTCTTCTTGGCATCAAGAGCACCTGAGAGGAAGGAAACATAAAACAAAACTTAATCCTGTCATTCTTTCTGCACGAATGTGCCTGGTTTACATTCCTGGGGCAGCTCGTGCTGGAAAACATTGTGGAGTTTGCAGGTAGGAAAGGCAGGAGCTGTTCACCTTAAAGAAAACAGTAATTCTCCATGGGGAGGGAGCAGGAGAAGGAGATTCAGACTCCTCTGAGCTCCTCAGCCCTGGAAACTGGGATGGCTCAGGCTGGGAGGTTTGTGGCTCTTGGTTTGACCAAAAATTGTGGCTTTGGGGCAACCCTTGGAGCAGGGCAGGGCTGATGCTTTCACCACACCAAGGAGTGTTTTCCACATCAGAGACTGGCAGAGCTCAGTGATTCTCCATGGTGGATATTCCCCTGATTGTCCATCACTCCTTTTAATATTATCATTATTCCTGTTTGCACATTAAACAACCCTTCCTCCCTGCTGGTTGATGTCCTCATTGCTTTCTGCAAGGGAGAGCAAGATCTTATCCTTAAAATAAACCCAATGTGGAGACTCTGGAGGCCTGCTTTGCCTCTGGAGGGGATGAGTGATGCTTCCCCAGGCCTCCACTCCCAACTGCACCAAGCTGTGGATCCTGAGCTGTTGGGAAAGGATTTTACCTTGGTGGGTGAGGAAGAGAGCGCTGAGTTTTGGGCAGCTGAGTGGGAGCAGCGATTCTCTCCTGGAATTGCAGTGCCAACTCTGCCAGAGGTGGGACAAGGAATTCAAAATAACTCACAGCAGCCAAGCCAAAAGTGTCAATCCGAGCTACAGCCACATTTTTTCTGCTCGTTTCTGCAAAAGGATCAGCTCTTAACCAGGGAGAAAATTGAAACTGTGGTGTGGCTGAAAATCCACACGTGAGGTGGACGCTGCTCCTCGTCCCAGGTGTCACAGACCTTTGGACCTCCAGCTCATGAGCTTCCCATCAAGCCAACAAAGGTCAGGCTTGGCAAATAATGTGTCTCAGATGAGTTTCTTCCTCTGTGTGAGCTGAGCTGCTTAGATCATGCCCTGCTTTTATCCCTCCCTTTGAGGGCTCCCAGGTTGGTGGCAGGAAAGCCATTATCAAGGAGCTGTTCCTTTGCCTTGGCTTTGTGGATATAAATACTGACACCTTGTTCCATTTTTCATGCATTACTTCTTTCCCTGCCCCATTCAAAAGAACAAAAGGAGTTCTGAGCTCTCCGGGGCTGCAATTTGACAGGTTTTCCTTGGTGGTGGCATTGCTGGTTTTCTAGTTCTGCTTAAAAACAGCTTTTTTTTTTTTTTCCTTTTACCTGAAGGGGAAGAGGAGCAAAATAAAACGATGAGGAAAGCTGGAGGAGCTTTAACTTGCATGCATGAAGCAGCAATTCCAGTGATTTTATTGTTTGGGCTTTCTGATGGTCGTCCCAAACCATCAATAAACCTCTGGCTGTCTCTGCTTCGCCCTCCTCATTAGCTGGAGGCACAGCCCAGTGCTGGGGCTCTGTGGCTGGCTGGGAAGTGCCTGCCTGGCTAATTCCCCTCTCCCCCTGCCTCTCCAGCTGGCTCTCATTCCCATTTGGAATATAGATGGAACGAGAGGCAGGCATGGCCTGGGGGAGCAGGGGGGATTTATGGCCAGCAGACAGCGTTTAGTGCAGATGTGCAGAGCAGCAACTCTCTGCTGCCAACAAAACCTCTGGAGAGATACATCAGAGCAGGGAGCCGTCAGCAATTAATTTTCAGAGGGCTAAAATTCACCCATGTTTTAATAGAAGAGGAGTCTGAAGGACCAAAGAGAGGATAAATCATTTGGGACCCCTGGGTGGTTTTATTTTTAGCTATTTTTCCTTAGCAAGCGTTGCTGCTTTTTTTTTTTTTTTCCTCCCTTGCAACAGGTAAAACATTGGGGGTTCAATCACTGAGACAAACGTTCTTAAATAAGCAAGACTTAAAACAGAAAAATAAAACTAAGAACAGCTTTTCCCTGTGAGATCCCTTGAATCCTTCTGCAAGAAAGATGCCAAACCCTTGGATCAAGGTCTGGTTGATCTTGCAGGTGATACTCGAGTGACAAAGTGAAGGGGGGGGCTGAGCTATAATTGGCGGATGTGAAAAGTTTGCTGACACGTTTGGCTGCTGAGTATTGCAAATTTAGTTTTGGGGGGTTCATTTGGGGTTTTGGCTTTGTTTTTTTTTTTTTTTTTTTTTTTTAAATTTTTTTTTTTATTTTTGAGGAGGAGGAGGAGGAGGAGGGGGTAATTTCTTTGCAGCTCAGCTCCTCTGCCAGCCACAGACTTGAGAGAGGAAGAGGTGACCACAGCTCAACAGCAGGGCTGCCTGGATGGTGGTTCATGCTTGATGCTGAGTCAGTGGTGCTTTATTGAGGCTGTGGTCTGAAAGGAGAGGTTCTGTTCCTTCTGAAGAACCTCAGCTGATCGAAGCATCTCAACATTTTCCTCACAGTTGAGCCAGGGTTTAAGTCCAGTTCTGCTGTGCACGGTGTAAATGGGGTGTGCGTGTCCAGTGCTCGCTGTGGTGGATTTTAATGCTCCTAAAATTTTCCTTTGCCACCAAAGCTGGGGATTTTCTTCCTCTGTGGAAGCTGGCAATTGTCTTCCTCATGTCACAGTGGGGTTTAGAGGGCATGGTGGGACTTAGGTCAAAGGTTGGACTTGATCCTGGAGTTCTTCTCCAACCTTAATGATTCTGGGATTCTGGATTAACAAAAACCTGTTACAGTTCAACAAAGCCCCACGAATCATGGAATGGTTTGGGTTGGAAGGGACCTTAAAGCTCATCCCATCCCATCCCTCACCATGGGCAGGGACATCTTCCACTATCCCAGGTCCATCCAAGCCCTGTCCTGGGCACTTCCAGGGATCCAGGGGCAGCCACAGCTTCTCTGGGAATTCTATCCCAGCCCCTCCTCTTCCTCACAGGGAACAATTTCTTCTACATATCTAACCAAAATTCAGTCTGAACCCCAAAATCTTCCTATGTCCTGCATGGTGGTGGCAGCTCCAGCTTTTCTCCCCACTTTGAGCTGTTCAGTCCTTTCAGCACAAACTCTAAGGGATGGTAAAAGCTCCTGGAAGTGGAGGCAGATCTTTGGCTGCCATCAGCAGAGCTCCTTCCCCCGGGTGAGGCAGTGGTCTGGAAAGCTCAGGAGACAGAGAACTTGAGCCAAAAATTCACTGTGGAACAATTCCGCTCTGTCATCTTTCTCTTTATTACCCTTTGCTCTGCAGCCATGATGGGATTAGTGATATTTCCATTTGTCTGTTTTATGTATTTTGTTTTCCCTTCCCCTGAAAAATGATTACAGGATGAAAAGTTTGTCAGGCCTTGGAGTTCAGCAAGATTCTCTCTGGAATTAATTTCCTACCATGGAGCGTGAGCAGGTGTCTAGAAAAACACTATTTGATTATAGTTTTGTTTTCATATAAGAAAATGATTATTTTTGCTTGTTGGTGGGTGTAGGACACAGAACTGTGTGGGAAAGGCAGGATTTTAATTTATCAGATGCCTGAAGACTTAAAATCCTAAGTAATGAGGAAAGCTGAGGAAATGGAAGTTTTGCTCCAGCTGGTTATTCCTTAAGTGTCAGAAATCAACAGCAGAGGAGAAGAGCAGGAGGAACAAGGACATGGACCTGGAATCAAACACCCCAGTGGGATGAGCTGGGATCTGTCAGAGCCTGAGACCCAGCACAGCCAGATCCAAGCTCTGGGTCTGGCATGAAATGGCTGCTCTTGATTTTCTCATCCTCCCCGTGGAGCCTCTCTCTCTTGATCTAATTGGAGGGGTTTGTTCTGACACCTGCTGCAATCAGGGCTGAACGCTTTCCACGGAAAATCAGTGCCAGCAACGAGGCTGTGCTGTGCTCTTGGCTCCAGTGGCTCTCCAGCACTGGTTTCCACTCTCTCCCAGTTGCAAGAGACCCTTCTGCTCCATCATTCCTTCCACCTGCAGCTTCTGCCTGAAGCCATCCTCGAGTGGTTTTTATCCCCAAAACGTGTGGAGCTTTCCTACCCCACCATTTCACCCTTCCCCTTGAGCATCCTGCTCTCACAACCTTTCCAATCACATTAAGATCAAATCAGCCCCCCATGGTGGGGGTTTGGAATGAAATCATCTTTAAGGTCCCTCCCAGCCCAAATCATTCTCTGTTTCTAAGGTATCTGTGATGTTTTCTGGCTCAGCAGCATGAGGAGGGATCCCACCAGGTCCTGCTGCTCCATCAGCTGCCTGACACTGATGCCTTAAGTTTTATCTTCCCTGTATTTCACGTTCTGTGCACGCAGGGGTGCAGCTCTGAGCTCACAGTCAGGGTCACTCAGCTCTGCACACAGCACGGACACAAAACAAATCCTTTTCCTGCTGCACACCAAGGACAACTTTCAGCCCCAAAGCACAACCAAGGGTGGCTGAAGGGAGGAACAAGAAGGATGGGAGCTGACAGCCTGGAGCTGGAATGGGACAATTCAACCCCAAGGTGCAAATGGAGCAAAACTGATCAAAGTGTGAGACCTCATGACCGTTTGTCCATTTTTGTGTCTATTTTGGGTCCATTTTGTGCCCATTTTGGGTCCATTTTGTGCCCATTTTGGGTCCACCTTGGGTGTAGCCCTGGCCAGGCTCTTGTCCTGCCCAAGGTGTATCCTAAAGGCCTTTCAATAAATCTCTCCTTTATTCTCCAGCTCTGTCCAGTCTCTGTTTCAGCTCAGCCTTCCCAAGACATCACCACCATCTCTGGGGCCTCCAGAAGGGGAGGCTGAGGGATGCTGGCTCCTCCTCAGGGTCTGGATGAGGAAAAATCCATCATTTCCCCGCTCTTCACGCTCCCAGTGCTGCTGGAGGATTCACTCTCCCTTTAAACGAAGTAACCTCTGCAAGGACTTACTGTGCCTGGAGCCTCAGACCTTCGTGCCAGGCTGGTTCATTCTCCATCACCCAGAATAATTCCCTTTCTCCAGCTGCCGGCCTCGGGTTTGGTGTGCTGAGAGGAGCTGACTCAGAGATGACTCAAACCCTTCACACGCCTTTGTGGGTGTGCAAATGAAGGAGCAGGGTAGAAGAGTTGGGTGATTAAATAAGAGCCAGCAGCCAGCCCCTTCCCAAAATCCCAGGGGATTCCCAGGAGCTGGAAACACACCCTGGGCACGGTGATTCAATGGAGCGAGCAAAAACCACTTGTAAATACATTTATTAGTGCCGAGGCTGTGGTTGGAGCTGAGGCAAAGGAGAGAAGCCACACAATTACCTGCAAATCCTTCCTGGAGTCCGTGGGTCAGCAGGGAAAGAGCAAAGAACGGGGAGATGTTTCTGTTTCGCTGCGGGTTTTATTTAATTCCACATCTTTAATTCTGATCTTAAAGGCAAATGATGAAAGTGGTGTTTTTAAAAGGAAATTGCCAATTCGGGGGCAGCTGCAGGACGTGAAGGGTTTATTGGGAAGCCTCAACACCAAAGGTGGTCTCTGGATCCAGATCTTGTCCCAAAAGGTTCTGAGCCCTTCAGCTTTTTCTCAGAGCCAAAGCAGAGGAGCAGCAATCCCATGAGATTCCTGAGTCCTTCTCCATCCCTGCTTATGTCCAGCTGCCGGAAAATACCCTGGGGATGGAGGGGCGGGGCGAGATCCTTCACCTTGGGTTGCACAACAGGAATGAAGTAACCAAAAACCCAACTTTGAGTCTCCCTTAGGAGCAAAACCAGCCCCTGATGAGGCCAGGCCACATCCCTGGAAATTCGGGTTTTTCATGTCATGTTTAGTCAGGACTGTGGGTGTCATAGGAGGGATTATCACCCTGTGCTCTGTGAGAGCCGAAATGTGCTCTGAGATCCTGCAGCCGAGGGTTCCCAGGGTCTCCAGAGGCACCTGCCATTCCTGCTCAGCACATCGTGGGCTGAAAGGGAGGGAATTGCACTTGGATCCAGAGCTTTTCCTGCTCCTCCCCAGCTGGGGACACCCCCCAGGTGCTGTGAGGTCTGAAGGGGGGATTATGGGCTTTACAGGATTTCCATGGGGCTTAATGGAGCCAATACCTGTAAATTAGGGTATTTTTTTAATTTATGGTGGTAAAACTCCTGTGGGAAACTGCATTTGCTGTTGTGAGCCTTAGAGGTAATTATAATCTCCTTTTTTTTGACACTGCACTGTTGGGAGTGAACGCCAACATTTCCATTTGAGGGCTTATTTGATTCTTTTTCTCATTTTGCAAAACATTATTACATTAACCCGCCACTCCTGCATCCTTGTCCTACCATGGCATTTATGCATGAGAGGGTCTGTGCTCTGAAAGGAGCATCAGGCTGAAGAATGCTCCATGATGATGGAAAGGCTTCTGTTTATCCTGTGGTTTTGGAATAAGAGCTTATTTTTGGCTTTGGAAGCAAATGTGACCTAGTTTGGATCCAAAATGTAATCTGAACCTTCAGCTACACATCTCGGATATTTATTAGGGCTGAAAGTAGTCAGTAAATGTGTGTGAGTCTGAGTCAAACTGAGAGAGGGGAAGTTTAGGTTAGAGACTGGGGAGAAATTCCTCCCTGGGAGGGTGGGGAAGGGCTGAGATAGAATTCCCAGAGAAGCTGTGGCTGCCCCTGGATCCCTGAGAGTGTCCAAGGCCAGGTTGGATGGGGCTTGGAGCAACCTGGGACAGTGCAAGGTGTCCCTGCCCATGGCAGAGGGTGGAATGAGATGAGCTTTAAGTTCCCTTGCAACCTAAACCACTGCAGGATTCCATGGTTTTCTATAAATCAATAATCCACAGGGTCCTGAGACTTTTTGTTGTGCCGCAGCCCTCACCCCTCACCCCCTTTCCATCCCAGTTCAAGCAGAGGGGCAGGAGGAGGCTCCTCCAGTCTGCAGAGATCCCTCAGGCTGCTCTGGCTCTCAGGTGAAACCAGCCCTGAGAAAAATCCTTCCCCACCAGGGCTCGCTGCTCTTCATTTTTCCTCCCAGTCTCTGCTCGCATTGTCCTGAACGCAGCTCTGGGTTATCCCTCTCAGTCCATGCAATGCTCCCCTCTTTCCTTGCTTACTTTTAATTAAATCTCATCACTTGAAAAATCCCAAGGAAGACTTTGCAAGATCCTCAGTTTGATTTTTGTTTTCATTGAGCTCAAACTTATATGACAAATCTCCCAGAGCTGTTGCTAAATGCTCTTTGTTTTCATGCAAAAATGCACTTTGTTTTCATGCAGTGCTCTTCTGGCTGAAAGTCCTGTTCCTGCCACGGGAATGTGGGCAGGAAGGGAATGTTCACCTGGGGTTTATGACCCTGACAACCTGTTTTTGTTATTAAAATCGTGATGAGCAGCAGAAGTGATGAAATACTGAGTCCTGTGGAGTCTGCCGAGTGTTTTTTTTAAGCTCCAATCATTTCACATTGTGTTGGCATAAAAAAAAAACAGAGGAAGAAGATCCTTCATGGAGAGCAAGCAATTCTTCTTGGACCTTCTGAAGTTAATTATTTTATATCCCATAACTGAAACTTGTAACTCAGTGTAATTGGCAGGAGAAGTCCCACAGTAACAATCACAGGGCTGGTTATTGTTTCCTCTAGTGCTCCACTGTGGGAATGCTGGAAAAACAGCCTCCCATCCTGGTGTTTATTGGCAAATGCTTAAATAAATCATGCCAGCCTGTACAACAAGCTCAACGATCAATAATCTCTCCTCTTGAAATGGGAAGCGTTGCAGGAGGGGAGGAGGTGGGGACAGGCAGGGTTTGTGGTGCCCATTTAACTGGGATTGTGTTTTATGGATCTGGGAAAACCAGAGACCAAGCCCAGGCTGGATGGTCCGGTGGAAAGTGTCCCTGTACATGGCAGAGGGGTGGGATGAGCTTGAACATCCCTTCAATCCAAACCATTCTGGGATTTTATGTCCCTTCAACCCAAACCATTCTGGGATTTTGTGACTCTTCAACCCAAACCATTCTGGGATTTTATGATTCTACGACGATTTTAGGAATTTGTTCTTTTCCCAATCTGCCAACACCTCACTGTGTGACCATAACAGGACAAGGATTAACCTTGTTATTCCACATTCTGTTAAAAACCCTACTGATTGCCTCAGGCCCTGTCTGCAGCCTGGGTGAAGGAACCAGCACTTTGTGTTGAGGTCCCCACGTCCCACCCCGTGGTGCCCCAGGGTTCCTCACCCCTCTGTTCAGCCCAGCAACACCAAACCTCCTCGTGCTGCTGCCAGCACCAGTGGGAACAACCCCATCACCCCTCTCCTGAGGGATTTTGTGCAGCCACATCAGCCCCAGCTCCTGAGGTGCCTCTCCCAGCTGTGCTCAGCCCATGGAGGATGTTGGCTGTGCAAGACTTGATTTCACCCAAGGGCTGCTGCTGCTCCTCTGTCTCACAGCCCCTCTGAAGCAAGTGGAGATATTAAGATTTTTTTTTTCCCTATCAGTCACTAATTTCTGCTTATTTCTGCCCCAGGTGGAGCCTGCAGTGACAAGGGTGACACATCTGTGAATGCTGACACGGCCTCGAGGTTCCAGCACAGCCAGGGAGGAGGGCAGGGACAACAGAGCTTGGCTTAATGTCACCTTTGGCACTTGGGATGGGACATTTGAAGTGGAGGGAAAGGGCAGAGCAGGAGATTTCAGGTGAATGGGGCACCTCCACCCCACTGCTGCTGCTGCAGGGCTGTGCTGAGGATACAGCTCCAGTTTAATGCTTCAGCAAGAAACCTTAGGATGGATCCTCATGTGGGACGAGCTGGCCTCGCTTTGAGTGGGAAGCAGGCAGTTTGTGAGGGATGGGGTCTGACCTGCTGGTCATTTGAGGTCCTCAATCTCATCTGTAAAGCTGCACTCGGGTTTGCAGGCTGGCAAAGCATTCCTGACACGTGGAGCAGGAGCAGGGCTGAGCACACGCTCAGGATGAAGCATGTGAGTGTTTTACAGAAATACTCCTCGTGTCAGTTCACATGTCCCCGTGCCCTTTTTTTCCTGCATGGAGAATGCTGGCTCAATTAAATTGTCATCTTCCTGGAAAAAAAAAGATGTCCTGGTAGCAGGCCTGGGTCTCTTGGTATGAAACCACAATTCTGGAAGGAATTTAAACAAAGTCATCAGTTTCAAGGGGTTGTTGAATTTCTTTTTCTATCCATTTCATTACAAAAAGGAAATATGCTCCTGAACTCTCCAGGCAGTGATTTCAAGGTGGGTTGGCTCCTGTTAAATTAGACATTTATGGACTATTTAGTAAATTACCTCAGAGACAAGACCTTCCAGACTTGTTTTCCATTTCATATGGGCTATTTCAGAAAATCCCTCAGGATTATGCGGGGCCAGGCTCTTGTGCTGCCTAAGATGTATCCTAAAGGCCTTTTAATAAATATCTCCTTTATTCTCCAGCTCTGCCCAGTCTCTGTTCCAGCTCAGCCTTCCCAAGGCAGCACCACCATTGCTGGGGCCTCCAGAGGGGGAGGCTGAGGGATGCTGGAATAACCTGAAGCTGGAATTGGACAATTAAACCTCAATATGCAAATGGACCAAAACTTGTAAAAGCCTCATATTAAGTGTAAGTCAGCTCTCTTCACAGATTTGGGAGAGAAAACAAATCCTTTTCCTGCTGGTGATCGAGGACAATGAGTACAAGGCCTGGAAACATTCCCAGGGAAAGCTATGAAACGGGGTTTGTGGGGATGCATGGGCAGCAGGGCACACCTGGCCAGATGTGGGTTGGGTTTATCCTCACCAGAAGCACCAAACCTGCATCTCCTCCCATCAATCTCCTCTCTGCTGGCACTGAACAAAGCCTGGTTTGAAGCAGAACCTCCTGCTCTGGGATTTGTTTGCACTTTGCTCCGGGAATTCTTTCCCCGTTTGCTTTCACAGCCCTGGCCTGACCTTCCCCTGGCACCAGGATGCCAATTAAGGAGCTCAGAGCAGGGAGGGCTGTGGATGTTATTGATTAGGGCTCTAATTGCTCATCTCCCCATGCTGTCCAAGCGAATTGGGCTGGATGGAGATGCACAGAGTGAAATGGAGACGTGGCAGCCGCGGGACTCACTCAGACATTGTTCCTCAGCGTAAGGATTCTGTGAATTCTGGGATTTGGGCGCTGTTCTTGCTCAGCCTGCCTGGTTTTTTCACTGCTGGTCCCTTCCAACCTCTGTCCTTTCATGAGGTCCCTCATTGTGACCAGCCATGGGTGCAAGGGCAGGGAAGGGTGGTCACTGCAGGCACACCTCCTGTGCTTCTGAGAGCACCCCCTAATGTGTCAATTATCTCATTAATTATTTCCCTCCAGCCCAGAACCAATGCTTGGACATTTCAGGGCATCCCAGGACAGCAAGGGACAAGTTACATCTCCAAATGTAGACCAGAGATGGTTTTTGAATCCCCATCTCAAGAGAAGTTTAAAATGTGGGAGATTTCAAGCTATTGACTGATCACAGCCTTGGTAACATAGAAAAGGAGAGGAAACCTCACCAAAGACTGAAGCAATGTGACAGTAAGGAGTGGAGAGCTCTCAAGAGCCAGGACATTCAGCAACAAGAGCCCTCTGCCCATAATTTTGGATTGTTTCTTGTCCAGGGAGGCTTTAGCCACCAGAGGCGTGGAAAAAGCAAAATGAACTCTTTGTTATCTGCTGCAGGAAACTTTGCTGCCCTGAGAGCACGGGATGATCCCAGAGCTGTCTAATTAGGCAGGCAACTGTTTATAAAAGGATTTCACATCCAGGCCTGAAAGAGCTGGAATTGACCCGTGAAGTGAAGAAAAGGCTGAATTTTATTCACGGCCCCTGCACAGAACCTGGCTGAGGATGAGGAGCCTCACGCTGCCTCTCTGCTTGGGGTGAATTTCATTAGAATGGGCTGATAATTGCCAGAACCAAGCAGGGGGGATTTACCTTCAAGGCCCGTGAAGGTCAAGATCAGCCTCAGAACAATATCAGGCTTTTCAAGATGAAGTTTTAATGTGAACAGGGAGAGGACTTAGTGAACTCAGGAGGCCTTGCAGACGTTCTAGGCTGGCAGCAGCCATTTTGGGCCATTTTGTGCTATTTTGTGCCATTTTCAGTAGTACAGCTGGGCCTGTGGTTCATCCAGGGCTTCTCTTCTTCAGAGGATCACCGGGTGCAATTGTGGAGTTTGGTTTTTGTGGTTTGTGATGTTCTCTGGAAATGCCCAAATCCTTTGGGAGACAAGGTCAAGGAGGGGGCTTGAACTCGCTGGGAAGGTACAAAATGCATTCTCCTAAGGAAGATCTTTTGGGAGCCTGAGCAGATCCAGAGGGTGCCAGCGCTCCTTTCCAGATGTGCTGCACCTCTGGGGCAGACAGAAAATGCTGGATAAGCTGGAGCTGCCCTTCCTCCTCAGCGAATCCTTCCCATGTGGAATCTGCAAGCCCCTTGGAGACAACAGCAGGTGGCTGCGAAAAACAGTGCAGATAAGGGAGGATTGAAGACAGTGGAACTGTTTTTAGGTAAATTTCTGCTTTTCAGATCAGATCTGCATGTTTATCCCCTATCTACACGCACACTTAATCCCCAGTTGCCATGGGACAGGAGAACTGCCTGTTATTGCAAGCTCTTTCTCTGAGCAATTTCCTGTTGTTAATGCAGCTCAGTCCCTTGATTCCATTCCAGTCAAATCATTCCTGTTGTCTTTTCCGAGGTCATTGTGCTGCCTTGCAGTACCCAAACCTCGGTGGTGGCAAAGCTTGGGAATAAAGAGCCCTCTCTGAGGAGCTGCTGAGCCACAGGCAGGTGAGAGCAGACCTGAAAGGGCATTTCCATCCCTTGATCAGCTGCCAGCCCTGCTGCTCTGGGCACAGCCAGGCTCGGCCTCACATGTGTGGTCTGACTTGATTTATGTAATCCTCACATCTAGATAGGCCTCAGAATGCCCCACTCAGGATTACAACAAGGTAAACACGTTTTTAGCACACACACACACAAAAACCCCCAGAAGTGAAAATCTGATTGTTCTGGTGAAGCACACAAAAGCTGGAAACTCATAGCAAGGATATTTTTGAGGTGAGGCATTGGTGTTGGAGGGAGGGAGAGCAAGGCTTGGAACTGGAGAAAATGGGCTGGGTGGCAGTAATAGGGAAAAAAAAAAACAAACCAAACTTCCTGCTTTTCTTACAAGCAACCAAATCTGGAGTGGCAGAGGCGGCTCCTTTCTGCAGAGCTGCCTCTCTGACGACAAACACGCCGAGGTGTCGATGTGGAGAGCAGCAAGTTGTGTTCCAGACTCTCTGATAAGTAAGAATACACTGTGCTTCACACGTGCTCAAAAGAAATCTGTCACTCTCCTGAAGGTCTCACCCCACTTTGCAAAGTCTCTTTATTCCCCTTTTCCTGAGCCACAAAGTGAGGGGGGAGGTCAGAGAATGCCAAGAGCCTCATCCCAGTGCTGGGTGTTGGGTTGGAATTTGCTGTAATAACTCCCCTGGTGAGGTGACACCAGAGGAAGGGAACAGAATGGGCCCATCATTAAGTTAAAAATAGAAACTCACAGTCACAAAGTGTGTGGTACCTGGCAGTAAATTGGCTCCTGGCCCTTCCCCATGCCTGGAGCTGCTGTTGCTGCCTGCACGGATGAAGGAGTCTCCCCTTTTCCCACCCCTCTGGCACAGCAGAATGCCAGGTCTCCCCTGGGAGGGTGAGAAGTGTGTCCTGATGGGAGGAAGGCACCCATGCCCACAGCAGGAAGCACCTTCCCAGCTTCTCTTCTTGCCTGTGCCCATCCCAAGCTGTGTTTGGGGCAGCCTCAGCGTGGCTGTGTGGGCAGGACGGGTTTGTGCCTCTGCTGGGTGATCCCAAAGCACATTTTCTCCCGAGCAGAGTGCTGGCATATGCACACACATGCAGCAGGCACTCACTGGAACTGGCAAGCTGGAAAAATAACAGCATCCTCAGGGAAAAGAGAGGCTCCCACGTTGGTGCCTTCCTCCCCTCTGCTGGCAGCTGCTCTGCACGTCTCCAGCTCTCAGGCTGCTGCCCCTGAGAGCCGGGGAGGGAGATAAAACAATCTCATCACAGCGATGTTATTTCCCCCTCAAAGTCCTCTCGCCTTTCCGTGCGTGGATGTTGATAGCGAGGGCTGTAGATGTCACCGCTCTGGATTTATGGATAGAGATGTGCAGATGAGTGTGACAGCTGGGCGTCTGACTCCTTCCCACTGCAAAATCTGAGCCCTCTTCTCTGCCATCGCTTGGATTTTGTGCCACTCCTGACTCCTTTGTCGGCAGAGCTGGGAGCTGTGCGGAACTCGAGGCTCCATCTCTGATGAGCTCGTCGGGTCTCAGCCCTCAGCAGTGAACTCATTAACAAAATCAGCACTGGTGGGAATCCCCTGACTGCACAGGGGTCGTGTCTGAGCTGCTCTCCTTTTTCCCCTCTGGCCTGCGGGGTCGTGTGTTGGGTTTATCTGGCTGAGAACAAACCGTGTCGTGCAGCAGAGAGACCCCGCTGGGAGCCAGCTCAGGTCGTGAGGATCCTCTTCTCCAGAGGCGGCTCAGCATCCACCTCTTGTACTGCTGAAAATCAGGAGCAGTGGGGTTTGATTCCATGGCTGAGGCCGTGTTCTTACAGTCAGAAAATACAGCAACAACGGCAGCGATTCTCAGCTCGGGGACATGAAAGAGCCTGGGGTGACAGGACAAGGTGGGATGGCCTTCAGTGAAGGAGGGCAGGGCTGGATGGAATATTGCGAAGGAATTCTTCCCTGTGAGGGCGGGGAGGGGCTGGGATAGAATTTCCAGAGAAGCTGTGGCTGTCCCTGGACCCCTGGAAGTGTCCAAAGCCAGGCTGGAATGGGCTTGGAGCAGCCTGGGACAGCGGGAAGTGTCCTTGCCCATGGCAGGGGGTGACACTGGAAAATCTTTGAGGACCTTTCTGGACCCAAACCATGCTGGGATTCTCTGATTCTGTGAAGGAAGGCACAGCAGAGTGGTTAGGGATGGGCAGGGCTGTGTCCCAGGCAGGTGTGTCCCCTCTGGGCCTCCCCTGCAGCACCGCCTGCACCAGTGCATTCCCTGCTGCAAGGCTGAAGGAGCAGGACTGCTGCACGTAGAGCTGAGCTGATGAGGCTCAGCATCCCCTCTCCTTGTTTCATGTTTAATTAGCTGGTGCATGAAGGATGGATTGGATAGAACAAGGAAGCAGCGGGGAGAAGGAAGGTTAATCTATCCTCTAGCCTTGTTATTCCTTCTTCCTTGTGATCTTGTGAAGAAGGAGATGATGTGTCTTTTGAAGTGTAAAGTACTCCCTATCCTCCTTCCCCTGAAGTCATCTCCTCCTCCTCCTCCTCCTCCTCCTCCTCATCCCAGCCTCAGTCCAGCTGCTTCCTGCCAGGTGCTGCTGATGGCCCGGGGGCTGCACCCATCCTCCCCGGGGGTTGCACGAGGGGTTGGGGAACACAAAAAAAGCCAGGACTGGCATTTTGAAACACCTCAAAACTCTGTGCAAACACTCCTGGAACCCTGGGGCCCTGCCTGTCCCAGGCCAGGCTGGGCAGTGCTTGGGGTCACCTGGGACAGTGGAAGGTGTCCCTGCCCATGGCAGGGGTGCAATTGGATGAGCTTTAAGGTCCCTTCCAAGCCAAACCTGTCTGGGATTTTGGGATTGTTGGCTTAATTTGGGGTTGAAGCAGCAAGAGGAAGAGTGGGCTGGGAGCCCAAAGCAGTGCTGGGAAGGCTCAGTGTCACCTGGTGTGTCCCCAGGAGCTCAGGGCTCACAAACAGCAGTGCCACCCCCTGGATTGTGTACAAGGAGTGGGAGCTGGGCTCCCTCCTCTCAGTCTTCAGGAGCTCTGCTCCATTTTTCAGGAAACTCTTTGAGAACAAGGAGCAGGGGAATCAGGACAGAGGAGAGGGCTGGCCTGGCACGAGCAGCCCTTCCCCAGGCCCCTTGTTCTCCCCAAGTCACAGTAATTGAATTGTTTTAATATTAATGTCTTCTCTCGAGCTCTGCTGATGGGAGGGAGGGAGAGATGTTTCTTCCAAAACAGTCTTAAGCTAATGCAGAAAGTATGAATAAATCTCTCAGAGATTATAGCCCCTGGAAAGCTCCTGTGAATATCAGAAAGACATCCTTCCTGCTATGGGAGGTTTGATTGAATTACAAATTTGAGGCAACTCCAAAGCAAAACTGATTAAGTCTTTTCTTTCTCACTCTCTTGTTGAAGCTTTTTAAGGCGCTAAAGCTTTTTAATAATTAGAAATCCCCCCGTCCTGTTTGTAAGTGGTTATAATTGGCATCGCCCTGCCTGGAAGCAGCTCTAATTGGCATCGTGTCCTCGTGGATGGTGACGCACCAGAGCACAAAAGGGGCTGGTGGGAAGTGTTGTCACTCCTTATCTCTGAGGGGGACCCACGGCCTGTGCTGGGAGAGGATCATCTCAGGGTTGGGAGGGAGAGGTGATGTGCCAGGGATGAGCCCCTGGGAGCTGCAGGAGGTGAGAGATGGGGTGGCAGAACAGGGATGGGGCTCCAGCTCTGCTCCCAGGAGGAACTGGAGGGCCCTGGCTTTGTCCTCTTACGTAGGAGACTGCTGTGAAAACAGCAAAGCCCTTGTTTTGGGAGGAAGAGGAGGGTCCTGCCCACGGGGCTGTCTCAGCTCTTCCCCTCGGAGCCATCCCCACACCCACGGCAGTGTTTGATTAACGCTGGCACTGCACTGCCACGATCTGAGGCTTTGCTGTGAGAAACACTGTCAGGGTAAAGGCACTGTAGAAATCACCTCATTCAGTTCCCCCCCATTAGAGCAGAGAGGGAGGAAAAAAAAAGAAGAAAGGAAGCAAAAGAGAAAGCATTGTACATGAGGAGCTTCGCACAGGGCTGTCTGTAGTAAGGAGACAGCTGTGGTCTTTACCAGCCCTTGACAAGTGATTTTTCCAACAATCAGATGGGAGAACATGCTCTGTTAGGCTTATAATTGATAATACAGCACTGTTGAAATATGCCTGTCAGTTCTGCGGGGAGATAAAATTACAGCATTGATATCTCAGAACGGTTTTCGCAGGCGGCATCCGAAACCACATCCTGGCCCTGGCAGGTGAAAGGTGGGATGAGCGGGTGTGTAGGCAGGATCCAGCCTTCAGCCTCACCCTGAGGATGAGGAGAGACCCCACTGCAGACCCCCAGCCCTGGGTGGGCTCTGTGAAGCCTTTCCAGGGCTCAGCAGGAGCCTGCAGTGCGAGAACCCAGTCACAGAGGGGTTAAAATGTGTCACAGGGATGTTAAAATAATGAACGGGGAAATTGAAATGCTCCAAGGCAGTCACGGTGGTGGCTTTTTTAACAGGGAAGGCAGTAAAGTAGTGGACACTTCAGAAACCGATCCCTCCTTTCCTGGGAATGTTTTGAAAAGGAACACAGGCTTTGGGAATAATCCAGCAAAGCTCTTTGGATGCACAGCTGGGGTGAAAAGTTCTGGCTGCTTTTGAGATCACAGGACTCCACAAGAACTCTGGATCCCTAAGGAGCTCAGTGTCACAGAGTCCCACAACCTCCAGGAATCCAAGAACTTTTTGGATCACCTTCTAAAAGGTGTTTGGTGAAAAACTGAAAAAAGGAAAACCTGAGACAGGGAGGGAGCCCCAGGACCCACCATCACTTGAATTTCCCTTCTCAGTGCCACTGCCTGCTGGTGCCTGCCCAGAATCAGGAGGGCCACAGCACCACCAGTGGCTCAGCTGGGTTCTCCAGGATCCTACAGATTTGGGGGACATGGGGAGGTCCTCATCTTGTCCAAACCTTTGGGATAATTGGGGTCCCACATGGACGCTGATACTGGAGAGACAGAACAGGGTTTATGGACAGGAGCTGGAAACACTCTGAGCTGTGGGACAGACGGAGGAAGGGACTGCAGGGGTTGTTGGCAGGGCTTGGTTGCATCTGTTTAAGCTCCAGGTCTGTGATTTGTAGATGGGGAAGGGGAGATGGTCCCAAGCCTGTGCTGATCCAGCGTCCTGCACGAAACAAAAAGGTTTGAAACAGGATAAAAGCAGTGCTGGAAGCAGAAGGAATAAATTATTCTCTTTCTGCTGGTGACCAGGTGGAGAGCAGTAGGTGAGGCACAAGGTGGGGACTTGGCAGAGCTCATGGCACCTGTGTGCCAGCCTTGGCTTGGGGGAAGGATGCAGCAGCCTCTGCCCTCTCAGCCCTCCCTTCTCTGTGTCCCTCTCCTTCTCTCCTTTCTTTCTCTCCTTTCTTGGCACAGAACTCAGATAGATTGAGTGCAAGAGCAGTTAAGTGAAATTTCTGACACCCCTTTGCTGTTCCCTGCTCTGGTGGGGGCTCAGCCCCTCTTGCACCCCAGTGAAACCAGTGCTTGGGATGGTTTGTTCATCCCCAGCCTCACCCACTGAAGCCCCCAATTAGCATCTTGCCCCAGGACACCTAGGCCTGGCATTAGCACGCCTTTGTCAGGGTTAGTGACTCAAATTTGGAGTCAAATTAAAGGCGTGTCGCTAATTACGAGCTCCGGATTCCCTTCAGGGTTGGCTGCACTGAGCGAAATTGAAGTTTCCCCGTTCCCGTTCCTCCTTCCTAATTAGTCCTCCCCAATTCTTAGAGGCTGGCATTTAAAGTGAACTCAGCTGAAATTAGTACTTTTACAGTCGATTTTCAGTGCTGATAATGGGAACACGGAGGGGACAAACCCCTGCCTGAGTGGCAGCCCATGGAGGAGGTGACAGGTCCCAGGTGCCACTGAGCAGGGCAGGCACTGCTGCCACCCACCCTGGCTGCACCTGCCTGAGAAGGTACCTTGAAGGTCCCTTGGATTAATGCATTAAGGTTGATTTCTATTTCCTGACTCCCTGATTACGGTCCCTTTCATCAGAGATTTCTCCCCTCAAGACACAAAAGTCAGTAAATTCCGGGCTCACTCTGCAAATCTCCAGTTGACGTTTTTGACTTAACTCACTCTGCCGAGTAAAACCCCGAGCACAAAGCCGTGAGTTGCAGCAGCACTGCTGTGACCAGGCTGCCAGGCTCTTAAACCCCCAATTTCCTGCCTTTTGATGGCTTTGAATCACGATGGGCCTTAATAATAATGATAGTTGGTACTTATATACCACTTTATCTTAAAAGCTCTGTGCAAACATTAATTAATTATAGACACAGACAGCGTCTGCAAACGTGGAGCTGCAGATGCAGCCGGGTTGGGAGCCACGCACAGCTCGGAGCCAGGAGCTTCCCAGCAGGAGAAGAGCTTGGATCACGTCTGCTGCGGACCCTCCGTGGGCAAAGCCCCTCGTTTCTGGTAGTATCTGCCCAAGGTGGACCCAAAAGGTGACTAAAAACAACCCTGTAAACACCTCACTGCACTCAGGGTCTCAGGGAGGATTTTACTCCTGCCCATCACTGGCTGGAGAGGTGGCAAAACCTTGGGGTTGGCTCCTGGTTTGGAGAAATTTGCAACTCCATCCTGCCTGGGTTTTCCACCTCCTTATGGCTGCAGGTGTTGCTTTTTTGGGGGGATGGCGTGATCCCTAAAATGTACAGGTGATGCAGAGATGAACGCTGCCCCATCTCCTACTTCTCCAAATTAAAACAAGCACCCCAACACTGCAGGGAAGCTGGGAATGCTCCGTGCCTGCCTGGGAAGGAAGGATGGAGGGAAGGCAGGCAGCAGCAGCCATGGAGGAGGGCAGGCTCTGTCTTCACAACCTTTCTCCTTCTCTGACCACATGCTGGACATGCAAAAGATCCCTGTTTCCTTGGAAACGGGCTCTTTCCCGCATGTGCTGCAGCGAGTTGGGCAAGTTTTGCCTTCATCAAACCCCCACGGTGAGGAGAATAAGCTCCAGAGAAGCTGTCCTGGGGCCAGCAGCCTGATTGCTGCCGCTTCCCTGATTTGCATCCCTTCAAGAAAAGGCAAAAGAACAGGAAAATCTCCCTCCTGCCCCTCGCAGAGGAGATCCCTCCTGGCTCCTTGCAAGCCCTGTCGCTGTCTGAGGGCAGAGGAAATTGCTTCCATCGCTTCCATCATAAAACTTCCCATCTCCCCCTCAAAACTCGGGTTGCAGACACTGCTCCCCCTCACAGTGACAAACTGGGGGCACTGGAGAGACGTGTCCCCTCGCTTTGTTCCTCTTTTTTTCACTTTCCAGCAAACTCAGCATCAAGCCAGGCTTGAAACAAAAGGCTCAGAGTCTTCCTGGAAGATTCCCTCAATGGCAGCAGCTTTGCATTTGCCTTTGCCAGCTTTACCCCCTGTCACTGCACCAGGACACAGCCAGGGCACCCCAGGGTGGAGCTGGGGAGATGCTCCTTATGCCAGAGCTGTGCAGAGCCTGTCCCTGGGTGCTGGGCACTGGGAAGGGACCTCAGGAAGCAGAGAGGGGAAGCGCAGGGACATCCCAGAGCAGACAGTGAGGCTGGAGGTGCAGCAAAGCCCAAAGCCCAGCTCTGAGCGGGTGTGTGGGTGTTTAACCCAGCAGATATAAACGCTCCAGGCCTGCAGTTTAGAGAAACCTCATAAATATTTTAGCTCGGGGAGGATGAAAGGAAGACAAACAAATATAGATTTGGGCCTTTGGGGCATTGCTGTGATCATCTCTTAGAGGAGCAGAGGTGGTGCTGGTACTTGATGCTGTGGCGTGACAGGGGAAGCTGCATTGTCTGACAAGCACTGCCACCAAAATATTGATTTTGGAGTGAGGGAAAACCAAGGAAAAAGGTCCAAACTTTCCTAATGAGGCAGCTTTGCTCCTGTTATTCCAGCAGGATTTGCCAAACTACCCCAGTGATCAAAGCCTGGAGTTTTGATCCGAAATGGGTGGGCAAATGCCGTGAACATTTGTGCTGTTCTCGTACGCTTGTTTTGACTGTCTCTGCCTCTAAAGTCTTGTTTGAATTTGAGAGTGGAATTTAATTTGATTATTTTTACAGCTAGAAAGCAATGAAGGATAAATAAATACTCTTTGCTGAACATTTCATTTGAAAAATACACTAAAAACCACTGAATTAACGATTCAGCGATGGAGGCTGTGAATTCTGGTTGATCATCAGTTTAAAAGTGATCCTGGTAGAATTTTGCAAGCTGAGGAATATCATCAAGTGTTCCAGTTGTTTTGCTGCTGTAATTATACAAGACAGACTGTGTGCAGATTCGGTGGTGCTGGTACAAATTGCTCTGGTGCCCAGGGTGGAGCCAGGAAATGCAGATGTGGGGGGGTGGCTGAGGTGGAGCTGCCACAGTTTTGCCCAGGGAGGTGGTTTAGGTGTCAGCCTGCTTGTTAATACCAGGCATTAATTGCCTATTAATTACCTGGCTCTGTTTGGAACCTGCTCCCTGCGACTCTGTAAATATTTGTGGCAAAATTCAGCATCCACAAAGATCTCCTTGTTCTCAGGAATTCAGCACTAAGGCTTGCTGTGGGTTTGCTGGAGGCACTGGCAGCCCTTCCAATGGTCATCTCCACTGTCTGGCTGCTCCTGGGCTTATTTTGAGGAGAATCCTCAAAGGGAGAATCCCCCCTTTTTTAGCAAATATGGATGCAGTTTATGGAAGTGATGCTCAGCCGACTCTGTTGGTTTCAGTATAAATCCCAGGAGACATCAGCGTTTTGCTTTAAAATCTCTGAGCTCAAACAGAGGGATGGATAAAGGGAAATGTTTGCACAATCTCTTTGCAAATCAAATCTTTAACGTCACGCATCGCTCTGGAGAGGTGGGGAGCACAGATAATCCCAGATTTTGACTTTGAGCTTGCGAGGCGAAGCTGCCCTTCATTGTAAAATCAGTGGGAGCTTGTCTTCAACTCCCACGGGAGTTTCTGGGATGGAAACCAAGGCTCCAGGGTCCTGAGACATCAAAACAAATGACACCAGGATGGTTCTCTCAGCCTGACTCCGGGAGGTGCTGCCCTGTGCCAGGCGCACAAGGAGCGCCGGCGTTTGAACACGTTCCGCTCGCCCCGGGGTTTATAAACACACCTGGCAACGCACACGGAGGTGATTCATCCCTGCAGCACAGCCCTGCAGCACACAGAACCTGCCAGCCAGGGCCCCTCACCTCTCCCAGCAAAGTCTGGGGCGTTTCTGGGGTCAGAAACATCAGGGATGTCGGGATCTGGGCTCAGCACATTCCGTGCTGGCTCTTGCAGGGTGAGAAAGGGGAGCACACAACAAGGAGCAATCCTGGGGTCCCAGCCTCATCTGTGGCTCACTGATCTGGGGTGCCACGAGGGCAGTATTTCAGTTTTCCTCTTTGCGACCTACTGATTGCCCAGCACCTTAAAATTCTCCAAATATCTGTAAATTTGAAATTCAGGCCACTTCCTAATGCTTGGAAATGCTGCTGTCCCGCGCTGGAGAGCAATTCCTCAGGCAGCGAATAAATTCTGTGGCTGTCTGGGTTTGGGCTGAGGTTTGGAGTTGTGGACGTGCTGCTGGGTGATTTTAGGATCTTAAATGCCTCCCCCAAGCTGGAGTTGGGTCAGCAGCCAGGAGCTGCACCCAGCAGGAGCTGGGAGCCAGCCCGTGGTGCCGGAGCCGGTGGAACACGCTCATTATCTCTACCTTGCTCGGAAAGGATATTGTGATTTTAATAACTTCTTGGATCCATTTTTTCCCTGGTAGCTCCCGTTGCCTTGGATACAGGCTCTGGAGAGGCTCAGCCCTGCTAAAGATGGTAGATCATTTAAATGGAATAGAAGATGAGGTGTGGATTTGCAAAGTGCTTCTGCACTCCCGGAGCTGGCTCCGGCAAAGCCGAGCTTCCGCGGGATGCGTGGATTTGTTCAGCAGGGCTTTGTTCCTGAGGATGGGACACCAAAGCTGCTCTCGCACGTGGTGTTTGTGGTGTCTGATGTGTCCGTGTGACACAAAAAAAGCACAGCCCCGAGGCTTTGGTGATGGTGTTGAATCAATTCCCAAGGCACTGTGAGCAGGAGCAGAGCTGGATCTTGGTGCCTTTGGAATGGGGTGTTCCAAAGATTTCAACTCTGCTGCCATCCTCTTCCTCCTTCACCACCACCTCTGCCTTCATTCTGACTTCCCAAGGTCACACATGATCTGCAGGGTGGTTTAAAGCTCTTCCAGCTGATGTGTGTTCATGGCACTCCAGCTCTCCCAGGAGTTCCCATTCAAAGCTTGATTCCCATCCCTGGCATTCCCTTATTCCCTTTCTGCCAGCTTACACAGGCAGCTTACCTAGAGAGAAGCCATGCAAACAGAGAAATTCTCATTTCATGAGAGGTTGCCCACCCCTAAAGGTCACCAAAGCTATTAAAGAAAGCCCCTCGTGCCCAGGGCTTTGGACACCTCATTTGACTTGCTTTGGTCGAATTTCACGCTGCTGCAGTTTTTGATTTATGCCCTTTGAAAGTCTTTTGCTGTGCTGGAGGAAGCCCACTTGTGGTGCCTGTTGCAAGCAAGCAGCTCTGGCTTTTTGGAACTGACTTTTCTTCTCTTAACAGCTCTAGGGTGTCTGGGCCCATCCTGATAAAAACAAACTAAACAAATTACTTCTTCTTCCTGGTCCTCGTCATAAACACGCTTGGATCTATGATGGCTGTCTGGAAAATTGTTAAGATCATTTAATCACTGCCAGAATAAATCATCCTGAATGGAGACTCTGCCCTGAACCTGGATTTACTGCCAGGGTTCCTTCAACCCACTGCCACCCACAGCCCATGGGAAAGACCCCATGATGCTGGAACTCTCCAGAATTTCACCCTTTGTGCTGCTTCAGGGGCCTGGGAGAGGAAGGAGGAATCAGTGAGGAAGAAGCAGAAGACGAAGATGAGAAAAAGAAACCCTTTTTCTTTGCTTAAAAAAAAAAACCTCAGCTTTCCTGGAGTGAAGAAAAGAAGAGGAGGGAGGGAGATGCACCACACAAAGAGAAGAAAATGGGCTGAGAAACCGTAAGACATTTTAAAGCTCACCCAGGAAACCCCACTTTGATATCCCCTCTCATTGGAAGCATTTGAGGGCAGAATAATGCTGCCATGATTGATCACAAAAAGGGATGAGAAAAGGAGTGGATCCAAGAGCTCCTTTCTGCTTCTTAGGACAAAAAATAATAATAATAAAAAACGCTTTGTATTCAATTTCAATGCGGGAGCAAAGAACCCTTAATCAAGTGTCTGTTTGCAGGGCTGTGTTTGTAGGGAGTGGCTCCTGTGTTTGTCCAGGAGCAGGAATGGGAGTGGGGCAGGGCAGGAGCCGCTTCCCCAGCCTGTAGGGACCCCTCTGCTCCAGCTTTTCCACTGCCTTCAGCCCTTGGGAAGTGGCTCAGGTTGGTTCATTGCCAAGGAGAAACTGAGTCACATCCAGGGAATTTCCCCACACCGGATGCGTGTGGGCAAAAGGTAACTCATCTTCAGAGAATCCCAGGCTGGTTTGGGTTGGGAAGGACATTAAAGCTCCTCCAGTGCCACCCATGCCATGGCAGGGACACCTTCCACTACCCTAGGTCCATCCAAGCCCTGTCCAGCCTGGTCTTGG
Organism: Brachypodius melanocephalos; assembly: GCA_013398615.1. Lineage (NCBI taxonomy): Eukaryota > Metazoa > Chordata > Aves > Passeriformes > Pycnonotidae > Brachypodius > Brachypodius melanocephalos. The sequence continues at coordinate 730,982 of VZSR01001014.1, read as the reverse complement.
ACATTCCCAGGGATCCAGGGGCAGCCACAGTTTCTCTGGGAATTCTATCCCAGCCCTCCCCATCCTCACAAGGAGCAATTTCTTCCCAATATCCCACTCAAATCTCCACTTTTCCAGTTTGAAGCCATCTCCCCTTGTCCTGTCACTCCATCCCTTATAAATAATTGCACTCCACATTTCTTGTAGCTCCTTTAGGTCCTGGAAGGCCACAATTAGGTCTCTTCTCTTCTCCAGGCTGAACAATCCCAATATTCCCCCTCAATGCATTGCCTAGTACTTAATTCCATCTCCTGTTTGTCCAACAGTTCAGCTCCATAGACTTCATTTTATGCTTGTTTAAGTTAATTTTATAATTAGTGCAGAGCAGAGGCAATTTGGCCCGGAGGTTGTTTTGTAGCTGGTGTGAGCAGGGCAGCTCTGGGTCGTGTCTGATCCCGGGGGATGAGAGGATGCAGCAGTGCTCACATCCAGGTTGTTTGGAAGGGGAATGCTGACTTTCCATTAAGGCAAATTGGTGCTGCTCCCTCCCTAAATACAGACTGGATACGACCCAGGAGAAGAAAAATCTCAGCAAACTATTTTTCCTTAAATTTCATCTCTAAATGTTCATCCGAATATCCAGCGGAGCAGTTACTGCTGAACAAATGAACTATAGAGCTGCATCAAAATCAACTTTTTTAGCAGGGAAATGTTTATTATATACTGTGATTTTATTTCTTCTTACTGATGGGAAAAAGAAAGTGTTCAAAATGAACATTTTTTAAACTGATGAAAAAATCGATGTTAGGAAAATAAATGCTTCATCTTTCATTGGGTCTGTCCTCATTTTTTTAACTTTCAGCTTTCATTTTCAGCAATTTGACTTTTCTGCCTGTCATAAACCAGCTGGATCAGACTCTCTGGCTGGGGAGCCCGTGCTGGTGTCAGTCTCTCCCTCTGCTCAGAGGTGATGTTGCAGCACCAGAGCAAAAATTTCCCAAGCTGCAGCAAGAAGAGAATGAGAATGATGCCTTGGGAAGGCTGAGCTGGAACAGAGACTGGACAGAGCTGGAGAATAAAGGAGATATTTATTAAAAGGGCTTTAGGATACACCTTGGGGAGGACAAGAGCCTGGCCAGGGCTGCACTCAAAGTGGACCCAAAATGGACCCAAAATGGACAAACAGTCACAAGGTCTCACACTTTGATCAGTTTTGGTCCATTTGCACCTTGGGGTTGAATTGTCCCATTCCAGCTCCAGGCTGTCAGCTCCCATCCTTCTTGTTCCTCCCTCCAGCCACCCTTGGTTGTGCTTTGGGGCTGAAAGTTGTCCTTGGTGTGCAGCAGGAAAAGGATTTGTTTTGTGTCCGTGCTGTGTGCAGAGCTGAGTGACCCTGACTGTGAGCTCAGAGCTGCACCCCTGGGCAGCACAGAATCTGAAAAACAGGAAAGATAAAACTTCAGCCCACGACTCTTGGAGCCCCAGGTTCTTCTCCCCACAAGCAAAGCAGCTTTTTGCATGGCCAGTCCCTGATTTTCCATCTGGGACCTCTTTTGCGTCTCTCTACCCTGAAGCTTGGAAACGGGAGATCCCCAAAGGCAATTTGGTTTCTAGGTATTCCAAAACTGGCTGAAAATGAGGAAAACTGAATTAAACCTGGCAGAGAAGAGGGTGGGTGAGTCCAGAGGCAGTGTTTGCCCCCTGTGCTGAGGTTTGTGGTGCCCCTGGTCTGTGATTTTGGGGGAGCAGTGCTGTGTCCTGGCAGGCAGTGCTGTGTCCTGGCATCCCCTTGGGCACAGCCTTGCAGTGACAGCCAGGAAATTGTCTCTGCCTGGAAGCAGCTGCTGAACTTGCCCAGGGAAATGACTTTAAGGTCCCTTCCAACCCAAACTGGGATTCATGAACAGCACCGGCCTCTCCCTCTCTGCTCATCCCCATCCCTGAGCCTTGGCATCCTCTCTGCTCCCACTGGAGGAACAGAAAGTCCCCTGTCAGCTACACAAACCTTGCTGGCACCCAGCAGGACCATCTGGGATGTTTGGGGCTTGTCATGCTGGCCACAGTTTTTCCTTTTATTCTAAGAAAAATGTGTATTTGGATGGGATTGAATCTAACCCCCTCCAAATGGTGGGTTCTGATTGGAATGCAAACAGTCCCGGGGGGCCCTGTGGTTGCAGTGTGAGGATGGCAGTTGTGTTGTTCCTCGAAAATATTTCCAATTGCAAAACAAAAGTGGGAAGAGAGGCCTTAAACGACGTGAAAATAAGACTGTTTGAATTAATGTGTCAGCCCTGATGGATGCTTGTGCTGCCCAGGGTTTTGAAAGGGCTCTGACGGGTAGGATATTACCAGGTGAGATTTACCTACAGCCCATGACTTCTAGTCAGCAAAATCTGAGATGAAAACCCATCCTTCACTCCACACTGACTTCCCAAGAATATTGAATCAAGATAAAGACCTAAAGGGCCACATACACAAAGCTATTCTGGCATCTAAGTGCCATTCATTTTGATGCAAGTTTTGACATTTTCAGATATTATCTTTAATTTAGTCAGGTAAAGGAGGGTCAGTCCTTATTCCCAGCTCACTCAGTGCAGGAGTACAGGTCATTCCCAGTGTCTGGAACCAAAGGAAGGGAGTGAAAGTGGGTTTCACTGGAGATCCAGGCTCCGGTCCCCTCTCAGCTCTAGCCATTCTCACCATAAACCTTTACCAGTCACTAATGACTGGATTCTCCTCTTATCCACTGATAGAGCTGGGAAGGAAATTGGGGTTTTAACCCTGATGGTTTTACAGCAGTGGAATTCTTTTCCTCCTCTAAACTCTTCAGGAAAACTCAGCCCAAAGCTCCAAGCCTTGGCAATGGCACAACCAGAGGAGAGAAAGAAAGAGGAAAAAGGGGTGCCTGCACTGAGGAAAGTAAATCCTAAAAGAATATTGATAGAGGATGGGGGCTTTTTTTGCAATGAAGGAAAAACGCCTGAATTAAAAACGAAGCTGTGTTGTGTGCAGAGCCCTTCAGAGGCTCAGACGGATGTTTAAGGCATTTAAGGCAGCGCTTCCTCCCCAGCCAGATAAGTGTGGTGTTTTTTGGGAATTTGCAGTATCTCCACTCGGCCAGCCCCGGCAGCCGGAGCCCAGGGAGTTCCGAGGGCTGCAGCAGCCACAGCTCCTCCTCTGCCCATCCCCAGCTCCAGCTGCAAATAAACTTGGACTCAAAGAAACCACGGGAAGGAGCAGCCCGTGTCCGGCCTTGTTCGAGCCCAAAATGGATTTCAAAGCAGCTCCGGCTCTGCTGGCGCTGGCGGAGCGTGGGGGGAACGTGGGAGGGCTCCGGGTCGCGATCCCCGCCTGCATCCTCATGTTTCATCCCGCCGCCCATCCGGAGCACATCACAGCATTTTCCGTGGAAATCAATAGCAACAGAGGTTTCTTCGTGGACTTTAGAGCATCGAGGTTAAAAGTCAGCTGTGTACTTTTCGATTTTTTTTTTCTTTAATTTTTTCAGGTTGGTTTTTTTTTTTAGGAGGGTTTTTGGGTTTTTTTTATTTTATTTTTTTGATCATTTCTATTTAAGATCTGAGGATTTTGCTTTCTTCTTGATTTGAGTTTGCTGCCAGGTAGCTTTAAAGGCCTTCCTAAATAGGTGCTATTTTCTTGGCAGAGGAAAAGGGAGCAGCACATTGCTCCGAGGAGCTGATGCTGGAACTGGAGGGGCAGCCCCGTGTCCACATCCAGCCCTTCCTTGGATATCTCCAGGGATGGGGACTCCAAAACTCCCTGGGCAGCTCCTTCCAGTGCCTGACAGCCCTTCCCGTGAAGAAATCCTTCGTGATGTCCAGGATGAGTGGCTCATGCTCCTCAAAAGGTCCAGTTCATCCTTAGGTAACTTCCAACTCAATCATGCCTGACTTTCCTGCACAGAAACGCTGAGATTCCCTGGGAGCCCAGCACTGCCTCATTTTCTCTGTCGTGCTGCCTTCCCCCTGCACAAGCCCACGGAGCTGTGCCTGCTTGGTTCTGCAGCTTTGCTGCCAAGACAGGGAAGGATTTCAGGGTGAGGGATGAGCGTGATTTGGGAGAAAGCCCAGCAGAACGTCACTTACCCTCTGCCAGCATTGATGAGGCTCTGCTCACAGAGCTGCGTGCCACGCTGCTGAGCTGGAGTGGCTTTGGATGTGGGTGCCATGCCCAGACCCCAGGGTTTGAAGTGGTGGCAGCCCCCCAAGGCGGCACCCACAGCCTGTTTTGGGGTAACCCTCTGAAATGTGCCCCTTTGGATGGCTCTGTTGAAAAGCTCCTCTCTGAGCATCAGGATTTGGCCCCATCAGCCAGTTCTTCTCCCAGCACTGAAGCTGTTCCACATCCTTGCTTGGCATCCAACAAAAATGGGTCCTGTCCACAGCTTCCTGATAGGAGGGGACAGCCAGGGTGGGTCAGACTCTGCTCCCAGGGACAGGAGGAGAGGAAATGTCCTCAGGCTGGGCCAGGGGAGGCTCAGGTTGGACATCAGCAGGAATTTCCCCGTGGAAAGGGTGGCATTGGAGCTGCCCAGGGGGGTTTGGAGTGCCCATCCCTGTCCAAGGAATGACTGGATGTGGCACTCAGTGACAAGGTGGGGATCACACCTTGGATTTAATGCTCTTGGAGGTCTTTTCCAACTTCAGTGATTCTGTGATCCTGTGATTCCGGATTAGCGTCGCTCCTTGCCAAAATATTGAACAAGCAGTATCCAGAGCTAGAGGAAAAAATTATTTCAGGGAGAAGTGGAAGCCACAAAACAAACCAGTGCTGGTGTATTATTAATATATTCATGTCAGCATTAATAGCAATGCAGAGTTTTGTAGCCAGTTTAGTAAAAATGCTACAGCTTTATGTATTAATGAGTGTGGTAATATTAATGCCACTTGATAAGTAACATCGGTGATAACATTGATAATGGCACTGCATCTCCAGGAGTGCTTAAAAATTCTGCTGCCTGCACTTTTTGGCCAGCCAGAACCCCCCTTCCCATCGCTGATGGGTGTCCCCTTGCAGAGTTCACTCCATGCAGCCCCTCCCTGCTCACAGCACCTCTGCTGTTGGATTTCCTGGGTAATTCCCACATTTCCAGACAGTATTGAAGCCCTCTTTGGTTTTGCAGCCTTAATTTCTTTATTTCGTGTCCCTGCAAGATATGCAGCCAACAGAGGCTGAAGGAGAGGACAGAAAGAGGCATCCAAATCCTTTCGAGCACATCCCTGAGTTTCAGACTGGTCAGGACAGAAGGGTGTGATGGAATCAGCCTTTCCAGCAGATTTCCAGCTGATTTCCAGCTCAGAGCTCTAGCCAGGGGGATGAAATGAGGCTGCTGCTGGGGGAAATCTCTCTGCTGTGCTCACAGGCTTGGTGGGCAGGAGGTCACTGGCTGTGGAGTACCTGGAGAAGGTATGGGGAAAGCTCTTGGGAAAAGAGGGATGAAGAACCACATAAAATCCCACCAAAAGTGTTTGGAATGGAGCTGTCAAGGTCCCAGGTTGGTGTGGAGGTGCATTTTTGTGTGGTTCAGCCCTCTCCCAGTGCTGCCTGCTGAGCTCTTGGGGCTGTGCAGAGGAGGAGCAGAGTTGCCAGAGCTGGAGGATCCAGTGTCTGTTTGAGCAGGTGAGAGGGACTGAAGTCCTGGATTTGCCACAGGGATCCCATTCTGGAAACGGTGCCAATCCCAAGCCCTGGAGGTCAGGGAGAGCCTGTACCAGGGGGCACAGCCTGGTGACAATGGGCTGAGGTGTCTTTGGAGGGGTTTTGGTATTGAGGACAGAGAGAGCAGAGACTGGAGAGGCAGAATTTCACTGCTCAGCAGCACCAGGTCTGCTGGTCCTGGCTGGGTGGAGTCCCCAGAGCTGGTGCTGTTGGGTACCTTGTTGCTATCAGCTGAAAATTAAGTTTTATCCCTTGGCTGATGGTTTGAATCCTCTCCTGGCCTGTGCTGGGCTTTGCTGCTGGACACTGGCATCAGGAGTCTGGACACTGACCACCAGAACTCTGGACACAACACTGACCATCAGAACTCCAGACAATGACCATCGGAACTCTGGACATTGACCATCAGGACTCTGGGCACTGACCATCAGAACTGTGGGCACTGACCATCAGAA
>VZSR01001014.1:698227-720561 GCA_013398615.1 Brachypodius melanocephalos | reverse complement strand
AGCTGCTGGGGCTCAATGGGCTGCTGCAGACACAGGAGCTGGAGAGTCTGCTCTCACTCTTTGGAACAAATTTCACCTTGTCCACACCCTGGAGAACCTTGCTGCTGATTCACTGGGGAAATCCCTGATCCAGGAGCAGCAGCTCCTTTGGCTGTGCCCCAGCAGAGCCCTGTACCCACGGGAAATTCAGCACCACAGCCCTACTTCTGCAGCTCTCCTCTCTCCAATATTTGGGCTGCAGTGACCTTTCAAACAAGAGTTTGGCAAAGAGGAGAGATGTGCCAGGGTGTTCAGCACTCAGCACAGCCCAGGGAACTCGACAAGACAACGTGTTTAATTCCCATATTAAGGGAAAGAAAACCTCCTGGTGTCTGTTGGTGCCCCGGGGATGGTCAGCACAGCCCTCCCTGTCTGACGAGGTGCCAGCTCTTGTGCAGCGTGAGCAACGCTCATTGTCAGCTCTGATAAAGCCTGAAATCTATCACCAGCCCTTTCCTCCAAAGGTTTGGTCACCGAGAAAAGTAATTACAAATTGTCCCTAATTCCAGAAGTGTGCCTGGAAAACTGGCTGGGAGGAGCTGGGGAGAAGGGGGCTGGTCCAGGGCACAGTCACAGCCTGCTGCCACCTCCGGGACACTGAGCAGCCACCTCGGGGACTGCTGCAGCTGGAAATGGAGTAAGGGAGGTGACAACGGGCAGCTGGGGAGGTGGCTGCCCTCCAGCAGGTGCTGTGACATCCCTGCTGCAGCTCCTGGCCCTTTAGCAGCTCCTGGCCATGCTGGGGAGGGGAGTGACCCCTGTGAGAGTGCCCACAAGTCCCTGCCCTGGCCAGCTGGGCCTCGGGGCTGATGGATGGCACAGGATTTGTTTTTCAAGCCCGGTTGTTCAGTGGAAGGGGAAAAGCTCTCCTTGTGCCTGTGGATGTGATGCGATGAGACATGTGACGGGGAAGATGAATTGAGGGCTGCATCTGAAGTGCCAGATACATAATCCATCCTAAATAGGCTTCATTAGTGCTAACAATTAAAGTTACCATTGTGGATTGGATACGTTTTCTATTAACTTTGCCCTTGTCTGCAGCTCGGACTCACCTCACAATAATGAGCTGTGTCACTTCTGATCTATTTCTCATAATAGCTCCTTTCTCCTCTAAATCTGGGCAAAATATGATTTATAGGCAGGGCTGTCATCTGGGTGTCAGGCACCCACCCTCTGCCATGGAGAAGGGGAGCTCACAGCCCTCACTGGCTCTGTGTGGGGAGCAAAAACCATCCTGGGGCTGGGATTTGGGGTCATGTCCACGGCTCAGGGTTCGTCAGGACAGAGGGGAGCTGGGGAAGGAGCTTTCCTCATCCTGCTGGGACAAAAGGAGTGAGGATTGAGCCCCAAACCCCCTAGCAAGGACCCACCTGCCATGGATGTCCCCTTGGAAGAGCACAATCCCAACAGGCAGCAGACGTTCCAGCAGCCAGTTTTTCCCAGGACAGATGGTTTTTTGGGATCTCTTTGCATCTCTACATCTCCTTTGTTGCCTCAGCTCTGAGGAGATGTGCCTGGCTTTGTTACTGGCACAGAGAGCCCTGCCATGGAGCATGACTCTGGTACAGCTCAAGGGACTGAGGCTGGAGTTGTTCTCCTGGCTTGGCCAGAGCTGTGGGCAGCAGGAGGGTTGGAAACCTGCCCCTGTTCCCTCCACATCCAAATCTCCTTTGTCTCAGTCGAGCTCCAAACCTCTGCCAAATGGAGAGCAAGGCACAGCAGCAGCAAGAGCCCTCCTGACAAATCTGTCCCCCTCCTTGGAGGCTGACTGTCACCTCGTTGTATCAGTAGTTATTAAAGGGAGGGAGCTGGCAGGTAACCCTCTGCAAGGTGTTCTGGTGATAAACTGAGGATGCCTGGTGCAAAGCTATAGCATATTAAACATGATGGTGGGTGGATAAAGCAGAAGGCAGCAGTGACCTGACCCTTTTCTCCAGGGCACCACAGTTTGGAGGAACATGCTCAAGCCTGGGCATCTTTGATTTTAAATATTTATTATTTTTGTTTGATGCGAACCCTGTGCTTCACACAAGCAGAGCCAGGAGAAGTTCCCACTTAATGTTTTTGTCACGTTTCCCACCCCAGAGCCATCCCATGTCCTGGCTCAACAGCACAGGTGGGATGTGCAGGATTGGCTCACGCTGCCCACTCCTCTGTCCCTGCAGGGCTTGGTTCTCCAGCAGGGTTATTTGGAGGAAAAAAACATCCAGAACAGAAAAAAAACCCAAGGAGCTCTGACAAACAAGATCCATCAGCCCAAGTTAAACAGCCTGCAATGCTTTGGGACCTTTCCTGATAATTAAAAGCAACATGATGGCTCTGTGCTGCTGAGAATTCATTCTGTCACTTGGCCTCAAAGAAGCTTCTGTGCCAGCAAGTGTCACTCGTGGGTGTCAGGGCTGTCACGGAGTGCTCTGGTGTGACTCTTGGTGGTTGTGCCCCTCCACAGTACAGATGGATGAGGAGGCAGGGCTGGATCTTGTCACCCTGTCCCTGTCACCCTGCTGGCCCTTCCTGAGCCCTGACACTCCACACTGGGGCTGTGTTGGAAGAATTCACATCTGTCCCAAGAAAACTCTTCCCATCAGTGAGGCAGCATCGCTGCCAGCAGGCAGTTTCCATGGCAATGAGGGTCTGGAGTGGCCTTGGCAGACGATTATTATCGTTATTGTTATTGTTATTATTATTTATTCTTTTAATCTGGCCCTGGTTTCCTCTGTGGGAGCCTCTGCAAGGCCTCTGCTCCGGAGTGTGGGGGCTGGAGCTGGGCAGTGAGGGGAGATGGAGGGGTGGAAGTTCCACTGGTGAGGGAAGGAAGGCCTTGATGTCCACACCAGCACCATCCCCTGGCTGGACAGGGCTGGAAGGGACAGTGGCACCATCATCTTTGGGGGTACCACGGCCAGAGCAGGACCCTCCCCGTGTGCTGGCACTGCCTGCAGGTGACCCCAACCCGCTGTGGGGTGCAGTGCCTGGCATGGGGGGACACCAGAGGAAGGTGTGGCCCCCTCCACCCTGTCTCAGGCTGGGATTTTTTGCAGTGGGAGGCTCTCACAGCTGGTGGAGCACATTTCTCAACGAGCTGAGCAGTTTCTCCTCCTGTTCTCGCTGTGGGAGTGGAGCAGCCCCAGAGTGTCCAGGGCCATCTGGGGGTGCTTCAGGGGGTGCTCCACACCTTGGTGCTCCTTGGGCAGCAAGTGAGGGCACTGAACCTGTCCAACAGAGTGACATTACCCCCTGAGCAGCTGGGTGAGCTCAGAGAAGGGGCTGATTTCGCTTGGCTGGGGCTGAAATCACAGCACCACCTCAGCCCCGTGCAGGCCTGCTCAGAGCTCAGCTGGGCACAGCCTCCTGTCCTCTGTCCCCTTCCCCTCCAACCCCAGGTAGCTGAGCATGTGACACCCAGATTTGTCCCTCCTCTTCTTCTGAGAGGCCATGGATGGGGCTGTAAATCCTCCCCAGCACCAGGATGTGGGGTCTGTGTGGGACAAGTGTGGGTTGAGGCTCCAGCACCGCCCACCTCCTGCTCTCCTGCTGAAATTTAGATTTTTTAATCTCATGTATTTAGTCTTTACACATAGCAAATACACATATTTACACCCACACCCACTACATGTCCCCTTGGAGGGTTCAGGGCTCTTTTGAGGGGTCACTGCTGAACCCCAGGACTGGACAAGGCTCTGCTCTCCTGCCCAAAGCCCAGCTCATCCTGCACTGCACAGGGACCTCGGGGACAGCCCAAGGTCACCAGGATGTCACAGCATCCCTTGGAATTGAGATTTTATCTGGTGGAAGTGCTGAGTGCTTTGCTCTCAAAGCCATCCTTCATCCCTCCTAAGGGAAGGGCCTGCCTGGCCCGGAGCTTTTCATACCCACGGTATCAATCTCCGAGAGGGAAGCACTTTTATATCGCAGATCTGATGGAGGAATAAATTCCCACAGAAGTAGAAAGCAGACGCTAATAGGCTTTTTCACAATGAAAGAATAGATCTGCTGACAAAGGCATTTCCAGGGCATCAAAATAAACTGTGTTTTCTGCCAGGACCACGGATCCACCCCAGAGCTCCCTCGCCTCTGCAGCCACCCAGCTGAGAGTGGCCATTCCTGGGGTGCTCAGGGCTGGCTCCTGAGCCCCAGCACGGTCACCTCATGTGTCACCCACACAGAGGAGTCCTTGCATGCTGTGTCGGTGATGTCTCTCCTGGGTTCTGGTCCCTCTGCTCACCCCCTGCTTGCCTGGACACTGCTCTCCACTGCCAGCCAGCACAAAGGCACTGAGCCACCCTGCCAGAGCCCTGCTCCTGCTCCTCTTCGTTATGGAATTCCTGTTGGGCAGGCTCCCAGAGCCCTTTTCAACTCGCTTTTTGAAAAAATGTGCCTTGTCTTTCCTATCAATTGATATTTCAGTTAAAACCACCCTGTGCCTGCTTCTCATCCCGCAGGAAAACCAACCCTCTCAAGGAAATGGATGAGGAGACCAAAATTTACTGAAGTCTTACATGCTCCAATCCCCAAAGTGGCAGGGAGGGGGGGAGAGGAAATGATTTGTTCAATTAATTATAAATGTTTTAATTTAAATGGCTAATGTGGAAGACAGTCAGATATAAACCAGCAAACTACTGAAGTGGTTTATGGGTCCTTAAAGAGCAGTAAATGCTTGTTCTGATTCTGCTAAGATCACTCAAATGACTTTTCCTGCCGAATTCAGGGTAGGGTGCAGTGGGAGACAGAGAGGGGGCGATCTCCTCTTGTATTTCACATCCCCCCAGGCAAGTTGTGATAAACGTTTAGCAATTCCTTTCTTTGGAGCCCAGAACTTGCCTTTGAAAAAAAAAAAAAAACAACCAAAAAACAAACCCACAATGGTCGCCCCGTGCTGCTGAGAGGTGGAAAGAAAAAAACAAAGAAGAAGAAGAAATCTTCTGGGTCAAGGTCACCTCTTGCTGTAGGATCACTCCTACACCTACCAACCACATCCCTGTCATCCTCCTTGATACCTCAGCCAGCCCCTCGCTCGGGGTGATCCCACGGTGAGGGATATCTCAGGTACATCTGCCTTTGTTCCCTGCCTGTGTTCCCTGTCTGCTGCACAGCACCAAAGCCCTCCGTACACAGCATTAATGAGCTGATTTACACAGGGAGAGCTCCAAGCCGCCCTTTTCCTTGTCAAAAACACAGAAATGCAGATGTTACGGGGTTTGTTGGAGGGAGAAGTGTTGCCTGCGAGGGAGAGATCATGAATGGGAGTTTCTTGAGTGACTGAGGGAGAGGGAGCCCGTGGGTTTGTGTGCAGCTAGAGCAGAACAGACATGGAATATATGGAATATCGTGGAATATCCCCCTGGAAGAGAGCCACAAGGGTCATCCAGTCCAACTCCTGGACACCCCAACAATCCCACCCTGCTCTCCAAAGCGTTGTCCAAACACTCCTGGAGCTCTGGCAGCCTCGGGGCCGTGACCACCGTGCTGAGATAAATTTGCCAAGCCAGGGCCTTGCTGCCAGCAGGATTCTCCAACTGATTTCACCTGTCACCCCTTCCTCTTGCAGCTCCTTGCAGTTCAAACCCATCACGTTCCCCTGGCTCTGTTTTCCCTGTGTCCCTGTTCCCTGTCTGCTCAGTGGCTCCGGCACTGCTCCTTCTCTCCCACAGTCTCTTTTTTTCTTCCCCACAGTTCCTATTTGGTGGCTGAAAAGTAGCAGCCAGCCTGGGAGAGGGTAAATTGGACATCTGATAAATGCATTTTCTCGCCTCTTTTTTCCTCTCTTTTCTCCAGACTGTCCTGCCCTGAAAACCATTTTCCTGGAGTTCTCGTTGTTGACCCCTAGAGCTCCAGAGATGTTACCTAAACTAAATGGCTTTGCTTTTCATACTCCAGCAAAATCTCTCTCGCTTCCAGCACAACCCATCTCCTCCCAGGCCACGAAGCAACAGTTACAGCAGCAAAAGACTTCTAAACTCACAATTACCAGTCCTTGTGATGCACCAGTGGGCTGAGAGAGAGTCTGTGCAAAGAAATTTGGATTTGGGGATTACAGAGGAAGGGAGTTTTGTTTTTATTAATTTTTCTCAGCCTTTTCCCAAGAGGAGAAAAACCCAGAGCTGTTTCAAAGTGGATTTCTCATTGGCAGGGGGCTGTTTTAGTGGTGTCAAAACCCAGCTGGCTCCATCAGCCAGACCCCACAGCATTGTCAGGAGGGATTGAGGGCTCCAGCTCCCCCGCACCATGCAGGGGAGGTTTTCTGGGAAGCTCAGAGCTCATCCCTGGCCTGAGAGCAGGAGCTGAGTGGCTGCCAGGGGAGACCAGAGCCTGTGCAAGTGACTGGGGACCTGGAACAGGTATGTGGCAGCCATCTGGAGGGGTGTGGGGCCCAGCAGTGAACCCCACTGGTGCTGGGAATGCCAGGAGCCACCACTCCATCCTCCTCCAGGGCAGGCTGGAGCAGCAGGAGCAGCAGAGAAGTGGGCTGAGCCTTGTTAGAAAGCAGAAAGTCTCTCACAAATGGATTTCCAATTTCCCGTCCACCTGCTTAGCCGAGACAATTTTCTTGCTTTTATAATTACTTTTTTGGGTAGTTACAGGATCTGGTATCCAGGCAACTTGATGCCTCTTAAATCCTCTTGTAAATCTGGTTTTTTCAGTTGATTTCTAGGTGTTGGGGAAACATCCACCAGTCCCTTAAGACAGACACAACTTTCTCCATGGCTGTTTCTCTTCCCCAGAGCTGGCTGTGTAGGCACGGTGCCGTGTCACATTTTGGGGGTTCAGGTCCATGATGCAGCAGCTCCCACAGGCTCTGTGTGGCAGCTCTTGGTCTCTCTTCCAATAAAGCAGTGGCCAAAAAAACAGGCTGAAATGCATTTTGTCTTCCCAAGAGCATCCCCAGGCCATGATGTCTCCCCATGGTCTATCCCTGCCCCCTGGGTCATTCAGGGGCATGCCCAGGTTCTCTTCATTTTGGGGGTGTTTGTGCCCATCTGGGTCAGGGCAGGTTGGAGATGCTTTAATTAAAGCCCAGCCATGGTTAATCACTCTGGACTGTCCATCAGGGGCCAGGGCAGGAGCTGGAGGTGACCCAGGCACATCTCCCAGCAGTGCAGGACTGCACAGGGACCGAGCTCTGAGTTTGCCCTCCTCTCACATTTCCAGGGACACCAAAGGAGGAGGAAGCAGGGATGGCACAGGCTGCTACTCCAGCCCCAACAGCCCCTTCATTACCATGCAGAGAGCACGGGGAAGCCAAGTCACCCTGCAAAGGTCACGCATCAACACACGCTCCGGGGCTCTGACCTCTGCTGGGGGAAGTGTCATTTAATTAACTTCTGCTTTGCTCTCCACCTGCTGGACTCATCTGCATGTGGGTCACATCCTGGGGGCTGCTGGTCCTTCTGTCCTGGCTCCAGTGCTGTCCCTCTGTCCCTCTCCCCCCTGGGCTGGGTGTCCTTCAGCACGGAGACAACGCTTGTGCTTCGAGCTGTCGCTTGTGGTCGTGGTGGCAACAATTAGGCCATCAGTCAATAAACTAATACTCTCATTTACAGTCATTAGGGACTGCGGATCCAAGCATCTGCTTCTGCTAATGAGTTTAAAAGTTGGCTAAATATGGCAGACCTGCTCTGGCGGAGAAGGAAGCAACAGGAGTTCGATGCGGAATTGGGCTCTGGTGAACACGACATCAATTTTAATTAGCAGGCGTCTACAGCTTCCCAACCAAACCAAAATAAGTGGCAAAGCGAGGGCGCTGGAGGCTGCTCAGGGCTCGTTTTGGGGTCCCAGGTGGCTCTGCCAGGGGGAGTGAGCCCCAGGGGTGCCCTCCAGGCACCAGCCTGGCTTGTGCTCAGTGCTCCCTGGGCTGCAAGCACAGCACTGCTCTGCTGTCACACAGATCTTTTAATCTGATGAGGAATCATTCATTTCCACCTCCAGGCCTAACACAGGCTGCCAGGGGGATGCTGAAGTTTGAAAAGCCCTATCATAGATCTGTTGTAGCTCGGAGAGAAGGGAAAAAGCTTTTCCTCTAAATGACTATAAACGTTTTTCTCTCGGAGATGCCGGCTCACAGGGGGATGCTGATTTATGAGCTGGTGTTTGACCTCACTGATGGAGACCTCCATCACCTGTCACCTCCCATGGAATGGTTTGTGGGGGGGAAAGCAGCAGCCTCTTCACTCAGCACCTTTCAGGCTGGATGGTGGGATTGCTCCATGCCCTGCCTGTGGAGGGTTAAACCTGGGAATGTTCTCTGGGATCTCACAGGCAGGGGACAAAACCCTCCACAGAGCCCAACCCATCATCCTCGCTGAGCAGCACCGCTATTTTCCCCATCGATCCATTCCTGCAGAACATCACGTTTTTCAGGGATCTCGTGTTCCCCAGAGCATGTTAAAAGCAGCAGGTAAAAGGAACCATTTGAAAAATCCTTTTCTCTTTTCTTGCACGCTGTTCAGTGAGGTGGATTGAGGCATTACCAGCAGTCAGGGATGTTTTAAGGCACGGCCTGCTGAGGGTAAAAGCTGGGTCCACACACAGGACTTGGCTTTCAGTGATGATTTTCTGTCCCTAGCTGCCACTTTGTGTTCTCACGTTGCTGCCTCATGTTGCACCCACTCCCAGCCATGGGACTGGGACAAGGTTATGGACAGCCCAGTGCTGAGAGTTGTTTCAATTTAGCTTCTCAGAGGGAGCTCTGATGAGTTTAAAGGGGAAAAAAATAGTCTGATTTTTAAGGTGGGGTTTTTTTCTCCAATACCTACAGGAATCTACAGCTCCAGACATGTTCTTTATGAGTGAGGGTAGCCGTGGGTGCCTTTCCATGGCAGGGATGTGCTGGATGGATATAGCAGCTGCAGGGATTTGTATGCATTGCTTGGAAAGGACAGGTTTGGTGGCTTTCCAGGCAGGGACCCCCAAAGAGCATCCTTGAAAATCTAAATAACTGAGAACTCCCTTAGGGAGACTGGAAAAGGGGAAAAACCTCTTCCTCTGGAATAAGAGCCTGGCAGATAATGGAGCATGGCAGAGCTTTGTGAGGAGAGGAGCGACCTAGAGGCTGCTTGGGGGGCCCCAGTGAGAAGATAGATGTGCAGGAAGATGTGTGTGCTCCAACTGGGGCTGGAATTTAGGGAGCTGTTGGTCAGCAGAGCCACTCCTGAGTGCTGGTGAGGAAAAGCCTCATCCAGGGGATGCAGCAGCAGCAGTGGGAGCTGGGAAGCAGCAGCCCAGGCCCTGCAGCTTGCTGGAGGAAGATGGAATGCTGCCTCTGCAGCCAACGCTCTTGATGCTCTTTTTAATACATATATTAAAAGGGTGCTAATAAGCAAATCCGTCAGCTATGCAAATGAGTGGCAATTGCATCTTGAAGAGCATCCCACAGTTTAATTACATCATAATTGCAATGTAACACTTTAATTACCATATGCATCACGAAATCATGAGCACTGTTTCTAATCTCTTCACTAATATTTCAAATCAAACAGATTGCACAGGGCCTGGCGTCGTGCTGCCATCCTGCACAGGGAAACTGTGGCTACCTAAAACTGAGGCCAGACAAGATTAAGAGAATAAAAGCAGATATTTATTGAAAGTCTTCAATAGATACACCTTGGGCAGTCAAAAGTCTTGGAGGGGCTGCACCCAAGATGGAGTTTTTCATACAGTTATAAATTTGGTCCATTTACATGTCAGGGATTAACCCTCCAATTACAGTTTTAGGTAATGAAGTCATTTACTTCAAGTTTGTCCCCTCTAATTCACTGGTTTTTATGTCTCTTGGGGCCTGAGACAGTGAGGTGCCTTTGAGTTCCATGCCTAAATAAAACCTAAATCCTGAGGCGTGAAAACAGTGGATTCATCCCATCCCCTGCAGGGTGGAGGCTGGGAAGGGCTTCTCTGTGTCCCTGCCTGGCCATGCTGGGAGCAGATGGCTTCATGAGCTTTCTTGGCCAGCATTTCCAACCACATCCCACTGTCAGGGATGTGCTGGAGCCATGTCAGGGCCGTGCTGGAGCCGTGTGCCTGCATTCCTGGGGGCCACGCTGGGAACTGCTCCAGGATGTCCCCTGGTTTAACCCTGGACCCACTCAGTCTCCACCCCTGCCCAGTTTGGGGTGATCACACCAGCCAGGCGAGGAGGCTGCTCGGATGAAGAGATGAAGATTTGCGAGTGGCTGTTTTTTGGAAGAAGCCATTTGATGAAAAAGCTGCCTGTGATCGTCCCTTCTCCACCCAGCATAGAAAAATGAATTTCACATTCTCCCTCTCGCCCCAGAGAGGGAAACAATAAAGATTTCTGGGGTAGAGCTTTAGCTGGAGGGCTGGGAACTCAATTTAAGCCAGTTGATTTCGTAAATCTTCCCAGTTTGCATTCTTTACTTTTCCTCCCATCCGGCTTCTTTCCTTCCTCCACAAAGCCACATCTAATAAGTGACTTAAGAAAAGCAACAGATTGGCTTAAAAAGGGACTAAAATCCACATCTGGGGACTAAGAGACGAATTTTTTAAGCAGATATGGGTGTGATGGAGTGATGGATCAGGAGAGGAGCTGATCCAGGTGAATCCCTCCTGTCCATGGCAGTGCCCCAGCATGGAGCCAGCTCTGCTGGGAAGGGGCTGGGGGCTCCCTGCTGGCCCCAGACCCAGCTCTCCTGGCACTCAGAGCTCCTCCCAGCCCTTCCCAGCACTGCTGCTCTTGCTGCAGGTTGCGCATTTGCTTTGCCGTGAGCTGGCAGTGATTTAAAATCATCCTGCGCTAATCCATATAAATTCTTTTAATCGTGGATTTAATCTTCTAAGCGTGTGGTAATTAAATTACACACCAGTCAGAGGCACATCAAGGAAAGGTGTGAGTTTACAGGCCCATGGGCAGGGCTTCAGGGCAGCCCGTGGCCAGCACAATCAGGCATTTGATCACTCCACTGTTCCCTTGTCACTGGTTTTTCCCTTTCTGTCTCTTTTTCCCAAGTCATTTCGATTGGAAAAGCATCGAGTGCAATCTGTGCCTGATCCTCACCTGAGTGCCACATGCAGCCCTTCCTTGGACACTTCCAGGGGTGGGCACTCCAAATCTCCCTGAGCAGCTCCTGATAGCTCTTTCCATGCAGAAATTCCTGCTGATGTCCAACCCGACCCGACCCTGGCATAGCCTGAGGACATTTCCTCTTGTCCTGTGTGACAGGAGAAACAGCAGAGGAGAAGATACAGCCCCAGAAGGAGTTGATGGCCAGGACAGGGCCTGGAGCAATCCAAGTGCTGGAATATTCCTGGAGAGCAGAAGGAGACCTGGAGGAAAGCACTCCGGAGCTCCCTGAGCAGAACTCTTTGATGGGCTGGTGTTAATGGAGGGAAACACCGTGACACCAGAAGCACATTAACAAATTAAACTTTGGTGCTGGGAAGGAGAAAATCTCGGCGAACTGTGAGGTACGGAGATGACTGACTTCGGGAACGTGACAACTACTGTACTTAATTTTTTTTTTTTAATTTTACATTAAGAGCCAAATAGGAGCATATATTTAATTCATTAAACCAGTCTGAAGTGTCTCCCTCCATCCCAGAGCAGTTAATCGGCGCTCAGTGTCTCCTAATGAAGGGGTCCCTGTAAGGTCAGCCCGACACTCGTTAGCTAATCGGAGACTTATTTGTTTTGCAAATTGCTCTCCCATTTTGAACCATCGCGCAGCAATTTCCGTGGCGGGGAAGCAGGAGAGAGTTCACGGGGCTGGGTTTCGAAGCCCTCAATCTGTCATTGGGAGGAGGAGGATAAAATTAGCCTGGGAAAGGGAAGGAGCAGGATGCTGGGTTTGTTCCAGCCAATCCAGCCCCGTCTTCCGTGTCAGGACTGAGGGGTGGCTTAGAGGGCTGTGTGGGCTGTGGCACCATCCTGCATGTGCCGGGGGCTGGGGACATCGTGTGACACTGCAAACTCCTCACCATGTCTGGCTGGGCACCGCTGTCCTGCCCTTTCCATCCTCATCTGAGATCCATGGGAGAGCTTGCATGGTCCATGAGGGTCCTGCTGCCCTGCCCGTGTCCTCTGCTCAGGCACCTGCATCCTTAGATGCCCAGAAACAGTGGGGGTGTACACAGAAAGATGTTCCCGGGGTGGCAGTGTCCCTGCTCTGTGTGGCAGAAGTGGCTCTGTGGGTTCTGGGCAGGGACAAGGAGCACAGAGTGGGGATTTCTGGATAGAGGGTGAGCGGTGGGGATACCCACAGAGCCTCTGCAAAACACAAAGCCCGAATTAGCTGTTAAAAACCTTCTCCTTCTCTCCCTGAGGTCTGGCTGCTCTCCTGGAGCACAACAGGTCTGCCTTGACTGGGAGTTCAGGTTTGTCTCTGAAGGAAGAAGCATCTCCCACCCTTTCCATGGATGAAGACCCTCCTGCCTCCTCCATTCAGATTTTGTTTTACAGACATAGGAACAAGCTGGCTGACACGGTGTCCCTTTGCATCCCAACCCAGCTCCATTCCTGTGACAAAAACAGAACACAGCTCCTCATCCCTTCCTCACCCTCCAGGGCTGGAGATGTCAAGGAGTGACCCTGGCTTTGCTTTTGGAAAACAGGGAAGAAGGCCTGCATTTGCTATTTTAGGTCCAAAAGCAGAGTGATGTGTGAATTGGGGCTGTCAGCCTTTCCTCCCCAATCCATCAGCCCGGAGCTGCTGCCTCCCCACCCCGCAGTGGGTGATTGAGAGCCCGGCAGCCGCTGCTCCCAATTTCCCTCCTGTATGGAGAAATCAGGAGCCAGAGCAGAAGGCAGAAGCTCCCTGTGCTCGTGCTGGGGCTGCTGCCCCGGCTCTCCAGTGCCTGACCTTTGGCCATGAACTCTTAGCAGGGATTTTCCCCTGTTTTCAGAGCAGGATGGCTGGGAGCACTGGGAACGACCCCGGCTGTCCTGGCTGCTCTGCTCGTTCCACTTGGCAGTTGCTTGAACTTACAGCAGTGAAGGGGGAGAAAGAACCTTTATTTTCCAATATCACAGGCAAAAAAAAAAAAAATTACACACCACCTTTACTTTAATTTCCCCTTTAAAGTAATGACATCTATAGTGTAAAGAAAGCATTCCACTGAGGCACAAATTTTTTTTTCCCAAATGTCATGGAAAATTCAGCAACTGTATTTGTGTGTGAAAGAGGAGAGAAAGTAGATTAATTTTAAAAGGTTACGTTGATTGCAGTCAGGCATGGACCTGCAGCAAGGAGGTGCGGGAATGAGCTGCTTTCCTGTCCATGAAGCCATTCCATCTCAGCACCTCCTCAGGATGCTGGGGCACTCCAGTGCCAAAAATCCTTAACTCCAAGAGGATGGAGCACGTGTGACCCTGGAGCTTGGGACAGAGCAGCCCTGGCTCCTGAAACACGAGGCTTCATCCATGAACAGGAGTCCTCATCGAGCTTGGGGCTGGTGGTGAGGAGTTCCCTGGGAACAAACTAAAAGTGAATTTTTACTGGACTTTTATATCTCTGTGGGATCCCTGACATCTGGGAACAGCTCCTGGTCCTTTAAGGGAATGAAGCTGATTTCCTGCAGCTCTATCAACACACAGAGGGTGCTCAGAAGCTCCCGTTTCCAGACAGGCTGGAGGAGAGGTGTGAGCATGACACGATGATGGAGCAGATCAAGTTCAGTGGGTTTCCTCCAGCCCAGTCTGGGCTTGTTTGGGGGCTGCAGTCCTGGCTTGGCTCTGCTCCTGAGGGCAGGGGGAGCTGCCTTTTGGAGACCTGCCCAGTGCTGCTCTTCCAGCATCTCTGGAAACGTTGGGTTTGTTTAATTCCTGAAGCAGTTTGTAAGAACCAGAGAGTGGCAAAGGCAGCCTGGAAGCACCAGCAACAAGGGAAGAATTCCTGCAGCAGATGTGAGCTGTGAGCATCCCCAGGGCAGTGTGGGGTGTCCTGCTCATAGGCTCCTGGGCCCTGGGATAGCTCTGCTGATTTGGCTTCACTTTAGCAGAGATGGGCCCAGTTCCCTTCCCCAGGCACTGGTTGCACTTGTGTTACACGTCTGGCCTGGCCATCAGCCTCTGCCATGGGGATGGGATGGACACAGGCTCTTGGGGATGTTTCTCCTCACCATCACCACCAAGGAACCACGGCTGGTGCTAATGGGAACTTCCATTCTCTTGCCGGGCAGTGGGACATAACCTCAAGGGGTCCCTTGCCATCGTAACTCATGGAATCTTCTTCTCACTAGAGGACTAGAGTTGGGGGCAAAGCCACCCAAGCAGAAAACAAGAGCATGAGTGTCTCTCATGAAAGCACAAGGGAATTTTTAAATCCCAACTGTGGGAACCAACAGTGGTCAGAACATGGATTCTTAGGCTCCAGGCAGTAGCTTGAAACCTGTGGGAAAGCATAGTACACAACTCTCTTATTCTGGCCTGGGAAATCATAAGGAAGAACCCAAAACAATCGTTGTAGATAATCCTCCTCCTGATAGCTGATGTTTTTCTAACTTGTTGTTTACCTGTAAGAAGACGGTTGAGAGGTGTTGCTCTAAATGACCAATCCTACTGATTGTAGCAAAACTCTGTATAAAAGAGTTTGGCTTTCAACAAAGCTTTGCTATCAGCCCTCCGAAGAACTGGACTTCTACGCATCGTTATGTGAGCTGTCCCAAATCGTGACGATACCCAACAACCAAATCTCCCTCCCAGAGCTCCTCTACTCCTCTTCCCTGATCAACAGCCTCTGTGTGGCACCAACACAGGCACAGGAGCCATCCCTGCTCTGCCGCCTTCCTCCGCTCCGGCATTTCCCACATCAAGCGTGAACCAAGGCTGACCTTCCCCAGCGGGCTGGAGCTGCACCTGCATCTCCACATCAATCCCCAGCCCCACCAGGTGCTCTCTGAGCCTGAAATCCATCCCAGCAGGGTCGTGCCCCGCAGCACGGGGATGGGGAGGCCCATCCTGGCCCCCGCGCTGCCCCAGCCACGTCGCGGCTTCAATGGCAGGAGGAGGAAAAGGCTTCTCCTTGATCAGGAGCGATAAGAATAGCGAGCGGCAGGCGGCGGCCGGCGGGGTGCGGATGAAAGGTTCTCACTCTTCCCCTTCCCAGGGTGATCTGCCCCTTCCCTTTCCCCAGTCATAATTGCGTGGCAGATGAGTGTCACGCTCCACCAAAGCCCCGGCGCCGTGAGGGCAAGGCTCTGGGCCGGGCGGCAATGAGCAGGGAGGCAGCCAGCGGGCTTTTGATGCCGCTCTTCTTCCTCTGACGTGCTGGAGGATTGTCAGGCTCTGAGGAAGGCGTTTCTCTGGCTTAGAGCTTCACCTCGCTCTGCAGAGGAGGCCGAATGCTGCTCTGCCACGCCAACAGGGCAGAGGGACAGAGCTGGCCATGACCCAGGAGGTGCTCAATGGGCCCCTGGTCAAGGGCAGACTCAAATCCAACATCTCTGAGCCCTCCACAGCATTCAGCCATGGACACACCTGTGACCCTTCCTGACAGTGGCCACTGGCCTTCCGTGGCCACTGCTCTTAAGAGACACCCTGGTGTGAAGAGCAGAGCCCTTGAAGGGGTTTTGACACCTCAGCACCGAGATTCCCAAGCCCAACAGCTGCGCCGGGGCATCGTGGCCTCCCACTTCCCAGTGTTTTTTCAGGTGTTTCCTTTGGCTTTGCTTTCATTCATTCATCACATGCACACAGAGCAGAAGTGGGCTCAAACTTCCATCTCCAGCAGCTGAAATCAAATAATCCCCCAGCGTATCCCACCTGGAGAAGCATTCCCAGCTGGTCAGCAAATTGTGAAGGAGTTCATTGTGTCCTTTAGAGCAAGAAATTATCCTGGAATGTAAGTTATGGCTCCAGTAGCCATACAGGTGCAAAAAAATAAAATTAAGAATGTGGAGGAAGATAAATAAAATGAAGAAGGAATAAAAAAAGTAAAATTAAGAAGGAAGATGGAGCTTTAAATGATGCTGTAGAAAACACTGAGCAGGCAACACCTTGATCAAACTGGGTGTTCCCTTTGGAAGAAGGGGGCCTGGCAGCAGTGTCTGAAGGAGATAAAAGGGAAAAACCTGACACAAGAACCTGGGGACATCCCCTCAGCTCTCCCAGGCAGGCATCCCAGAGCCAAAGTCCTTTTCCCTGCATTGGTGTGATGCTGCACAACATCATCCCTACAGCTGGCTGGTATTTTGGGGGGCTATTTTGTCCTATTTTTAGGAAATGCCAATATGGATTGGGGACTTTTTTTGGGTCTGGGAGGAAAAAGGTCAGCCTGAGCAAATTTCTCAACCTGAACTGAAAGCAGAGAGGGGTGACAAACCCACTCCAGCTTCAGATGGAGCTAATTAAAGTGTTGACATTTTAAGACATGATGATGTGAAACCTCTTGCTTCAAGCCAAGTCTGGGCCCTTTTCAGAGTTCAGTTCTGCTGCCCAGAGTTTCCAGAAGAGGTGCAAGCCAACTGAGAGGGGAGATGGGTTGTTTTTAATGTGGTATTTTCCTTACAGTGAGAGCAAGTTTTTAGCCTTTGGAAGAATCCTGTAATGTCAGGTTGCCTGAGCAGAGATCCCCAAAAAAGTGGAGCTCTCCAACCCAGGAGCCCGTGAGAGGATCTGAGTCTTGGCTCTGTTGTGTTTTACCCAGCCCCACAACATGGAGGCGTTTGCTACCCCAAAACCTGTAGCATCACCCCAACAACTCTCCCCTGCACAAACAGTGATATAAAATAGAACTAAGTGCAGTTTTCCGGGGGACGGAGGTTTTTGGGAGGGCAGGGGAGGGTGGGCTGTGGCAGAGCCGTGTGCCATGTGCTGTCAGCGGGGCAGACACGAGAGGGAGGCCGGGACTGGCTGGGAGGGAGGGAGCTGCAATCAGGAGCTCTATTGTGGCTCTCGGGCTGCCGGCACAATGCAGCATTAAGAGACAAAGTCAGCTCGGCTCAGTGGGGTGCGGGAGGTGATTTGGGGGAAGGAGAGGCTGGCTCTGACAGGTGGAATGAGCCTGGAGTGATGGGGGAAAAGCCAGACTGATGCCAGCGCCTGCAGTCTCTGGCTCCGAGCCGAGTTGTTGCAGGTCTGGGAGGGTGTGAGCTGTGCTGCTCCACTGAGAATATCCCGGGCTTGTTCCCAGGAGAGACCCGTCTGCACCAGCCCTGGGGACGGGGAGGCACCCAGACATGAGACACAGCGAGGTGGATGGACAGACAGACAAACAAGCTCATCTCCAGGGAGAGATTGATCAGGGCAAGCACAAGCCCAGGATGCAGCAGGAAAACCCTTCCATGTGAAGGGAGCTGGCAGGATGTGGGGTCAGCAGGGAATGGATGGGGCAGCAGCACCATTTGGGCTTTGGGACCCACTTTAAAGCCCCACTCCTCATCACCATCCCTTCTGCAGGTGCCCAGGTGCCCCTGCCAGGTAAGGGCACAACGAATCCCAAAGGGCTGTGCTGGTGCCAGTGGGGACAGCCGGGCTCTGGGGAGTGCAGCTTCTCATTGGGAAAAAAATAATAGTTTGGGGACAACCCATTTTATTAGCTCAGAGAAGGGGTGAAACACCCTGAGGTTTGCCCCATCACCATGATCTCAATGAGGGTGGGATGCTGGAGGTGAACTGGGGAATGTGAGGATGGAGGTGAAGTGGGGACTGTGAGGATGGAGCTGAACTGGTGGGTTGAGGATGGAGGTGAGCTGGTGGATGTGAGGATTGAGGTGAAGTGGGGACTGTGAGGATGGAGACAAACTGGTGGATGTGAGGATGGAGGTGAGCTGGTGGCCTCTCCCCGGCTAAGACATTTTCTGCTCCGTCATCCTGAGTTTTCTGCTCTGTTTTGCCAGACTGTTCCGGGGAAGGAACGCCGTGCGTTCTCCCAATGCCATCTAGTGTCAGCTCCGGCAGCCCTGGACAGTTATTTTAAGGCATCAGCGCTGATTTATTGCAGAAGGATCTTTGAGGGCCAACAGGCTGCCCAGGCTGGTTATTAACAGCAGCACGGATAACTAACGGGTGGGTGCGCAGGCTGGTCTGGATTATTTTTATTATCGCTGCTGTTTCTCACTAAAAACCCACCCTGGCAGGACGGAGTGCGAGGATGCAGTGCCGTGTCCCCGGTGATTAAAGTCTTTCAGCCTTCAGCCACTCGTCTTGTAGCCCTGCCATCACCTGAGGCTTAATCACTCAGAAAAGTGCTGTCATGTCCTATTGTCGCCGTATTGGGAGCGCGACCTCTTTCCCGTTTAGCTGCCATCTGAAAAGAATGTAACTTGCCAGGAGACGGCGTGACTCAGGAGACTGGTGATGGGATGTAAAGACTTTGACCCGCGGGCCGCCCATTTGGAGGCCGCCAAGGTCAGTGGCAAGGGCGACGATGTCCTTTGAATGGTGATTATTTGGCCAAACAACCCAAAACGGGCAGTAACGGGTCTGTCTGTAGGGTCTGAGTGGTGGGTTGGATTCTGCTCCTACTGTGAGGGCATCAAGACCCCCAACTCCTCCCTGCCTGGGATTTGGGGCTGTGTGACTGCCCATGGTCTCCTTCTGCTTAGGAACTTGTTCTCCGCATCTTTCCCTTGCCGCCGTTGCGGGGGCGTGGTCTGCACATGCTGAGAACACCCTCATTTCTGCATTTTCAGGGGCAAAGAGCCGCAGCAGCACCTCTCGTGTCCCATTCATCACCCTCTTGGTGCCAAGAAAGGTTTCACAGGACAGATGTGCCCTGCCCCCTGCTCACCCTGTCCACTGCTCCTCTCACCACCATCAGCTGCCACGATTTAGGTCCCTGCTAACCTCATCCTCAGCCACTGCTGACCATGTCAATTTATCTCCTGGGCTGCAAACCACCTCATCGAGGCAGGCTGAGTCGGTGATTAATTAAGGCCTCCCTAGAAAGGAGGTTACTCCCTGCAGCCTCACGTATAAATGTAAGATTAATGGGTGCTGGCCGTGTCAGACGGCCACGACCGGGCTGGGCCGGGGAGAATTTGCCTGCTCTCATCCAGACAGTCCTTCAACACAGATTTTCCGTGGAAGAACTTCCAAACAATCTCGTGGGATGGGGAATGCAGCCGCCAGTGCAGTGGGGAGCCACGGGGCTGAGGAAAGGGGTCCCAGGGCTGAACCAGGCACGCAGCAGCCGGATTGGAAGCAGCAGCCAGCGATGCTCACACGACTCTGCCGTGGCTGAGCACACATCCAGCCTGCTCTGGGTGTTTAATTTTCACTAATCTGTTTGGGCTTTTTTAATTATCTGCAAACAAGGTGCCTTCTTCATGGAATAACAATGGTGCTGGGGACAGCAGTGGGCGGCGGGGCTGTGCCCACACCCCTTCCCTGCCGCTCAGCAGCGCTCCGAAACTTTGCCCGGGACTTGTTTGTCTGTCCTCATCCATCATCGATCACGGGATTCCGCCCTGCTAACCCAGCATCTGCATGCAGCATCTCCCGGCAGCAGGAGCCAGTCCTGCTGAGCCGGTGTGTAAAAGCCTTTGCAATCACCCTGTGCCACGGAGCTGGAGGAGGGTTTAAATACAAGGCTCTTTAATAAGATGGAAAGAGCCCTTTCTTTCCCCACTGGTTTTCTGCTTGCTCTTTCATGCTGCTGGAGCCTCGGGTTGTGTCAGGGCCTGCCTCTCCGTGGGCTGACAGGTTTCCTAACTCCCCTCCCTGCGCTGTCAGCACAGTATCAGGAACAGCAAATATCAGTTGCAGCAGCTGGAGGAGGAGGAAGCGCAGGTCGGAGCAGTCCCTGGCCTCGTGTGTTTGGGTTTTTTCTCCAAAACATCCTCAGTGGTAGGGGTGACGTGGAGAAAACCCTGTGCCCCGGTGCGTGCAGCAGGGAAATGGGTCTGATCCCGTTTACCTGTCTCCTCCAGAGCTGGCTGCGGTGTTTGATTCATGTCAGCGCCTTGGCTGGTGACTGCGGGATGAATGACGCTATATAAATGCAAAGTGTTATTAATATTTCATGTTGTAGTGAAAATGTACTAATGGGGCTTGTTCCTGGAAGATAAAGTGCTGCCATTAATACACCTTTGTGTCCCCTGCGCTGGAGACTCACCTGTGGAGGGATGGAGGGGGCTCTGCCTGGAGCAGAAACTGCCCATCACACCTGGCACCTCCCCAAAAGAGGGGATTTGAACCCAGAAAGACACAAAGAGCCACTTCTGACACCCACAAAAATTAGGGGTACCTGGAGCAGAACGTCCCCCGCCCCCCACCACTGGGTGCTGGTGGATGGGTGCTGGTCTGGGTCCCCCCTGCCTGCCCGTGGGGGATACAGCCCCTGGGGACCCCCTACCCAGCACAGCCACTACACAGGCATGTTTTAAAAAAAATTTTTTTTTAAAAAAAAGGGCTTGTTTGATTTCAAACTGCAGAACTCTTCCCTGGAGCCATCCGCAAACACTGGTAATTTACTTTACAGCTGTTTAGATTTGTTTGTCTACATTTTTTTCCAAACCCCAGCAGAATTGCAAATGAAATGTGTGTTTGCTCCTCAAATCACTCCAGCCGTACCTGAACTCCTGCACCCCACACCTCCTTGAACGCCCTCCCCTCTGACCCCCATCCCTGTACCCCACAGCTGTGAGATGGGGGTCAGACCTCAAAGAGAGGATTCTCTGACCTGGGGGTTCATCTTGGGAGGGCTCCAGATTCTGGTATCAAGGAGGGATGATGGGAAAGAGACTTGTGCCAGCTTGCAGGTGAGGGGAGCACAGGTAAGCATTTCATTACTTGCCCGTGAAATTATCAACTGCAGCCCACTTATCAGAGGGTGGTGAGGGATAAAGGCTCTGCTAAATTATGGTCATGGTGCAAAGTTTTCAATAAAAAAGGATTATAAAGGGAGGCGTTCGGCGTTCGGTGCTGTGGGCAGGGATTCCCAGGGCTTCGGCCGCTTTGGAGTAAGGGGAGATGGGTGCAGGGAAGGCGTGGAGGGACCTCAGGTTGTGCTGAACATCCCTGCAGAAGCTGAGGACAGACAGCCCTGAATTCCCACCCCTCCCCACGGCGGAGCAGCCGGCTCAGCCCTTCCCGGCACGGCAGCGCTGCGGGGCCGCCCTTCGCCTCGGGAAATCTGGCATTCCTTGAGACACGTGGGGACCGGCCTGGAGCCTCATCCCTTCCCTCGGGAATCTCCTCCTCGCTCCCAGGAGCGCGGGGGTGACTCATGTGCTGCCTCCTGCGCCAGGCGATGCGCTCCTGCCCTGGGCAGGCGCCGAGCCGCAGCAGCGCCGCCGAGGGACACCCGCAGGTGAGCGGCCTGGGGACCCCCCTCTGCCGCGACCCCCGGCCCCGGGGAGGTGAGGAGGGCGCTGGGGAAGTGCATCTGTCCAGCCTGGCACCAGGGAGATGGGCACGGCCTGCGGTGCTGCCGGCAGAATGCACAGAGAAGGAGGAATCGGGGTTTTGCGTGTTCCTCCAGGGAGCCACCGGCTCCCACGGGAGGGACGAGAACCGGGAGCGTCCGTGGTCACTCCAGCCCTGCGGGTGGGTGCATTGGCTGAGCAGAGGACGTGTTCGCCCCTCGGCGAGGTGGAATCTTGTTATTTCACTGGTAGGCAAAAAAATGTAAGGACAGTCAGTGCCAGTCGCAGCCCTGGGAGTCCTGCTTTGCTGCAGCTCCACGGAGCACGGGGTGAGTTTATCCGGCACCATGCAAGTTGGGATCGAATCAGCCATACAGGGGCTTGGGGCTGGTGAAAACTGGTTGGTCCTCGGCGTTGCAGGGGCTGTGCAGCCCCCCAGCCCAACTGCTGCCTCTGCACTGCCGTGCACTCCCCGGTGCACGGGGACACGGAGCGGTGGCACCGGGCTCCTCCTGCGCTGCCCGGGGAAGCACAGAGGCGACGGCAGATTCCAGCGATGGGAGAGGAGCGCAGCCGGATGAGTCAGGCCCCGCCTGCTCCTATTTGTTGTCTGCCTGGGCCAGGCCTGGCAACATAAGGAAGATTAATAACAAATACCTGGGCAACGAGGCGGGAGCTGGGGCGGGATGGGGGCTGAGCCGTGCACCAGAGGTGGCGGTGGCTGGAGCCAGAAACACTGAAGGTTGTTCCCAGAGTGGGGGACGGTGCTTGGAGGAGACGCATCACCCAGACCAGCTCTGTGCTGTCACCTCTGCCCCTGCGTGCCAGGACAGGTCAGGAATGGTCTCAGGAGTACAGATCAGTGCTTTGAGGGACACGGGGGCTCCAATGGAGACCTCTTGCTGCTAATTCAATGTCACAGTGTCTTCTCTCTTCCCAGGCTGGCTAAGAGGATCGGGGAGCCATGAACTGGGGGGTGTTTGAGGGGCTCCTCAGCGGTGTCAACAAATACTCCACAGCCTTTGGCCGCGTCTGGCTCT
>VZSR01001014.1:679600-698127 GCA_013398615.1 Brachypodius melanocephalos | reverse complement strand
CTGAACCTCATCGAGGCCACCTACCTGGTCGGGAAGCGGTGCCACGAGTGCCAGCAGGCCACAGGAGGGGACAGCCGGCGGCACAGCCGCGACACCTGCACTGCTCCCGTGGGCACAGACGGGCAGGTGTTCCATGGGGCAGACTACAAACCCCCCACAGCTGCCATCCCTCTCACAGCCTCCTGCCCCAGCATGGTGCCTGAGGATGAGGCTTGTTCCTAAAGCTGCCCAGGAGAAAGCAGGAGCTGCTCACCTGGCCTGCAACTCTCTGGCTGCTCTTGCTCCTCTGTGCCCTAGTGCAGGAGCACTGAGGGTGGCAGCACCCTGGAGTTGGGCTGTGCCCAAGGGGTCTCTGCCTCTCCTGCCCTGGGAAAGGCACTTTATATTATCCTGCTGAATTTGGGGTGAAGCAGGGGCAGTAGGGCACATGCTGTCCCTGGGAGTGACATGGAGCAGCAGCTCCATGGCAGCTGTGAACTGACAGCAGTGCCCAGACTCTGAGCCTGTACCAGCCAGGACAGACACTCTGATCCCCCAGGAAACCCCTCTTCCTATATCTCATTCCTCATCAACCACTGAGTGGGTGTCAGGGCCA
The DNA here is from genome assembly GCA_013398615.1 of Brachypodius melanocephalos. NCBI lineage: Eukaryota > Metazoa > Chordata > Aves > Passeriformes > Pycnonotidae > Brachypodius > Brachypodius melanocephalos. Next base: position 697,532 of record VZSR01001014.1, on the reverse strand, counting down.
CCTCATACTGATGCAATTGTCATTAATAACACTCATTAGTTGAGTGGGGACAAGAGCAGGTCCCTGGTGCCGCAGCCACTGCAGCGAAGCTCAGGCATGAGGATCCGGCCAGGCAGGCAGAGCCCGCTGTGGGCTGCTGGATCATCCTGCCTGGCCAGGGCAAAACTCCTGAGCAAAACAGTCAAACACAGGAGAGGAAAAACACCCCAACCATTGATTAAACAATGACATTAAATGGCAGAATCTGATCTCGTTTATTGTTGTAATACATCGCGTTCAGCCGTGACACGGGCGGTGCTGCCATTTCCGAGGCCATCAGAGGCAGCTGAGCATTAGCTGGCATGAATAATTAACAATAATTTCATGGCAAATGCACTCACAAGTAACATTAACATTGAACATGCAGCTCGATCTGTTGCTGGGTTTGCTTTACTCAGAGGGTGCGATAATTATTTTCTCCATGAGCAGGGATGGTGCTAGTGCTCACTGGCTCTGTCCCAAAGGAAGTGGCACGGAAGTGGTGAGGGAACACCATTTCTGTGTCCTTTATGTGACTGAGGCCATTCTCAGTGACAGATCATTGCAGTAATCCAACTGAGACCCTCCATGGGCAAAACCGAGCTCTTTCCCACAGCCCATCCTGGAGAAAGGACCAGCTGGATGTGTGGATGGGAGGCTGAGGGGCTGCTGTGGCCAGGAGGATGCCAGGGACAGGCAGGGCTGAAGGGAAGCCAAGAGCAGGTGGGGCTGCAGCACTGCTGGATGGGAGAACAGGGACTGAACCAGCCACTGATGGGGCTGAGGATGGTGGAGAAACCCAGGGGGGATCCAGCCACCAGCACAGAGCCCTCTGAGCCCACAGCAGCTCCTTGTGCTGACCCCAGTGAGTTGGGGGACCTTTGGGGTCAGAGAGGCAGATCATGGTGAAATTATGGTGAAATACAAACATAATTTTTTCCACTTCTTCTCAGGGGAAGCTGTGCTGGCACTGCCTTCCTTCCATCCCCTCCTCTTGCTGGATTATCCACCTGAAAGTTTTCTTTATGAATCCTGTAACGTCAGAGGACACAAGTTGTTCTTTGTGTGCGAGCCATTGCCCCGATTTAAAGAGCATGGGCTGGGCTGTTTGTTCTCCAGCAAGGCTGGCCCCTCCTGCTCCAGGCTGGAGAGTGAAACCCCAAGGTGTTCCCCTCTGCAGGGATGAGATGAGCCCCAACAAAAACACCCTGTCCCACTTCCACACGTCATAGCACAGCTGGAGCTGCTGCTCATGGCAAGACACCTGAAGATCCAGTTGCTGGATGTTGTTGTGCCATTCTGTCGTGCTCAGAGCAAACATTGCAGAGCTCTGGGTGTCTTGCACCATCCAGGCTCAGGATAAGCAGAGGTCAGCCAGAAAAACGGGAGCATTTGGCTACTTCTTTTGATACTGGTGCTACAAAACCAGGGGTTTGGATACTGGGATACCTCCTGGGATGCAAAGACAGCACCAGGGCCAGCAAACCAGGGAGTGTGTCACAATAAAAACTGAATATTTCCCACATTTTACATCCTCACACAGGAAATTCCCTATATTTGCTCATGGAGTCCCAGAAGACCTCCTAAATTTGGGGGTGAGGGGATTTTACAGAAACTCACCACTAACTCCAGCCCAGGCAGGGATATGTTGCATGCACAGGTCAGGGGTAACTTGGCCTTTCCAGCTTGGGCTTGTTCCTGCCCTGGCCAAAACTCCCCTGTTTGCTGGGAATTGAGGAGAAACTCTCTGATTTATGTCCAGCCCTGCCAGCTCCCACGACTCCTCTGCCCCTGTTCTTGCGGGGGAGTCTTGTCTCTGGGGATGTGGCCCTGGAGCAGGACAGCTGTTGGCAGGCAGAATCCTGCCATGCCCCATTTAAGACCCTTCTAAAGAGACTTTGAGGTTTTCCTGCTGGTTTGGCATCTCCTTGCTCCACTGTTTGGGTTTTTCCTTTATGGAGGAGCCAAGGTTGGGCCTCCCTAATCCCTGGGTGTTTCAGTGTTCACATCTGGCATTGAGGCCTTTAATCGGAGCAGGAGCAGGGTGGCAGCAGGGTGACATGTCCTGGGCATGTCCCTGAAAGCTCCCAGGTGCTGAGATCTGCAGAACCACGCTGGCACCTTGTCCCTGCGCCCACACTGGCAGAGGGATGGTGGAGGGGGCGCAGGGATGTGCCCCTTGATGGATTTATGGATTTACCCAAACACCCAGCTCAGCATTTCAAAATGCTGCAAAGCACCGGGTGTTTCCGCTCCCCACCCAACTGCCCGAGGGAAATCTGCCCATGCCAAAAGCACCTGAACTTTCTCACCGTGGCCACACGGCCGCTCCTGAAATTCCAAAACTGCAGGCAAGAGGCTGCCCAGGGCTGAGCCAGCCCCACTCTTCTCCTGACCCTTACAGGGTTTGGCCATGGGGCAGAGAGCAGCTGCCTCTGCAAGGAATCAAAGCTGCCAATGCTTCTCGACAACTTCCCTCTCTCCAGAGTTTTCCACCTCACAGCCCCCAGATTCCTGCTGAACTCCTGCCACACCAGCTCTCTGCAACAGCATAGCTCAAATTCCTGATCCGGGCAGCCCCGGGGTGAAGGAATGCTCTGGAGCCCTTGCTTGGCTCTCATCCAGGATTGGGATGCCCGTGTGTGCCCCCCTCCTCCAGGCTCACCCCATCCTGCACTCCCAGGGTTTGCTTTGAGTCTCCTGGGCTCCCATTCCTGTGTGTCCCCAGCCTGGCCAACCCTCACTGGCTTTATTTGACCTCCTGGAGGCAAAAAGCCTCCCGGGCAAGCGGCTCCTTGCTGCCAGGAGAGCAGGGAGCAAATCTCTCCGGGCACCGAGCACCCTGGGGCTCTTCAGACATGTCCCCATGGGAGGGATGGCCCTGGCGAGGTGCCCTGTGAGGCTCCAGCACGGTTGATCAGCCCCAGGGTGTGCTGGAGGATTCCAGGGAAGCCTCGGGGCACAGTAGAAACCAGGTGAGCAAGGGAAGCACATTCCTACGTTGTCAGCACAGGTATCTATCAGGGCTGATCCATGGGGCATCCGGTGGGATGGAGCTGACTCAGCCTCCTGGGAGCCCCCGGTGCTCTGGGGACAGGGACCCCCCACTTAGGGACACCTCCCAGGTGCCATGGGGGTGCGGCGTGGGGCAGCAGCAGGGACCCTGCTGCCACCCTGCCCCATGGGAAAGGTCCCATCTGGCCACACTGGCCCCGCCAGGGCGGTGCCTGCGAGTTCCTGTAGGTTGGAGATACCGATGAGCTGTTGCAAAACTATTACTAAGGAAAATCATTTCAAAAAGTGGGTTACAATTGCGTAATCTGGGACTCTCAGCAATGGTTGCTGGTGGGGCCCCAGCTCGGGGACGGCGCCAGGTCTCCGGTCTTGCTGCTGAGCCTGCAGTGCCCAGACCATCCCTGCAGGGGATGGGACATCACCTGGAGGGAGCTGCTGGTGTTTCCTGTGGAGGAATCCGTCTGTGCTGATCTCCCTGCGGGATTTGACCTGCCTTTTGTTGTTCAAGCCGAGCGTGTGCGTGCTTGTGCGCGGCAAGAACCTCTCCGGGAGCTGTTTGCCAGACTCACCCAGTGACTGGGAACCAAACCAACCACCCTTCCCCTCCCCTCGCACGCTCAGACAAACCCTGGCTGTGCAGGAGGGCTGCGGCTGGGAAGGAGCTTCCCTGCTCTGAGACGAGCCCGGATCTCGACACCTTCCTCTGCCTTTCCCACTTGGACAGGTACCTCCTGGGGCACGGGGGCTCTGGATTGAGGGGGGACAGCCTCGTGGGGTAACGGGGTGCAGGGGGAGCTGTGTTAAGGTGTAATGGGCTGCAGGTGGGACTTGGGGCTGCTCTGACTGTGGGGTCAGAGGTGAGGATCCTAACAGCACACAGTGCCACGTTGGGACCCCACAGGCTGTGCTGAGGTCCCCACCCCATGGAGTGATGCAGGGGGATAGCACGGTGTGGCACCCCAAAGAGCAGCAATGGCCACCCCAGGCCTTGGAGCTCTGTCCCACTCCCAAAAGAGGCAGAGACCTCCTGAGTAAAGTGGTTCTGCTGAGTCTGTGCCCCGGGTGGGAGCCGGGCGCTGTGGGATCCAACGCCCTGCGCCTACACGGGGCAGGACCTGGCCGTGACGCAGCGGGTTGGCATCCTGGGGGCTGGCACAGGCTCTGCGGGAGGCAAACCAGCACTGCCGGCACAGCTGAGCACACCTGAGCGCTGCCCCTGCTCTGCCTGGCTGCCATCCAGCACTGGGGGGCCTGTGGGGCTCACACAGTGCTGCACACACCCCCTGACACGGGGACTGGCGCAGAGCTTGGCACGGAGGTCACGTCCCCTTCCTGCCCCACTGCGGGTCCATGACCGGAGCCAGCGCTGGGCTGAACCAGGCACAGAGGTGCTGGGCAGGTGGGTTATGGGCAGGTGGGTGCTGGGTTGGTCTCACTGGCACCAGGGATGGGGTCATGGGTGAATTGGGAGGCTGGTGAGGGGGCACAGGGTCTGGGGGCATGCAGAGGCTCCAGGTTCCATCAGCACCAGCTTTCGGGGACAAAACAGCAGCTCCCCTCTCCCAGTTTTAAATCCAAGGGCTGGGTGGGAGCACAGTGATTGCTCCCCACCCTGACTCCCGGCCGAGGGTTTGCCAGGTAGGAAGATTTGGTTCCAGACGGGGCGGTGAGTGAAGGTGTGTGGGCATGGGCAGAGGCACAGCCCTGCCACTTGGCACAGGGACCCCAGCCTGGGGCCACTCAGCTCAGCCACACTTCCTGGTGTGTCCCTGGGCCAAAAGTGTTGGGAGCACAGCCACAGGTTCAGGGCTTGCTGTGGGGTGGCCCTGGACAAGGACAGGCTCTCCCAGACTGCTCCATGGGCTCTGGGCAGTGCTCCAGGTTCTTTTCTGTCCCCACAGCCCTGGGACACCACAGCGCAACAGATGAGAGGACCCTGATCACCAGTTTGCCATCATCATAGCCCTGGCTATGCCTCTTGCTGGACACTTCCCACCCCACAGCCCCCGGTGAGCAGGGAAGGAGCTTGAGCCTCCTCCAGGTACATCTCAGAAGGCACTGGGTGGGCAACGGGCAGCGGGAATTCCTTAAAAGTGGGAGCGATTCTGTGAATCCTTTTTGCCAGGGCAGACGCCTCCACAGCCCAGAGGGTTGTAAAAACCACTTGGGTTTGTAAATCCAGGTGCAGTAAAGATGCGGGTCAGGCTTAGCCTGTCCCTCTCCTCACATGGGGCAGAAGCAGAGCTCCGGAGCCCCAGGCAGAGCTGCGGAGCCGGTTTGGCCGTCAGGACCTCCGGCATTGCTGCCGGAGCAGGAGGAGAGCGCTAGCCAGGGTGACAGACAATGACACACGGACTCTCACTTTCTGCAGCCCCACTGTCACCTGTGTTTGGGCTATCTGTGAGACAGAAAACAGGTCCCTGTGGCATGTCCCAGCACCCCAGTGCTCCAGAAGCAGCCATTTCCCCTTTGGCTGTTGATCCTGGCCTCTCCAGCAGATCATGCTGCCAGTTTGCACCAGCACACACAGTCAGGTGTGGAGTTGGTGGCAGGGACTTGGCCGGGTGGCTCATCCCTTACAGCAAAGGCTTCGTCAGAAGGAAGTGCAGAGCGATTGAGCCACCTCTGTCACCAGGAGTGTGTGAGGATGGGCTTTACTGTCTGCAAGGGTGAAGAGTCCCATCCTAGATGAGTGTGATGTGGTGGGGGAGAGGGTTCAGAGGTCCATGAGATTTAGTGCAGAGAGAGATGTGTGGCCCCAGTGGTGTCTCCCATAACTCCTCACCCACTGCTCCTTCTGCCCCTCCAGGTCAGGTGACTCCGGTCTCCCTCAGCTGCCATGGATTGGAAAACGCTGCAGGCACTGCTCAGTGGGGTCAACAAATACTCCACAGCCTTCAGCCGCATCTGGCTCTCCGTGGTCTTTGTCTTCCGTGTGCTGGTCTATGTGGTGGCAGCTGAGCGGGTCTGGGGTGATGAGCAGAAGGACTTTGATTGCAACACGAGGCAGCCAGGCTGCACCAACGTGTGTTATGACCACTTCTTCCCCATCTCCCACATCCGCCTCTGGGCCCTGCAGCTCATCTTTGTCACTTGTCCTTCCCTCCTGGTCATCATGCACGTGGCCTACCGGGAGGACCGTGAGAGGAAGAACCGGGAGAAGAACGGAGAGAATTGCCCCAAGCTTTACAGCAACACAGGCAAGAAGCACGGCGGGCTGTGGTGGACCTACCTGTTTAGCCTCTTCTTCAAGCTTGTCGTTGAGATCCTGTTCCTCTACCTCCTCCACAAGATGTGGGACAGCTTCGATTTGCCACGGCTGGTCAAGTGCACCAATGTGGATCCCTGTCCCAACACCGTGGACTGCTACATCGCTCGGCCAACCGAGAAAAGGGTCTTCACCTATTTCATGGTCGGAGCCTCCTCCATCTGCATCGTCCTCACCGTCTGTGAGATCTTCTACCTCATCTTCAAGCGAGCTGTCCAGAGGGCAAGGAAGTGGAGGAAATCCACCAAGCGCTCCGTCAGCTACAGCAAGGCCTCCACCTGCCACTGCCATGTCAAGTCAGAGGAGAAGGACAACAAGTCCCAGCCTAGGTGTGTGGCAGGCCTGAGTGCTGTCTGAGGGGTGCTGGGAAGGGTGTGGGGGGAAGAAGGGTCCTGGTGTGTGCCAGGCATGGTTGGCATCACAGGTGATCACCAGTGATGCCACCACCAGACTCTTCAGCCAGGACCTCAATGGCTGTAAGGGGAGGGGGACACATCCATAGGAACTCTTCTGCTTGGGACCATGGGCGCACCCCTGAGTGTCCCAGTGGTGTGGACACACTGGGTGGCAGGTGGGTGTTGGCTGCTCGTGGCCATGCCTGAGGGTGTCTGTTCTTCCCACAGAGAAGAGCCGTGATCTCAACCATCCCAACCGGTTCACATTCCCCTCAACTTGGCTCTTCCAGCCTGCCAAATCCCCAAACCCTCAAGAGTCGACCTGTATGAAAAATTACTAAACCAAACAAAGCAATGTCCCTGGAGAGAGACCCACGGGTGCCTGAGCAGACACAGGTAAGGCAAGGGCAGCACTGGAGCTCTGCAGGTCACACAGATCCTCCATGTCCAGCAGCTTCTCTTGGGTCCTGCAGCCCTGCTGCTCCCATGCTGGGTGTGATGCACCCAGCTGGTGCCCAGCCAGGGCTGGTGTCACCCAGTGCGTGCCAGTGCTCCCAGCTCACTGTGCCTCACCCATGCACAGTGCCAAGCACTGCTTTCTTTTGTACCAAGAAACCAAAGCAATTCTGGGCTCCGTGGCCAGAACCCTGTTTATGGACCCAAAGTAACAACAGGAGGACCAGGGCTCCAGTCTGTTGGCAACTGTTCTGCTGGTCCAGTTTGCCCAGTTTGCCATTACTGGGGCAGGGCATCTTCTCCCCTTGGCTCACACAAGCACCAAGCCGTGTCTTGCCCAAATGCCCTTGCTGGCTCTGCTGCTTCCCTTGGTGCCTCTGTGTCCCCCCTCACCTCAGATGCACATGCCACAAGCTACAGATCCAAAAAGCCAACAAACGTCGTGTTTTGAGACACCAAGATCTGCTCTGCATGCTGGAAATCAGAAGACTGCTGAGGACAGAAGATGTGGATTTGCAGAGGTTCCTCAGGAGCCTGCAGCCAGGTCCTTCTCATCCTCCCGAGCTGGGCATCGGTCGAGCACACAGCCGAGCTCACGTCTGCCCGTTCCGCCTCTCCCAGCTTGCCACGCATCGTTAAACTTTAATTCAGCAGAACCTCACTCTGGCCCCCAAGGAAATCAAGGAGGGATGAGCATCAATTATTTACTAAACCTTGATAAATATTACAATAAATAGAAATGATTTCCATTTAATCTCTCCTTAAGCAGCACTAGTAGAAAGTCCGCTGTTCCCAGCTCCGCTCGGTCCGCCCGCGTTTCACAGCCTGTCGGGGTGTGCTGAGACCTCCGACAGCAAAACTCCGTCTGGAATCTACGGGGGAGTTCCCGGCCGGGCTCTACTGGGGGTCAGCCCAGGAGCCTGCGGGATGCGGGGTGGGGGCCAGGCACCGGTGGGGTTCATCCCGGGAACCGGGGGGGCCGATCTCGGCAACCGGCAGGATGCGGGACCGCAGACGGGCTCCGGTGGGGCTCCAGCACCACCCAGCGCCCGTTGCGCCGCACGGACCCTCGGGGGCAAACCACGAGCACCGCAGCCGCGGTCCGGCCGGGGCGGGCAAGGACGGAACATCCCCGGGACACCGGGCGGGGGACGGAGCATCCCGGGGTCTCCGGCTCCGCGGGTTTCCCGGTGGCGGAGCCGCAGCCGGAGACGAGAGTGCGGGAGCACCCGGGCTTCCCACCGCTCCCCCCAGCTCCGGCCCCGACGGGTCCGGCCGCCCCCGCCCCGCCCGCCGGGGCCGCCCCCTCGTCCGGGGGCCGCAGGAGGGGGCGGCTCTGCACACCTGCGCCTCGGCCCGGCCCGGTACAAAACCCCGGCCCCCAGTTTCCTGCCTGTGCTCCTCCTCCGGCTTCCCCGGGCCCCGAATAACCGGAGCCACCTCGTCCGACCCCTCACACTCAGCGCGGCCCGAGCCCAGCGGGACGTGCCCGGAGCGGCGGAGGTGAGTGCGGGCACCCGGGACCGCCGCGGCACCGCGACCGCTCGGGGACAGACACCGTGCTGGGTACGGGACACTCCGTCACCCCACCGCTGTCGGGGGCTCCTTTAACGGCACAGCTGGCACTTCTGTGCTTAAGTAGCAGCGGTTAATGAGGGCCCGGGACTGCGGCCGCCCTGTCCCTCCCTCACAGCTGGGCTGAGCGCCCTTGGCTCCCCAGGATTCCAGGAGTGGCAGCAGGGTAGTGAGCTGTGCCGGGGATTCTTTGGCGATGGGAGGGGGCTGGGGCTGGGAGTCCATCGCCCTGCAGCAAGGGGGCTGGGGGGGGGGCTGTCCGTTCAGTTTGGGGTGAGCCTTGAATAGGCATTGGAGTGGTAGATGTACCCCAAAGGGTTGTGCTTCTCCTCTAGACCATTCTGGTCTCTGCTTTTTAGGAAAGCCAGGGCAGTAGCAAATTCGTGAGCCTCAACTGTGCCTCCTCTCCAGGTGCCCCGGGCAGCCCCAAAAGAGCCCTTGGCTGTGGGCTGTCCCCGGAGTGACCAGGACAGCCATGAGCTGTGGGTGCTGCTGGGAGGGAAGAATCCCTGTCTCTCCCAGCCCCTTGCTCCTGCACTATGTAGGAGGAGCCCTCTGGGGCTCCTAAACGCTGCCTGGAACCCTCCCTCCCTCAGAAGTGGGATGTTCCTCAGAGGGTTTGCTGGGACACTCTGCAGAGCAGCTACATCCTGAAAAAGGACGGGGTTTAGGTGGCCACATCTGCCCTGTGCTCCCCGGCATGGAAACAGGGAACTGACGTGGCTGCTCTCTTCTCTCTGCTGGCAGAGGCAGAGAGTTCCTAGAAGATGGGTGACTGGGAATTCCTGCAGAAACTGCTGGACCAAGTCCAGGAGCATTCGACGGTGATTGGGAAGATCTGGCTCACCGTGCTCTTCATCTTCCGCATCCTCATCCTGGGCTTGGCCGGGGAGTCTGTGTGGGGGGATGAGCAGTCGGATTTCGTGTGTAACACCAAGCAGCCAGGCTGCACCAACGTCTGCTATGACAAAGCCTTCCCCATCTCCCACATTCGCTACTGGGTGCTCCAGTTCCTCTTTGTCAGCACCCCAACCCTGGTTTACCTGGGCCACGTTGTCTATCTGTCCCGGAAGGAGGAGAAGCTGAAGAAGCAGGAGAGCGAGCTTCGGGCTGTGCACAGCAAAGACCCAAAGATTGAGCAGGCCCTGGCAGCCCTGGAGAAGAAGATGTCCAAGATCTACATGACAGAGAGTGGGCGGCTCAAGATCCGAGGGGCGCTGATGTGGACTTACATCACCAGTGTGATCTGCAAGAGCATCTTTGAGGCTGGTTTCCTCGTGGGCCAGTGGTACCTGTATGGCTTCTCCATGGTGCCCCGCTACGTGTGCAAGAGGGACCCCTGCCCCCATCAGGTGGACTGCTTCATCTCCCGCCCCACCGAGAAGAGCATCTTCATCATCTTCATGCTGGTGATGGGCCTGATCTCTTTAATCCTGAACCTCCTGGAGCTCTTCCACCTCTGCTGCAAGAGCCTGCTTAGCAACATTAAGAAGGTGTCGGGGCCAGCTGGGCCGAGCCAGGATGCCTTTGTGGATGACATGGTCTCAAGTCCCTACGTGCCCAAGCACTATCCCTTCCTGCCCATGGCCGAGAGCCACGCGCCCTCCTACCAGACCTACAACAAGCTCTCCAGCGAGCAGAACTGGGCCAACTATCGCAACGAGGAGAACCTGGCACTGGGCAGTGGCACCAGGCCCCTGTCGGACCCCTACCCACCCCAGCCTGCTGAAGCCTCTGCCCCAGAAGAGAAGCTGGGCAGCCGGCCCAGCAGCTCAGCCTCCAAAAAGCAATACGTGTAGTGCTGGGCTGGCCCCAGCTGGCAGGGGGATATTCCTCGGTCCCTTGTGCCTGCAAAGGTGCTGGCTGTGGGCAGGCAGCTGCCTCCTGCCTGGTGCTGTGCCATACACATTCCCCTCTGGAGGCTCCAGAGACTTGCCTGCCCTGGGATGGGATGCTCGGGAGCACGGCCATGGAGCGCAGCCTCCTCTCCTGATAGTTTTCCCCACAGACCCTGCAAGGAAGGAAACTGCACGATGTTCCCCAGGACGCCGTGTCCTGTGTGCCTTGCCGTGGGAAAGGGAGAAACCCTTGGAGCCACGGCGTAGAACAGGCTGTCCCTGAGGCCATGGCTGGAAGCTGCTGGCCATTTTCAGCTGGAACCCAGAGCCTTGGGCAGCACGAGAGCCAGGAGTGCAGCCGTGGGAAGCTGCTCCTCTCCAGCCTCCACATGGAGCAGGCTGAGCTGGGGACTGCTGGGAAAAGCTGGGCTGGAGCAGCACTGACCAGTCCTGGCCACCAGCTCCATCCTGTCCCAGTGGCCCTGGCACCTACCCAGGGTTTGCTGCAGAAGCTGCCCCCTCCCCGTGGGACACAGAGGGGTTAAGCCAGCTCTGTTGTGACCAGCAGATCCCAATGGCTGCAGGGTCACTGTGGGTGACCCAGGAGTGTGAGTTCCTCCCCTCCCGGCCCTGGGCTCTTTCCCATGGGATGTGTGCCTTTAAGTTATTTTTAACCTGCTGGCCTGAGTGTGGAGTTTCTGCCTTAAAGCTGCAGTTTGCAGGGACTTTGGGGAGCTGTATCCAGTCTGGCTGTGTGCCTTTGAGCCCCGTGGGGTTTAGGGAGGGATCAGCCCAGCACCTGATAGTTTGGGGGTTTGGGGGTTTTTATTACTTTGCACTAGTCGTCTCCTGCTGTGGGCTGAGGGGCTGGGTGGAATGGAAGAACCAATTGTTATCACAGGAGCTATCACCCTGACTTCCCCAGCCCACTGATGCTGTGAGAGGGGACTGTCCTGCTGTGACCAAGGGGCTGCAGGTTCTGTGTGACCCAGGTATGAGCGTGGGGTCTGGGCACTGCCCCCAGCACTGTTTCCCTGCCCTGGCAGACTCCATGTTGCATCTTGTTGAATAAAGTTGGATGAATGAGAAAAGGTGAAGGTGGTTTGATTGTGCTTCCTGCAGCCTCCAGCTGCCCCCAGCGGGCAGGTGAGGGTTTGGGGCTGAGGGAGGGGGAAATGCTGTCCTGTGGGGGTGATGGCTCTGGGGTGAAGGGGAAAGTGGACACCCAGTTGTGCTGCAGGTGCCACTCACCAACTGAAGCACAACCTTCCCTGCTGTGGCCTCCTGTCCCCTTGAGCCTAGGCTTAACTCAGAGTTTTGACAGAACTGTCACGTCCCAAGCTCATGGTGACCCAAAGCAGAACTCAGCCTCTCTCCCTCCACTGCAGATAAACCCAGCAGAGGCCATGGAGCTGCTGGTGGCTGCATAATAGGTGGAAACGAGCCACAGATAAAGGCACACAATGTGGCTGGGGCTGTTGTTTAAGTTCCCCAGCCAAGCCAGGCCAGAGCAGAGCCTGATCTCTGTCGAGGGCCTCTCCAGTGAGGGTGGGACAGGCTAAAAATACCCTGGAGAAAATGAAATATGGGTGATATGGGGCAGTATCGCTGCCATCAGCCACTGGAGGAAATGAAGAGGGAGGCACCCAGCTGCACTGCCCTTGGGCTGGCGGCCGAGCCCACCCTTGGCTTCCTCCCTGTGGGGAACAAGGGGAGTGAAACCCCCTGGGGTGGGAATCTGGGCGCTCCACCAGCTCCCAGCTCTTCCCTGTGCCCTCCTGCAGGGTGCTGGGGTAGATCTGCTGTGGAAGGACCCTGGAGAGACCCTATCCTGCTCCCACTATTGCCCAGTTGGGACATCCCAGGCTACCCCAGCACAATGCGGGGGGCCACGTCCCGGTGCTCCCCAGGTATCAGCAGAGCCCTGCAGCTCCGGGGGGAGCAGCCCAGTGTGCAGGGCCAGGAGGAAATGCCCGAGTGAAAGGGAACGGAGCAGCCGTGCCATGTTTACCCACCACAGTGTCCCCGGGTCACCTCTCCTCTCCTGGACTCCTATTTTTGTTGGCACTGGGGGAGCATCACGCTTTTCCGAGCGACCCTGCAAGGTGGAAAACAAGACGGCCGAGACCCCCCTCCCCTTGCCTGAATACAGTGCCCAGGCGCTGCACAAACACAGCTCCATGTCCCACTATTGTTCCCGTGTTGTGACAAAGTGGCTCGGGGCAGCTGCATTGACCCCACGCCGCCGGGACGTGCTGCCAAAAACAACAGCGAGGGGCTTACCTGCGGGCCAGGCTGGGGAGGGGGCAGCAGCAGGGCTGGGGTTGGCAGCAGCCCCCCAGAAGGTGGGCGGGCAGCCCTTAGGCAAATAAAAGTTTGGAGCTGATAAGAGCCCGGGCTGGTCCAGCGGAGCCCTTTGGCACAGCCCAGGGCACAGATAGTGGCTGGACTGGCCTTTCTCACACCTCCACACTCCCTCCTGAGTAAACATGTCCCTCTGGTCCCTTGTGGGAACGGCACTCACTCCCCCAACACCCAGCCCTGGATGATGATGTTGAGCCCCATGTTGGCACAGGCAGCCTGGGGGCTGCAGTGAGGGGCTCCCAGGGGCTCTGGAACCCCCAGAGTTAGGAAACACTTTGAGGCAGCTCTCTCAGTCCTGGAGGGGCCACACAGAACCCCAGAACCTCAGTTCCTGCTGGGAATGTTGGTCTAACACCAGTCACAGTCCCCAGGAGCGCTGGGGTTCCTCTGCAGGGAGGTTTCTGTCCTCCTCCCAGTTAGGACCAGTCAGTGCTGGGCACTCTGCTCAGCTCTGCCATGGCCTGGGACAGAGGGCTGTGCTGCCTGAAAGGCTCTGCCTGAGGTGCTGGCCAAGCACCAAGGAGTCTATTTTTAAGCTTTTCCAGCATACAGCAAACAGCAAGTGTCTAAATCTGACCCACTCAGGAAGAGCCGAGGTGGGAGCAGAATCACAGCTGAGGGGGAAGAAGGGCAGAGAGCTGGGCAGAAGGGTGCCAGGCAGGGCCACAGCATGGCCACATGTGCCCACAGAGCCCTGTCAATGCCCAGGTGTGTCCTCAGGGGGAGTGGGAGCAGTCAGGAGCATCCTCCTGGGCCAGGCACAGAGCCCTGACCCCAGCACTCTGTGCCCACATCGGGGCAGCCCCAAACCAGGAATAATCCTGCCCCTTCCAGCTGCTGGCAATAGTGCACAGTGAAGGAAAAGCAAACCCCACGGAGCTCCCTTCCTCCCTAGGGTTATATTTAGCTCTCCACTAGCGTCCCTCCATGCACGGGCATGGCAGACAATGCAGCCCTGTGTGAGAACAGCAAAAGAGAGGAAATGCACTCAATAGCTCCATCCTGACATTGTCGCTCGCCCTCAGCCGTTTCCTAATGTGGAGGCACCAGGACTGCAGTGCCCAGCACCCTGTGCCCACCCTGGCATGGGTCCTAACCCTGCCAGCAGCTCAGTGATGCAACACTGGGCAAGCAGAGGCCGCTGCCTGCAGAGCCAGGGGGGTTTTGTGGCATGGAGAGATCCATGTGGCCTGGAAACAAGGACCCACAGTGGTTCTGGAGTGCTGGGGATAGGGAATCAACTCTGAGCTGTACCTGCAGGAAGAGCCAGTGCTGAATGGGAAGGGAACATGTTCCACTGTAACTGTCCCCAGCTTTGGCTCGAGGGATGTGACTTGGTGTAGAGCAGAGCTGCTCCTCTCCCATGGCACTTCAGGGCTATTGCTGGCCATGGAAGGAGCCACCAGGCACAGCATGGAGGGAGCCATAGCAGGAAGTGAGACGTGAAGCTGGGAAAGACTTGGCTGCTCTCAAAAAAAGGGCAAAACCAGAGCATGGGAAAAGCCTCGGCTGGGAGGGAGCAGAAGTCTCCAGGGGCTGAGGGGAACATGCTGAGGGGATGTTCTATTTGCTCTCCAGTTCAGCCAGGGTGAGCACCCGCTGTGTCCCAGGGCTGTGGGGACACTGTGCTGTGAGAAGGTCTGGGTGTCCCGAGGTCACCCCACTGTGGGCAGGTCAGGGTGTCCTGGGGTCACTGCACGGCACCAGGACAGGACACCAGAGTGTCAGTCCCTACAGGCCCCTGCTCCCCTCACCAGCTCCCCCCTTGCTCCTCTCCTCTCAAAGCATCACCACTCCAGGCCTTGCAGGAAGGGCCCAGATGGCCTTGATCCATCCCCGTGGCAGCACAGTCACTTCATCCCCAGCCCAGCACAGCTGGAGCATCCCTGCTCTGATCTAACCGGACATCCACAGTAGCCATCCAGGTGTGCCGGATGGCCAGGGGGGATCTCATTGTCCCCCACATGGCAGCTGTCCCTGTCCCCTGAGCCACCCCAGTGAGCTGGGGCACAGCTGGCTCCCGGCATCCTGCCTGAGGAAACCACCACCTGCTCCTCTGTTCATGATGGATCCCGGGAGCAAAGCAGGACCTGGGCAGGACAGAGGGTCCATCGGGAAGCTGCAGCTGCCCTTGGGCAATGCCAAGAGCGCTGCAGTCAGCCTGAGGGCACAGCCCGGGGCACAGCCACCACAGGCTGGGCTGGGACCGGGAGTACTTGTGGCTGCTGGATTCAACCCCTGATCCACAGTACCATGCAGTCACAGCCAGCCCTGGAAGCAGGGACATCCCTGAAGATGGACAAGCCTTGGAGGATGCTCTCACACCCAACACTGGCCTCCTGGCCAGGTCTGAGGCTGACTCCTTGCCTGGGGACAGGCTTGCTGCAGGCAGGGTTTCCACAGCAGCGCCCAGCTGTACCATGCTGGGAACAGCTGGATCACAAACCCCCTGCACCAGGCCGAGGATTGGCACGTGAGTGGCTGAGTGCAGGCTCGGGAGGGCAGAGTTTTACCATAATGGTTTATTCAGCAAAGCTTCCTCTCACTTTTCACGAGCCGCCGTGTCTGCTCGCCCTAGCCCTGAGAGCTGCCTGCTCCTATTCTTGTCCCGCCGGCACTTCCCAAGCGGCACATTGTTGGGATTCAATGGGAGGAAGGGTGGGTTTACAGCACTGAAGGCTTAGGAGAAAGGCAACGGGTCCGGGAGGCGGCTTCACCCCTGTCCCAGCGCCTGCGGGAATCCAGAGCCCTGCAGCAATGCCGGCGGATGGACGGGAGTCCCCAGACACACCAAAAACAGCTGGAAGTGCCACAGGCAGGGGACAGGGGCTGCCAGCCAGGTGCCATCAATGCCCAAGCTGTCACCATCAGGGCTCAGTCCCTCCCCAGGGCATCACTCCAGCACCGTTCTGGAGCAGCCTCCTCGACCGACACTGCATGGGCCCAGGGCAGGAAATGGGGCAGCGAGGCCCCCCCAGAGCCCGATTGTGCCCGGCCAGCCCTGGGAACAAGGGGATCAATGGGCTGTAAACAGCCGGGGGAGCCGCTCCGGCGCGGGGTGAACAAAGGCATTTCAGAGACGGTTTCCGAGCTGGTCCCAGCTGGGAGAAGGAACGGGACCATTCCCATCCCAGCACACAATAGGGAGAAGCCGTCACCCCACAGCCTGGCTGAGAAAGCAGGAGACAAAGGGGAAGGGGCTACTTCAGGGGACAGTGCCAGACTGCCAGGAGGACAACGTGGTGGGCACTGTGAGACCCAGTGCAGGAGGTGGCAGTGGGACAGGGCTGGTACAGGCTCTAAATCACACCCAGGCTCCTCCTGCACCTTCTCCCGAGACTCAGCTTCCCTCGCAGCAAAGGTCAGCCCGTTCCCGGCGGTGCCGGGCCATGAGCCCAGCTGAGGGCAGCAGTCCAGCCCAGGACAGCAGCTCGGGAGGCAAACAGAGCCGGCAGCACGGCAGTAAAGCTGTCAGCGGGGCAGGAATGGCCCTGGCTGCGGCACAGGATAGCGCGGTGTAAATGCTGACTGGCTGCTGATCTCAGCGCCCGCACCGGGCCACGGCAGATTTATCGTCCCCGGGAGGGGAAGGCCGGGCCGGGGCAGAGCCGGGGCAGAGCCGGGGCCTTGCTCAGGCACCACGGGAAAAAACAAGCCGGGAGGCAGCGATAACCCCGGCCCTGGCCCTGCTCAGGCTGCTCTGCTGCGGTTTGTCCCTGCTGTGCCAGCAATGCCTGAGCCTGGAGGTGACAACAGCCACTGGCCCCCTGTGCCTGCTGCCAGCCTGTCCCTGCTCAGCACCCCAGTGGGACCCCCATCCCCTGGGACCCCACCCTGTGTTGTCACAGCCCTCCTCCTCGAGATAAAGAGGTCAAAGGGAAGCAGATGACGCAGCTGGGGGAGCTGGGAAGAAGGCACAGCCACAGCACGGGCTGGGAATTTGGTGCCTCCTTCTTCCTGCCCTCCACTCTGCTGCCAGGCTTGGAGGTCAGTGCCCGGCCAGGGACAGCAGTGGCATTTGTCCCAAGCAGCAGTTGCTTCTTGAACATGCAGGGAGCAGAGACATGCTCTGAGATAGGGCTGGGGCTGTGCTGATGCAGAAGACACTGAGGCCCGAGAATTGACAGAAGTTTATTGTGCAGAGGGCAGGGATCTCCCCGTTCCCAACACATCGCCATGCTCAGAGCACCACAACAGAACAGGACCAAGACTTTCACCCCAACTGTCACCGCTCCTGGGAGGGATGATGCAGGGAGGGGGTCCCCAGAGAGCTCCATGGCTGCTGGAGTAACATTGTGGTGTGGGGCTCTACTGGGGTTCATCAAGAGCCACAGGGGATCTGGAAGCAGAGCAGCACTTCCTGTCACTGGTGGTCAGCCCGATCCCATCCCGTGGCACTCAGGTCCAAACTTCTTCTACCTTCACACCATGGAAGAAATCAAACCTGAGGAGACACAGATGGAACCAGGCCGAGAGTGTTTTGTGGTCCAGGAGCCAGACTTGGCGAGAGCTGAGTTTCAGACTCGCCCCATCTCCACGCACGGCTCCCTCCCCACTCTGCCACTGAGCTCTGGGTACCTTGAGCAAATCCATGGAGCGGGCAAACCTGACCCTCCGGAGAGTGGGAGGGTGAGGAGCAGCAGGTGCAGAAGAGAGGCTGGTGGAAGCAGTGCACTGTCAGGGGAGTCCCCAGCAGCCGCTCCAAGGCACCTCCTTTGCCCAAACCACCCTTTATTAACTCTTTTCGGGGCGGTTCCTGTTGAGCACGGCCCGAGGGGCGAACTCCAGCTTGTCCTTCAGGCTCACCACCTTGGTCACGTCCTCGCCCATGATCTCCTGCAGCTTGCGGTCCTCCCGCTGCTCCGAGATGCTCTTCTCCTCCTGGACCGTGGGCGGGGGGTCTCCGCGCAGGAACCACTCCAGCTGCGAGCCCACCAGCCCCACTACGAAGGCCACCGGGAAGGTGACGTACGGGGCCTTGGAGCGCACGGCTGCCCACAGCA
>VZSR01001014.1:658383-679500 GCA_013398615.1 Brachypodius melanocephalos | reverse complement strand
GGGGAAAGACTCACAGGCAGAGACCCCACTGGAAGAGACACATGGGGGGACCTCCATGGGGAGATCCACGAGGAGGCTGCAAAAGCCCCTCTCCCACCCCACAGTCCCCAATTTCCCACTCCACGGACACAAAAGGATGGGAGACAGGTGAAAGGCGAGCCCGGTGCCGGCCATGTCCCCGCAGGGAAGTGGCCGCTGGCCCGGAGTAACCAAAGTCATCTTTATTAATTGCGGCAGTTCGTTACAATAAAAAGGGAGCCACGTGTCACGGTCACTGCACGGCGCTGGCCGGGGCGGGGGCCGGGGTCCCTTCCCAGGCACATCCCTAAATCTGGGGTGCAGGGGGAGTGGGGTGGGAAAGGGCTTTGGGTGGCTGAGTGGGTGCTGCCGTCGCGGAGGTGTTTAGCACCGACGGACCCCCAGGAGCGAGGGACCCCAGCGAGGCGTCCCCCAGCTGCCTCTGATCCCACTGCCCTGCCTGAGGGCCTGGGCGAGGTTTGGCCCCAGATTTCGGGAGCTACCTGGCACCCACTGGCCCTGCTCTGGGGGGTGGCTGGTGATGCTGCGTGGGGCTGCTGGCGTGGCAGAGTGAGGGGTGGGGGTGGGGTCCTCCCCTCTCTGCCACCAAAAGGGACACTGAGGGAGACAGGATGTTTGGAGAACGGGGTTAAGGACAGGGATGAGGCAGATACAGCCTCCTGCCCCACCACACTGCTCTGCCCTAGGGGAGAATCTCCCCCACCCTGTTCCTGGCTCTGTGCACAGTGATGGGGGAGCTGGGAACAGCCACATCCCAGGATGTCCCTTGGCCCTGAGAAGCATCAGGTACATGACAGCCCTATCCTGGGGTGTCCCATTTCACAGGGCCCCAGGAGCTCAGGGGTAGGGGGTGACCCCCGGAGGGGGTCTCTAGTTCCACACTCAAGGGGCAGCTGCTGGCCATGTCCACACTCCCATCCCACCCACTGGTGCCAAGCCCAGGTGTGGTCCTTGTCACTGCAGGTGGGAACAGGCTCACTGGGGAAGCATCTCCCACCTGCAGCAAGGCACGGGGGGACTATTGCCTGTCCCCGGCTAGTGCCACATTGCAGAGGTGCTCCTGGACTCCAGGCTGGCAGGAGGGAAGGACGGACAGATGAGGGATGGACGGAGGGGAGGGAGGGCTGAGCAGGAAGGGGAGAAGCGCGTGGCGATGCTCCGTGCGAGGGAAGGCGGGGCGGCTCGCCGTGACCGGGGGCTTCTGCTGCTCTGGTCCGTCCCACCAGGCAGGACACAGCGCTGGTCACGTGTAGTTTCTGGTTTATTCCTTGGGTTATATTTATATATGTATATAGGGGAAGGAGCCCTGGGTCCCCACGGCACCTGAGCCGCAGGCGGGGGGAGCAGCGAGGGGACCCCTTTGTCCCCACCACGTCCCAAAGCCTCGTGCCGGCAGGGCAGGGCTGGGGGGCTGTGGCTGGGCAGGGGCTGGGGGCCCGTCCCCACCACACACCAGGGGATTGCACTGAGTACAGAGAGGCGGGGGGGCCTGCCTGCAGCCCCCTCCCCTCCAGCCCGGCGGGGCCGGGTGCTGAAAGTCACCTCTCTTTGGGTTGGGGTGCAGGGGCGGGTGTGCAGAAGGTCTGGGGAGTGGGAAGGGGACAGAAAGCTGGGACACAGCCCCAGGGAGGGCAGAGGGAGGGAGAGCCCCGGACCCCAGGAGAGGCTGGCAGGGGCATGCGGGCGGGGGGGGCAAGGGGACGGGGCAGAACCGGGCTTTGCGTTCACCCGCCGTCGGATCCACGAAAGGGCTAAGATAGAAAAGAGAAAAGCTGTGAGTGGGGCCAAGAGCTGCCCCAGGGTGTCCCCGCGGCCCCCCATCACAGTGAGCTACGGCCGCGCCGTCCAGTCCGGGTAGAAAAGCGGAGGCTGCGGTCACAGCCGGGTCTGTGCCTCGGGGATGTAGATTTCGATGCTGTCCGCGCTCTCAGTGGCCGAGCTCTGGCGGAAGGAGGCGGCTCGCTTGGCTGCCAGGAGCCGCTTGCGGGCCTCCTGCCGCTGCCGGTCCACCGAGTCCAGGGAGCGCTCCTTCACCGGGTGCACCTTGGAGCGCGGCGGCTTCTTTGGTATCGGGGGAGGCACCTTCTTCTCCTCCTGCACAGACAACAGGGGCTTCAGATTGGGACCTCCTGGGAATGGGCATCCCAGAGGACTGGCCACAGCTGCTGCTGTGGGCGCCAAAGCCAAAGCCGCGGTGAGAGGCTGCACAGACCCTCCCACAGGTTGCAAGGCAGGGCTGCACGTCCTTTATTCGTGCCAGGACTCTGCCCAGCCCTTTGCAGGCAGCTGGGATACGTCAGTTGGAGAACAGCCCTTCTCTAGCCTCACTTTTTCCCAGCTCTGATTTCCAGAGCTAGAAAGCAGTCACAAGTGAGAGCCCAGCAGGTGTGCTTAGGGATGAGGAGGGAGAGAGAGGTGACAGGCACAAGTGCCAGTGGCAGAGCCCTGCCCTTACCTTGGGCTCCATGATCTTCCACCCATTGGCCTTGAGCTGCTGTAGCTCCCCAAACTTCATGCTGACATCCTCAATGGAGAGCTGCAGGAGGTCCCAGAAGCCAGCCAGGTCTTGGAAGGTGGGCACAGGGAATGCGTTGGGATCCTATGGGAACAGAGGGACAGAGTGTCCTCCTTGTCCATCGTTGGGACACCAGCTCTGCTGGCCATGGGGTCATCCCACCCCCCTGTGCTGAGGGCTCTATGTCCAGCTCTCCTCCATGCTGGGCATAGTCACTGGCTGAGAGTTTGAGACACCCCCTCCCCAGCACAGCTGGCCCCTAGCAGCGCTGCCCACACTCACCATGTTCTGCTGGCAGAGGCGGTAGAACTGCTGCACCTTCTGGGACATGAGGAGCTGGGCACTGCCCACCGCACTCCGGATCTTCTCCAGGACTGGGGGGAAGAGCAGACAGTCACGAGCAGCTCAGATCTCTCTAACACATCCTGTCTCTTCTCTCCTTCATATTCCTCTAGCCCCAGAGTTTCTTGCCCTCACCCAGCCTCTTTATGCAGGCAAGATGCTCCAAGGTGGGAGCAGTGCAGGACATTCGCTGTGCCCCAGTAGCTCCCCAGGACCCCCAGCCCCTCTCTTTGCTGCAACCCCCCACCCGACTCACTCTCCTCGGGCAGGTCATAGTCTTCCGCCTCCCTCTCCATCTGCTGGCACCACCCCTCCATCTTCTCCACCTCTGCCTGCAGCAGTTTGATGAACCAGTCCCCGTCGCGGTGGCACGGGGAGGCGCGGCCGGAGTCAGGGAGGCTGCGGGAGCCCCGCTCTATCCATGCGTCCCGCCGGGGCACCTCCACCGTGTCGTACTGCAGCTGGTAATCCTCGCGGTACGCCCACTGCCCCTGCGTGTGCACCGTCTTGTACACGGCGTACTGCCGGCCCGACTCGGGCTCCGAGGAGTGCCGCTGGAAGGGCCGCCCGAACTGCAGGGCTTTGTCCTCAGTGGCCACGGCCAGGCCGGTGAAGCCCTCAAGCTCCAGGTCCGCCTGCACGCCCGCTGTCACGCTGTTGGAGCGCTTGAAGCGCGCTCGCCTGCGGAGACACGGAGAGCGTGGGAACCCTGTCACCGCACCCACCCCCCCCCCGCACCAGGTACTGCACCGGCAGGGACTGGGGGAGGGATGCCCACAGGTAGGATGGGGCTGGGAATGCCAGCGTGGATCCTGGAGCATTCAGGGCCACAGGGACAACCCTGAGCAGCTGCGATCTGCCAGTCCCTCATCTCCTCTGCTCTCAGCCTGTTTCCATGGCTACCAGCACTGGACTGAGGATGGAGAGGAGCGTGCACCAGGCTGCACGGGCACAATGCCGGAGCTCCCCTCCCGCAGGCCATGCAGGTTCTGGCACACCTGGCGTTCCCATCCCAGCCAATATGTCATGGTTAGATGCAGAAATGCCCAAAGGTTCAGCTGCACCTGGCGTGGTTTCGAAGCTAAGGGATGAGCCAAGCAGAGGAGACCCAGCACAGGGCAGGAATAGGGCAGCAGCGAGGACAAAGGAAAGGCCAAATCCTACCCCAGGTGCCTGGGAAGGGATGGTGCTGAGGTCTGGGGTTTCAGCCAGAGGAGAGAGGGAAAAGATGCTATGGGGTAGCAGTGGTGTGCAGAGCTCAGGAAGCCCCAGGGAACCCAATGCCTCAGTGCAGCAAGTGTGGCAGGTCTCAGCCCAGCCATGTGGTACCTTTTGTCCTCCTCCACCTGCACCCCGATGGAGTGGAACTCCCTCTGGCTCCGGCTCTCCGTATCCGAGTCAGAGACGGCCTCAACCTGCCAATGGGCAGAGGGAGAGCGCTGGGAGGGCAGCCCCAAATCGCAGCGTGGTGCCTCAGCATGACCCACACCACTCGGGCAGCTCACAGGGAGGAGCGGAGCCCACCTGGACGCCGATGGAGGGACGCCACTTCCTCTGCCGAGCCAAGCTTCGCAGCTCCTCCCGGCCTGGGATGGCCTTGATGATGAGCGTGGAGGGCTTGGGAGCGGGGCGGGGCTGGACCGGGGGCAGGTCCAGGGCCACGGCCGTCACCTTGGAGCTCTCCAGGCTCTCGGCCGAGTTGCAGCGGGCCGCGGCATCTTTGGACCAGGCGGGGCTGCGGGCGACCTCGCTGGGCAGGTAGCTCTCGTGGGTGGACTCGGTGCTGCTCTGCGCCGTGACGGAGATGAGAGGTTTGGCTTTGGTTCCTGGAGGGATGGGAGGTGGAGCTTTTCTGTAACTGAAGGCTGTTGTGGGAGAGGCGCAGGATGAAAAGGCACGTGAAAACACAGACACTTGCTCATTTCCCGCCGCAAACAGGGGCCCAGGGGAATGCTGCCCATCTCCTCCCACAGCACGGGGATCATGGCCCCACAGGGTTTGCCCCTAAGCTGGGTTAGATACGGGCCAGAGTTCAGAGGAGGTGTTTGAGCAGTTTTTGGGATTGGAAAACACCCCAGACCCACACTGGCCACAGTGCTGTAGCACCCAGCAAGGCGCAGAGATGGGGACAGAAGTGGAGGGAAGGAGGGGATAGCAAATGGATGCTGGGGGCACTGAGCTGGGACTCTGACTGGGACTGGGTGACAAGCAAGAAGCTCACACCCTGTCCCAGGCACTATAGGGGTTGAGGGCCAGGAGGAGGGCAGCAGCAGCCCTTGGCAGGTGCCCAGGTGAGCAGGCAGGGAGCTGTGGGGTTCCCTCATGCGACCAAGCCCTCGTCACCCCCCAGGACTCACAAGTGCTGGGCTTCAGGATGCTGCTGGTGATGGGTGGCCCAGGAGGGGCTGACATGGAGAAGAGTGAGAGACAGTCATCATCCTGGGAGCAGCCTGCCTGGATGGCCCTCAGGTAGCTGTGGCTCCGCATGCGGAAGCAGCCAGGCAGGTCCAGCGCCTCCACGGCCTGCGACTCCACCTCGCCGAACACCGACTCGCAGACGGCCTCAAACTGGTGGTTGAGCTCATCGTTGATCTGGGGAGAGCAGTGGGTGAGGCTGAGTCAGGGCAAGGGATGCTCAGAGCTCTGTCCACCACATCCCTGCCCCAGCCTGCCCTGTGGAACCTGTGCCATGGGACGTACCTGGCCGGTGGTGAAGGAACGCCCGTAGCTCTGTCCCCGCGGGAGCATTCGCGGTGGCGTGCAGCAGCTGGGACAGTTACAGATATATGAATCAGAATAGTGCCTACTTGCAAACCTAATGAGAGACAGTGGGAATAGAAGGGATCGCACCAAAAGCAAGACATTCCAGCAGAGCATTTGGAAATGCAGCCGTAGCGATCCTCCCGCTGGCCACTGCTGCTGTCCCCACTCCTCACTGCCCCCAAAACTGTCACCCACTGGGACTGGAGCACATCTCAGTCATCCCCCTTTGAACATGCCTCTTCTCCCCATGGTCTGCATGCGGCTGCAGCAGCAGGTCCCCCCCAACAGGCCAGCATAGCCGTGTCCCTCCCAGTGCCCTGACACAGAGTAGGGACAGGGCTCAGTGCAGCTGCATTGGAGAACGTGGCTGTGAGCAGTGCCGTGAGCAGGGTCGATGCTGTGAGTGGGGAAAATGCCATGAGCAGGGACAATGCCATGAGCAGGGACACGCCACTTGTCTTCCCAAGGTGGCCTCATGGCCCCGCAGCTGCCTGCAGTGCTGGGATGGGGCCGGGACGCAACAGCCCTTACTTGGTCCTGGCCTGGTCGGCACTGGAGGAGCGGCGGTAGCTGTCTCGCCGCGTGGCTGCCCTGGGCAGCACTTTGGAGCTGATGTCCGAGTCAGCGCTGTCCTCGTCACCCATGGCCTTGATGTAGCTGCCGCTGCGCATCCGCCGGCACGGGATCTCCCCGTCCTTGCCCGCCGGGTACCCACTCCACTCGTCCTGTGGCACCTGCAGTGGGAGGCAAGCATGGGAGGATGTGGAGGCCGGGTTCCCACAGGTGGGGTGCAGAGCCAAGCCATGTGCCGGCCCAAACCCAGCACATGTGTCCTTTGTCGTCCCCGCGCACCCCAGAGCTGCAGGGACAGACCCTGGAGGCTCTGACCCCTTTGGAAAGCCCCAAAATCCAGGACAGCAGATCCCTCCTGACAGCCACAGCTCCTCATTCCCACAACGCGGGGCAGTGCAGCAGCTCCCACCTCATGGCCCCCCTGGCAGGAGCGTCTGGGCCAAATCCCACCCATGCCAGAGCAGCACCCGCCTGACGTATCGGGCTCCCGTCCAGCCACGTGCTGCTGACGCCAGCACCACAGGGTCCTTATAGGGCAGTGGCAGGGGGACGGTGTCCCCTGGGGCCCACGGCCAGAGCGGTGGGGCTGGCACCCTGCCCTGATGCCCCCACTGCCAGTGGAGATGGGCCCCAGCCACCCCCACCCCTGGCCAGCACGACATTGCTGCTCCCTGTCTCCTTCCCCCAGGAAAGGGAGAGAAGAGTTAATTAGCTTTTAATTGGAAGGGGGGTGACCTAGAAGGGAGCCCTGTGATGAGGCAGGCAGTGGCACCCAGCCAGGCACACAGACAGGATAAAAGCAGTGAGAAGGGAGCAGACACAGAGCTGCTGGTGGCGCTGAGCTGACAGAGCTGGTCTGACCCCAAATCCAGCACAGGGCAGGAGGCAGCAGACGGGCTTCGAAGGGACAGCGGGGACTGGCACAGGACCGTGGGAATGGGGCCCAGGCACTGGGGACACAGAGCAGAGCTGGAGCATCCCCACAGCACCCCAGGCTGCTGGATGGAGGGTCCCAGCCCTGGCTCACCCCACAGCACAGTCAGCCCCAGTCCCCTCACCCTGCCCAGCCCCTCACCTGCAGGTACTGGTACGCTCGGTCTTTGGCCTTTGCTTCCTGAAGCATCAAGGTCTTCTCGGTGCCGCCAGCGCTGGGATAGGCTTCACGGGCCTGGCTGACGGTCATGGTGTGCCAGGCACTCCTCTTGAGCGTCTGGCCATCCAGAGACATGGACATGCCGGCACAGGCCAGGCATTTTCCTTCCCCGCCGCCCTTTAGACTCTTCAAGGTCAAGTCTCTGAAGGCACTTTCGGGAGCGTCCACGCAGTACTGGCTGCCCTGGTCAGCGGCATGCCGGCCGGACACCATGTAGCTGCTGTCACTGTCCAGGTTGTCATCGGAGCTCCACCAGCCCAACATCTTGGACCGGTGCCGGGAGTCCACCTTACGGTCCTTGCTCTTGCTGCGCTTGCCGTGGCGGGACTGGTGGTGGTGGTGGTGATGGTGATGGTGGTGGTGGTGGTGGTAGCCGTCCCCGCGGCCGTCCATCTTGGCACCGTTGTAGTCCCGCTTGGCCGGCGCCTCCAGGGAGTGGGACTTGGCGAAGAGCTTCTGGACGGAGTGGACGAGGTGGCGGATGCGGCTGGGGCTCTCGCTGCGGGGCTCGGCGCCGCCGGCCCGGGGGTACTGCAGCGTGTGGAAGCCGTCGTGGTGCAGCGGCAGCTGCTTCTCGAACTGGTCCAGCAGCGTGGGGGGCAGGCGGTTGATCTTGCTGGAGGGGTGGGCGGTCGCCATGCATTCGTCGCAGGAGTCGTAGGGCTGCTGCGCGTGATGCATCCTCGGGAAGGTGCTGCTGGCGCTGGCGGAGGGCGGCTCGCTCAGGGGCCCGCCCGGGCACTCGCTGGCCGCGCCGGGGCTCTGCGCAGGGCAGCAGGGATGCTCCAGGGAACACGGCTCGCTAGGGCTGAGCAGGTAGGGCGGCCGGCCCTCAGGGCCGTGCGGGATGTAGTCGGCAGGGTGCTCGCAGTCCTCTGGGATGCAGCGGCAGCGGTGGCCGGATGAGGGCTGTGTCTGGCTACACTCCCCATGGTAGCCCTTCATCATTTCAGCACCCACCCCATAGCCTCGGCATCTTGCAGGGTTGCCCCTGCGGGCTCATCTGTGGAGACAGGGACAAGCAGAGTGTCAAGATCACCTCTGCACCCGCATCACCAGCAGAATATTTGGGCTACCTCACAGGAACTTGCTGAGAAAGCCGGGAAGCTTCCAGGGCAAGATTCAGCCCTAGGCAAAGCCCTGTGAAGCACCAGAATCCTGGCTTTCCACATGGTGACAGGATTACAGTGCCCGGGTCAGGCACCTGGGGTTACCCACGGCTCAGGTTCTTGGAGGGGGCAGTGGGAAGGAGAAGGTGCAGCCAGCAGCGATGCAGGCAGCAGGGCCTGCAGACAGCAAGGGAGGACATGCTGCCATCAGCAGATCCTTGTTTTCTTCTCCAACACCAAATATTATGAAGTGTTTCTCCATTAGAAAGCGGCTCTGGCTGAGTTTTTCAGCCGTTGCGATTCACAGCACCGCTAATGATCTGCTGCGGGGCGCGGGGGGGCCGTGCTCTGATATCTCCATCCAGCCCCACAAGGAGCTGCGGATGGAGTCCCATGATCCAGGGCTCTCCTGCCCTGCAAGCCCTCTGGATGGGGACTCAGGAGCAGAGCTGGCTGTGCTGTGTGAGGCTGAAGCAGGAGGATGGACAGTGTCGAGCCTGTTCTGAGCCTGTGCCAGCCACCTGCACCCATGGAGTTTTGTGTGCCTTACAGTCCCTCAAAGACTCTGTCTTTGCTTTGACTGTAAATGAGGAAATTACTTATTCTCCAGAGTATCTCGGCTAATTAACAGGCATCGTTAACGCTCTTGTTGTCGTATTTGGGCAGGGTGCTGCAGTCAGCAAGTCTCCCAGATTGGCTGCAGGGAAAGGTGACCATGGAACATTCCCTGTGGCACGTGGGGATTTGGCCACAGAGGCTGGACACGAGGGACACTGGGAGGGCCAGAGCTGTGTGGGAGGGGGTTGTGCCCCCGAGCAGCC
Organism: Brachypodius melanocephalos; assembly: GCA_013398615.1. Taxonomy (NCBI): domain Eukaryota; kingdom Metazoa; phylum Chordata; class Aves; order Passeriformes; family Pycnonotidae; genus Brachypodius; species Brachypodius melanocephalos. Next base: position 670,185 of record VZSR01001014.1, on the reverse strand, counting down.
CTGGAGGAGAGAGAGGCTGGGGTCCCCAAGGGGTGTAGGGGCAGGCAGTTGATGGCGTTTTGGCCCTGAGCAGCAGGCAGGGCTCTGGGAACATATCTGCCCTAACCACCACCAGCTTCCTTCTCAGCTTTGAGCCTGGGTAGCTCCATCCTGCGCCGCCCCCCATCCTCAGATCCCGCTCCTGCTCTAACAAGGCTCCCTAATTGCTGAACGGAAGCTGCAGCTGGTACAGAAGATGCCTCTCCCCTCCCGAGAGAGATGCTGCGAGGAGCAGGAGCAGCAGCGTGGGATGGAGCTGCCTCCCTGCCCTGGGATCGAGCAGCGGGATGGAAGGACGGACAGACAGACAGGCTCCCAGCCCAGCTCTGCCTCCGCGGGCTGAGCTATCATCTCCTGCTCGGGGAGGGAAGCTCTCAACTGATCCAAATATTGCTGCCGCGGCGGCAAGAAGGAGTCAAAATATCTGCGGAGCCCGTCAGCATGAGCCCGCCGGGCTTTTGTGCTCGGCAGGTGCAGGAATTCAACAAAGCCAGAGCCGCAGGCGAGACAGTGCCGTAGCTCCCCCGCACCTGTGGAGCACGGGCAGAGGGTGAGGACATGCCGTGATGGAGGATCCATGTCCCAGCTCACTGAGGCGACACAGGACCGGCCCGGGGACCAGCCGGGCTCCCTGAGGGCAGCCTCGGGATGGAGAAGGGGTTGGGAGTGGGCCTGTGGGGTTCAGCACAGCTCAGAGTCCTCGTCCTTACGTGCCAGCAGGAATGGCCACGTGCAAAGGATGGGAGAGGCCACTAAGCCACTCGTCTCCCTTGTCCCAGGAAGGCAGTGTGGGCAGGCTGGCACATGGGACTGGGGCAGAGCGTGGCTCATGGGCAGATGGCTGAGAGCTGGAGCTGTCTCCCTCCAAAGGCCAATCCACTGAGCAGCCCTTGGGATGGAGGGAATTGTGCCACCAAAGCACAGATTTAAGTCAGGGGGGAAAAACCCAGCCCAGCTGAATTTTGTGCCATTTAACACCAGGGTAATTACCACCAGTGGGAACCTACCGCCCACACAATTATGTGCTAGGATAAACTGGAAGAGCATAATTACCATTACAAATAACTCACTCCTCGCCTCTATTGCATCCAGCGCCTGGAGAAACTCCCACCAGTGGCTCCCCACATCACCTCTCTCTGATGTCTCTCCCCATTGCGAGGGTCAGCATAGGGAGGAGAGGGGCTCTTAGTCCCTGGTGCTCCAGGCCATCCTGAAATTCAGCCTCCTGCTTAATTTCCCATAGGAGCACTTGGCAGAGGCAGTTCCACTTCCCAGCAGCTGCCCCATGAGATCCCTGCCTCGGAGGCAGCACTGTGCCAAGGCCCAGGGCTACAGGGATTCAGGGCAGCCTCGCCAGAAGCCTGAGCTTCCCTGGGACCCCACAGCACCCAGGATCCTCGCATCTTTCCTCCAGCTCCAGGAACACCAGTGCAGAGGTGAGAGGATACCAAAACCCCACTACAGTGTCTGGGTCTGGCAAACTGCCCTGAGACAGAGCAAGACCAGGTTTTCCGACGCTTCCAGTCTAACCCCAAGAGCTGGGGTCGATGGCTGTGCACTCAGGGGGTCCTGGCCCCCTGCTCTTCCCCAGCAGCCCCACCATGGGCAGCCCATGCTGGGGTTCTGGTGGAGCCTCTTGGTGGCACTCACCGCCCGGCACTCAGGGGGATGCTGTCTTCATGGCCCCACCAGCAGCAGCTCCTCCACACTGGGAATCCCTGGGGCAGCAGGCTCTGGGGGAGGAACAGAAGGGGGATGAAGCCAGAGCAAGAGTGTTCCTCCCCAAAACCAGCCTAAGCAACCTCCCTGTGTATTTTTTATCAGCACAGCAACGGGGACAGCTCGGCACGGCCACGGCCACGTGTTCCACCCAGTTTAGCCCCAAAACCATCCCCAGTCCCATCCTGTTATGCAATTCCCTGCCAGTGGGTGCTAGAGCCGGCCCAGCGGCCACCTTGCCATCAACATTCATTTGCTCGGGATCCAGCCGCTCGCTCCACAAATGCTCCTCCTGCCACCCCGGCTTTCCAGCCTCACCAAAGGGACTTTTTTTTTCCAGCTCTCAGCCCGGGAGAGGCGCGAGCTCGGCCCGTTCTGCTCTGCAAATTAATGTGAGATTCTGCCAGCTCGGGTCCTGCTGGGGACCTTTATGGCTTGGGATGAAAGCGGGAGAGAACAAACACGCAGCGTGAGTGCCCGGCGCCGTGCGCGAGCTGGAGCCAGGGAAAAAAAATAAAATAAAGTGTTTTTCCCACTTAGGGGCTGAACAAATTTGATCTACGGTCGTCGGAAGAAAATAAATGTGGAATACCGCCAGGTCGTTTCCACCGTGCTTTTAATCTATTTACTCTTTCCCTGCTCATTGTAAGCGAGAAGGATTGTGGAAGGCAAACATTTTATTACTAATTGTTCTGTTATTTTATGAGGTTGAATTAGTAAAATTTACTCAGCCTGGAGGAAAAAAAATGAGGGGCTTAGTAAGAGATCACCTAATTTACTACAGAAAGGGGAAAGTGGAAAGGCAAAGAAAGGGAAAGGGAATAGGAAAGGAAAGGGGGAAAAAGAGAGGAAAAGCAAAGAGAAGAGGGGGAAGGGGAAAAAAGAAAAAGGGAAAGAGGAAAAGAGGAAAAGAGGGAAAGAGGAAAAGGGAAAGAGGGAAACAGTGTGAGCAGGATACAAAGATCACAGAAAATACACTGGCTGCAATCAGGAAATCAAAACCAATTACTGTAAATGAAAGAAAACAAAGCAACTGCAAGCAGGCACTGCCTGCAGAGGGCTGTGAGGGGCAGGATCCAACTGGGCACAGCTGGAAAAAAAGGATGAGGCAAGATTTTTTAAAAGTCATGAAAGATGAACACAAGCTGAGGAACTGTAAATGTGAGTGGAGCAGGAAGTGTTTACCGAGGCCACTGAGAAGGCCACAGAAGGCAGCACAGCTGGCTGGGACCTCGACAGGACTGGGAGGGCTCTGGCACCCCAAAAAATCTGGGTGATCCTGGCACCCTGATATAACTGAGGGGCTCTGGCACCCCGAGGCTGGGGGCATCTCCCTGGGCTCAGCCCTACCCTGGCACATCCCTTCTCCCCAAGTGCTTCCCAGGAACCATACCCAAATCCCCAGTGCCCCAGGGCTCCAGTCCGGTCCTCCTCCTGCTCCACACACCAGGAGGCTGAGGACAGGCCGTTCGATGGGCTGGGCACATTATTAAGCACATGATTAATTTTGGCACCAGCCCCAGCTGCCTGACAGCTTCTTCTCCAGGGCTGGGAGAGCGAGCGCGAGAGGTGCTGCCTCTGCTGATGCAGCGGTTGGTGGGATGAAAAATCCTGCAATGCAGCACTGCTTCTTAATGAGCCATTTGTCTTTGAGTCTTCTTCACTCATTACCATGCCGGGAGAGGGATGGGAGTTGCCCCACGTCCCCATCTGAGCAATTACTCCTGGAGCAGAGCGAGGAAATACGGCCATGACGCGCCCAGCTGCCAGGGATCCCGGCACAGCCGCTGGCACTGGGGCTCTCCACCACAACACCACTGACTCTGGCTGCTGCCACCACGGGAGGAACAGGAACCCCCTCCCTGCACAGCACACACAGCCCAGGACCACCCACCCTGGCCCCAGAGCTGATTCTCTGGGGGCAAGAGCCGTGCTGCTGTGCTGGGTGTGCAAATGAGCTGGAGCATCCTGGAGCTGCCAAGGCAAAGCCAGAAGAGAAAGGAGTCTGGCACTCCTTTGCCAAGGCCAAACCAGATCTTGGTGGAAGAGCCACATCTTCAAAAGCCCTTTAGGATGGGAAACAGCCAGGCCTGGCAGCCAGATCCCGGGAAGCTGGCTGAGAAGGAAAGAAGTGGCACAGGGAATGGGCCATGGCAACATCCCTGTGTGTGTGCAGGCAGGAAGGGCTGGCAGGAGTGAGAAGCCAGGAGCCCCATGGCACAGGCACCTCCAGACCCCTCAGCCCTACAGCAGTGCTCATCCTGCCCACAGGAGCCAGGACATGGCACAGAGGGCATGACTGCCAGAAGTGGGACTCCACAGCCAGAGCATCAGGAATGCAGCCAGCTGAGTTGGGAGACCACCATGGAGGGACCCCCAGGCCAGGCAAGGCTCCAGGGACCCCAGCCCCTGCCAGCTGGCACAGGGATTGTGAGCACTGAGGTGCACGGATGAGCACCCATCACCAGTGATGCCCATGGACAGGTCCCCTCCCACAGACACGCTCGGCATCTGCCTGCACTGCCTGGGGCCAGCAGTGCCTGCACGGGCTCCCTCCAGGGCTTGATGGGAAAGGTGGACACGCAGGTGACACCAGGGAGCCCACAGAGAGACCACAGCCTGATGTTCACCTGCACATCCCGCTGTGCTGCCCTCACCCTGGGGGCTCTGCCTACAGTTCCACTTCACTCCAGCAGTGCCTGAGGTGGGCAGTGGGCTCCAGAATCCCCCAGGAGTTAAATCTGCCTGTGCCAGAGGCACTGGGGGCCATGGCAGCCCCCCCAGGCCCTGCAGCTGTGCTGGATGAACCCCATTTCCCCATCATCCCCATTTTCCCCTCCCACCCACATGCAGCCACCAGCCAGGCCGTGCTGCCCAGGCTTTAAAGAGCCACTTACTCCCCGTGCCGTGTAATGACTTAAGCCAGGGATCACTCCAAAGCCTCTTTGTTCAGCTCGGGGCAGCACAGCCTTAGCACTGAGCGTGGCAGCAGTGACAACTCCGGCCATCTCCTGCCCATTTCCTCCAAACCCTTGGGCAGGCTGCCCCTTCCACCCCCAGCTTCACTCCCACCGAGCCCCCAGCAGGCTGCCGCTGCCAGCCCAGGTGCTTGGCTGAGCCGGGGCTCTCATCTGTCACCAGCGTTGCTCCTCCTCCTGCTTTCCCCGGCACGCGGCACTCTTCAATCCAACCCCAAATAACACCAATCCCAACCGGTTCCCTTCACCACCCACTCCCACGGGGCCGCAGGGGCTGGAGTTTCCAGGAACAGCGAGGAAGCAGATCCCTCGGTCCCTGTGCCAGCAGGGATGCTCCAGGCCATCACATCCCATTCCCAGGCTGCATCCCCTAGGGCCAGGGCTGGGATGAGCACAGCCAGCCCGAGGCATGGCACAGCCCAGCTTGCCAGCAGAGGACCCAAACTGCTGCTTTAATGGATGGGCTTAATTTGCAAAGCTGATGAAAACCTAAATATTTAAATACATAATTCTGCACAATGCTCTTAGCGCGGGGACAGAGCAAGGGGAGGAGGGGCATGGCTGGGGAGTGAGGACACAGTAGGCATGGGGGATGCTCTGGTGGGACCACCTGGGTCGCCTGGGCCAAGAGCACCTTCATCACAATTTGGGGACCATGCACATCCTTGTCCCCAAAGTCAGCAGCACCAGCAGAATGGGTGCCATGGGGTGCCCTGCTGTTGGCACCGGAGACCTGCTCCACCAGCAGAAACATCCCAGAGAGAAATGTGGGGATAAAGGAGTGTGGTACAAGCCAGGGAGCTGTGAAGGGCAGTGGGACGAGCCCCCATGGAGATTACACCACCAATATTCCTGCTACAACAGCTTAGAGATAAAACAGATTATCAGGATTTACCAGCAATACAAATTGAATATTTAATTTTAGCTGCAGGGAAGGAGTGGGGGCTCATCCCAGGGGTGCACGGAGGTGTGCAGGTGGTGAGCCCAGAGAGGTGTTTCCAGCTCTTGGGGGAAAACTGGTGTCAGGGCTGTCCCCATGAGCCAGAGAGACTGGGCAGTGTCATGGCAGTGGGACTGGGCACCCTCTGCCCAACCTGCCCCTAATCCCACCAGCCACTCACCGGCTCCCAGCTGCATGCACAGCCTCTTCCAGTACGTGGGAGACCTTGCAGGCCCATCCTCGGATAAACCACGTGTGTGGGCCCACACAGGGATGCTCTGGGGGTGCTCAGGAGGGGTCCTGACCCCACACACTGCCCCTGGGCCAGCCCTGAGCCAATGCATGGCTGCTTCAATGTGCTCTTCTCTGCCCTGACCAGGATGTGTCCAACCAGGTTGTGCGTGGGTGAGGAGGTCCCTGGATGAGGCCACCCAGGGCATGGACTTTGCAGGTAATGGGGCTGGAGGCACAGGGAGGGACACAGATCTGAGTATCCTGTGGGACGGAGTGGAGAAACCCCCAAGGGGACCTAGGAACCCTCTGCAACACCAGAGCAGGGCCAGAGAACAGGCAGCAACAGCCCCCTGCCAGCTGTGAGAATAGGGCTGCTGGCTGGCCCCAAGGCCAGCACAGTGTCCCCATGGTGCCACCCAGCCAGGTGCCCATCCTGGCTCACCCCTCCATGGCCGGTGTGCCGTGCTGGCGGAGGTGCCAGCGCAGGGCGGGCTGGGGGAGGACGGCAGAAGATGAATGAGGGAGTCGGGAGGCTAATGGCATTGTCTGGAAAGTAGGTCGTGTGCTGAGCAAAAAGATATTTATATCAAAGCTCGTTCCCCCGCAGAAGCTCCTGAGCTGGGTACAGGCAGCACCACGAGCCCGTGGCCACTGCGCTGCACCCCTGTGACACCCATGTGGCACCCTCATGGCACTCCACACCCTCATGGCACCCCCTGCACCACCCCACACTCAGCCCTGCCACCCTGGGCACCCCCAGGCGCCAGGGCTGTCCTGCTCAGGGGTGGCAGTGCCAGAGGTGAAGTCATTCCCATGCAATGGGAGCCATGGCAGCTTTGTTTTTTCTGACCTGGCTGCAGGCGCTGGGCACTGAATGGCACCAAGTTATTTTTATTTTAATGCGACCTTTGCCAAGGTGTGATAGTGCCCTGGATGCTCCCCAGATGGGCACAGTCAGCCCAGGCTGGCCATGGCAGGTCCTGCCTAGCCCAGTCTCAGCACCACCCTGGCCTCTCCCAGCACCCAGCTCTGCCCATGCTCCTCGCATCCTGCATCACCCCTGACACGAGCTTGGGCAAGGTCAGCCTTGTTGCAAAACTCAGTCACCTCCTTTCCTGCTGGGAGGAGATCTGTGCCCCAGGATCCCTCCCTCACACCACCAGCCTTCCCAGAAAAGCCAGGAAATCCTCCCAGAGAGCCCAGATGGAGTGAAGTGGTTTTGCCCCCTCTGGCCGTGCTGCCCCAGCTGTGGACATGATCCAGGCAGCAGCCATGGAGCCATCCAGCCCCTCTCTCCTGTGCCCATTCCCATCCCACACCTGGCAGCCTGTGATCCGGCACGGGAGCAGGTTCATTTCCCATAATAGCTGTGTCGGCTGAATTTACAGCCTCGCTCCGAGTTATTAATAATAATGGCCTCACTCTTTAAGTAGGGCTTTTCATCTGCCTCAGAGCCCTTTCCAGAGGATGTCTGCAGCATTATCACCATCTTATTCTCGTTTCAGTGGGCACAAGAGTGAGATGGAGAAGGGGCAGCTGATCTGTGGTGTGGTCCCAAAGGGAGCCCGGCCACGAAACCCCCAGGGAGGCTGGAATGCCAAGGGCCTGTCTGGATGCAGCCACAGCACCGAGGCTCCTGCCAGCCGTGCCGTGGTGATTTACACCGGCAGCGAGCCCGGGCCCTGCCGCACGGATAAATCCACTCCAGGCAGCAATAAACCAGCGTCACCACATCGGTAATCCGCAGCGCTCCCACCGCCGTGAGGAATCCAGGGGCAACGCACATGTGCCGATAAATCCCGGGCTTGTCTCAGCAGGGAGGTCCCTGGGGTGGAAATCCCCGGTGGAGCCGTGGCCGGAGGGGTTGGTGCAGCCAAGTTCTAGTGGGAGATGGCAGCGAGGGAGACCCTGGGGATGGATCCAGCACACGGGACTCAGCCACGTGGGCTGGGGGACATCCCCGAAACACCCCCCTCGTGTCCCCCCGTGATGCCCACCCACCCCAGGCGGCTCTGGTGTCTCCCTGCCGTGCGCCACAGCGGGGCTCGATGGGCAGATTTATTCCCCTGTAAGAGAGCTTTGATCTGAAGTTATTTTTTGTTTACTAGCAACAAGGTATTGTAAATACATCTTTGCCGATAATTATAGAGTCTGGGCGCACATCTTAATCTCCATAAAATATCAGATGCTACAATTTGCCTGATTTAATGAGATTGGAGGCTGATAAGCCGCTGAGGTAAGCTGTAAACTTGGGGGGGAGGAGGGAAATGATTGCAAATGTGCTAAACCGCCTTCGTCCTCCTCCTCCTCCTGCCACTGCCACGTGCCCAGCCCGGGAGCGTGTGCCCTGCCCCGTAGCCCCCTGCCCAGCTTCTGGGGTGTGCCCAGGCTGTGCCGCAGCAACTTCACGCAGGGATGGGCATTTAGGGCAAACAGAGCTTTTTATACAATTTACCTCATTAAAACTCCAAGAGCTGAGCGGCACTGGGCTGAGGCCGGGGGCTCTGCCTCGGCACACTCGTGGGCCCCGTGCCATGCCAGGGGGGAGCCAGCACAGCCCCAGTGCCAGGCTGGGTCCATGTGATGGCTGAGGTGTGAGGAGAGGGTCCCCAGGGGGTGTGGGGGGACGGTTGGGCTGTGTCCATATGTGTCCCTATGTGTCCATGTGTGTCCATACACATCCATGGGGGTCCATATGTGTCCATGTGGGTCCAGGCATGTTCAGGTGTGTCCAGGCGTGTCCAGGTGTGTCCAGGCATGCCCAGCCCTGCCTGGCACCACCAGCCATGCCAAGCACAAGCTGGGCTGAGCTCTGTGCTGTGGGGACCACCCAAGTCCACCCTCCTGCACATGTACAGCTGTGCAATCACCATGTCCCTCCAGAAAACCGGAGGTCTGTGCAGTCCCAGGTGCCAGAGGTGGGAGTCCCCCTCCTGCAGGGGTTGGGGGGGGGCCCTGCCTGGAAAGCAGGAGGCTCCTCCCGGTAACGAGCAGCCCCGTTTCCACAGCAACCTTAAAGGCCCACAGGTGCCACCTCACCAATGGACCGGCTGTTGAATTTCTGGGGGACACCCAGCCCGTCCCCCTGCCCTGCACCCTGGCCTCAAATAACAGCACCCCTTCCCCCCAGCCAGCAACCCCAGTCTATCACCCCAGGGTCACCCACAGCCCCCTCCTTGCACTGAGACCCCCTCAAAGGGTGCAGACCCCTCACACCAAGAGAGATGGGACCCCCCCAAACCACCCCTATGCCCACCCCGATGTCATGAGGAGCCAGTGGTGACCTACAAATGTCAGGCTGACAGGTTAATTAATTTCCCTCTTCCTCGGGCCGTTATCAGATGGATTCAGATATCACCTGAGACTGTTAATTGGGCTAATTATTCCAGTTTCAGATTTTAAATAATTAGTTACTGTTGACTTCAGCCTGACTTCCACAGTTTTCTATAAAAAGGTCAGATGGTTCCTGGATGCCAAAACCCAAGAGATGGAGTGGAGGGGCTGCAGCAAGGGCCAAGCACACCAAGACCCTGAGCTGGCTGGGGACACTGGGGACAGCCTGGTTCCCACCAGTGCCTTGTGCTCACATTGGAGCTGGCAGGAGAGGGACGACCTCTGCCTCAATGGCAACAGAGGGAAACCAGGAGAGGGAAGGGGGGATGGAAGCCCAGGGTGGAGGATGGGGGGTGGGAGGGCGCCCCTTCCTCCCTCCCTACCCCAGCATGGTGACAGCTGTCCCAGGCGGAGCTCCCTGCCCAGGCTGAGCCATGGTAACCCCTCAGTAGAGCCCAGGCACCACTGGGCACTTTATCCCTTCTGCTTTGACTCCCCAGGGCTGAAATCTCAGTGCAGGGTTTTCAGCAGCTGTGGTTTTCCCCACAGGGTTTCCCTCTGGGTAGTGGGCAGTGGGCACACAGGCAGCACCTACCCTGCAAAGGGTGATGGTGGCCAAAGCAATACCTGGTGGCCCACGGACTCCCTGCAGGGAGTACCTGTCACCTGCCCAGGGCATTGCAGAGAGGGACACGCTGGGCAGAGGGACAAGCAGAACAAGCTCATCCCCAGGCTCATTCCCTCAGGAACACCACGCTTTCTCCCAGCCTCATCCCCGCTATTAATAGCCTTCACTAGCCTCCTCGGGAGCCATTTGCATATTTGATTGCAACTCCGGGGCGGGGCAGGGCCCTTCAATCAGCCGCTCCCGCAGTCTCATTTACATGGCTTGACATTTTGTTCTGGGAGCAGTGACACCGGCACTGCGGTTTGGGGACACGGTTCTGGGGGCCCGAGGTGAGCACAGTGTCACCAACCAGCAGCTCTGCTCCAGACACTTCCCATCAGCCAACCTGTGCCTACCTGGGAGCACCGAGCACGGCCGGCAGCCCCTCCCTGGCTGTCCCAAACCCGTCAGGGAGTGATGGAGCCTTGGTGGCCCATGTCCCCACGTGCCCTGCCCTGCCCTGCCCTGGCCGCTCTCCAGCCCGACTCACAAACCCCATCCCTGTCCGACCTGCCCGGCGGGACGATCAGAAGAGCCTGGTGGAGAAAAGGCTGTGCCCAGCCCTGCGGGCAGGGTGTGGGGTGGCGAGCACACCGACGGGTGGCAAAACGTGGGGTGACAGGCACACAGCTCTGGGTGCTTTCCTGTCCCACCAGCCCTGTCTGGAGCTGCCGCACATCAAAGGTCAGGGACAGGGCGGGACGTCCCCAGGGGAGCGGGGGAACCCCGAGGCCCAGCGCCCCCGTGGGTACCCCCGGGGGGAGCGAGGGTCGGGACCCGCCGCCTCCCGGGTTCGTTCTGCAGTTCGGACCCGCAGAGTGGGGCCGGGGACGGCGGAGGGGGATCAGCACCGCGGACAGCACCCGCCGCCAGCACCACCATGGCCAGCGCCACCACCGCCACCGCGGCCACTACCATGGCCACCACTGTCACTATGGCCACCACTGCCATTGCCATGGCACCACCGCCACCATGGCCACCAATACAGACTCCCACCACCATCAACTCCCACCACGAACACCAATGCCACAGCCACTACAGACACCACTGTCACCACTGCCACCACTGCCACCATTACCACTATGGCCACCATGGCCATCACTGTCACCAGTGTCACCACACTGCCCAGCAACACGTGGCACAGGAGGCCCCGCCAGCAGCCCCTGCGGCAGCCCCAGGCCAGGGAGGTGCCAGACAGCGGCAGGAGGAGCTGGGCGGCTCCAGGGCCCCGGGCAGACATAGCCGGGAGCTGTGTCCCGGGACGCCCTCTCTTCCCCCCGGCTCTTGGCATCACTTGACAGGGAAAAACAAGCCAGGGTGAGGCGTGGGATCAAGGCTTGACATGACAGGGATCAGGAAAGGGCTCTGCTGCTTGCCTCCCTCCTGCCTCAGTTTCACCTCCAAGAAAACACACCAGAGATACAGGTTTGTGTCACGGAGAAGCAGGGTGGTGGGGGAAACCACAGAGAGGTACGGAGGGACCCAACTGCCACTGTGACTGTGCCAAGGAGCGAGCTGAAGACAGGCAGGGCTCGAAGCACAGATGTCGGCACCGGCTGTGCTGCTCCCTGGCAGCGGGGCCGTCTGGCAGGCAGAGCTGGGGCTCCCTGTCTCCATCCACGGCCCAACACACACACACACAGGAGACCCTGCCCCTTGCAAACACAGAGAGGTGCAGCCCTGCCCCGCTCCCCACACCCAAAAGAACAGCTCCCACTCAGCACATCCCTTCCCCCAATGCTCACGGCTCCCAGCTCTCACCCAGCACACACCCCCTGCAACACACACAGCCCCCAGCCCGGTGCACCCCCACAACGTGCACAGCACACACAGCCCCCAGCCCAGCTCCGCAGGGAATGGGAGCAGAGACCGCGGGGCTGGGATCTCCCCAT
>VZSR01001014.1:573739-658283 GCA_013398615.1 Brachypodius melanocephalos | reverse complement strand
ACCGGCACCTTGCAGCCGGCGAGAGGCGGTGGCGGAGCCGTCTCCCCCGCGCGCTGGGGACACACCCACGCGCGCTCCCCGGCGCGCTCGGCCACCCCCGCGCACCAACACGCACCCCCGGGAAGGGGCTGCCCACGCCGGCAGCGCCGCACGCCCACGCACCGCCCCGCACGGCCAGACGGACACACAGCCAGCCCCACACGCCGACGGATGGATGGAGACCCGGCCCCGCACACTGATGGATGGACGGACACCCGGCCCCGCACGGCCAGATGGACACACAGCCCCGCACACCAACGGATGGATGGAGATCCGGCCCCGCACAGCCAGATAGACACCCAGCCCCACACACTGATGGATGGATGGATACAGGGCCACACACACAGATGGACACGTGGCCCCACATGGCCAGATGGACACCCAGCCCCACACACTGATGGATGGATGGACACTTGGCCCCGCACACAGAGATCAACATGCAGCCCCACACACTGATGGACAGACAGACACCCAGCCCCGCACACACGGATGGACACTCTGCATTGCTGCACCTGGATGGGTACATGGCCACGTGCACCTGGCTGTTCCCACTCACAGCGTCCCACACGCCCCACAGCCACATGCTCCTCTGCAACCCACAGACACCTGAGCGAAGCCATCACCCCCCCACCCCAGCTCCCCACTCACACCTGCTGTAGGGTAACCATGGGGTTCCTCTACCATTGGGCTGTTCTCAGCATTTCCCCACCCAGAGAGGGCCCAGGGGAGCCTGAGGGAGATGGGTGTCATGACACAAAACATGAAACCTGAGGCCATTGCTCAGCTCAGCTGGCACTGACCTGGGGAGCATCAATCACCATGGGGTCTCACCCCAACCTCACATCTAGGGATACCAACCACAGCAGGGACAGCCACTTCCAGGGTTTCCCCAGTACCAACCAGTCCAACACTCCCAAACAAGTGCCCCAGCACCTGCTGTGCCACCACAGCACCAGCATCCCTTTGGGAAGATGAGAGGCTCCCCAGGAATGGGAAATCAGCAGGTCCTGTCACAATGGAACTCAATACCTTCAGCTTTTGTAGTCCTCTCCATCCAACGCAGCACCCCCACATGCCCACAGACAGGCTGTTCTCCCCTTCCCTCTGCCTACCAAAAACTTCAGCTGATTCCCAGCCCAAACAGCTCCTGATCCTCCTGCGGGAGAGGGCAAGGCAGGCAGCGAAGCCCCATCACCACCCACTGCCCCGAGCTGCCAATTTAAGGCCAAGCAGACTTCTGGTGAAACACTGAGCGCTGGCAACCACGCCGCAAACATCTGCTCTTCCAACGGCATTGTGATTCACAGGCTATTAATTGGGGCATGGCAGCACTGGGAACTGTTTGCATCCCCTGGCTTTGCTCAGAGCCACAACTCGCTGCTGACAAGGTCTTGGTGCCAGAGACAGAGCCAAACCTGGCAGGGCACTGGCTGCGGTGGAGCTGCACTGGGACCGGCCGTGGGGCACAGTGCCCAGCTCCCACACCAGCTGCACAGACACCAGGGAGTGAAGCAGAATGAACCCCTGGAAAGCAGCAGAAGTGGTGCCTGGTGCTCGGCAGGAACAGCCAGAGCCACAGTGCCTGCTAGAGCTGGGGGCAGGTGGGCAGGCTGCCTCTGACAGAATGGGTTGGAGTTCTTCAAGTCACTGTCACCAAACATCAGTGTGTTTCCACAGGTTCTCCCAGCTGCTGAGCCACTTATTCCCAGGGGTACTGACTTCAAGGGGAGCCACAGAGCAGACCCTGCTGGGGCAGCACCAAACAGAGGCTGTGGGGAGCCTCCAACGACAGCCGAGAGAGAGGAATCTGAATTCAGAACCTGATTAGAAACCATGTCATGGCTTCTTCCTGCTCCAGCATTTGGGGAGGAGTGAGCTGGGGGGCGACGTGGAAAATCTAATTAAGACTGAGGGCAGGTTGCAGAGGCACTGACACAGGCGCTGCAGGAGCACAGCTGCTTGTGGGAGGGGGACACCGGGTGCTAGAGCACCCCTGGCCCCACAGAAATGGGGAAGGTACAAATTAATTCTCCTTAATCCGGTGGGCACTTGCTCTGCTGCCACGCACTGCAGCAGCTGACAGAGAGCAGCCCAGCCTCCCCACAGCTCAGCTTTTGGACCCATGGTGGCCAGGCCCTCTCTGTCCCCCTGCCAGTGACACTGTGTAGCCCTGGGAATGAGCTGCTCAGCAGGACAGGGAGAGCAGAAGGGGCTCAATCCTGCCTGGTTGGGAGGAGGTGAGCATGGAATGCTGAGCTGTCTGCCCTGTCCGTGGCTTTCCAGGAGCCCCCCACCCCGTGCTGCTGTTCGTAGAGGGACCAGGCAGCAGAGGGCCATGAGATGGCCACGATCTGAAGGCCACTTTGCCATCTGCAAGAACAAGCTGCAAACCCTGCTCTGACAAAGCCCAGAGGCCAGGCTGAAAGGGGCACTACACAGGAGGTGCAGCACCGGGCTCCACTCTCCACATCCCCCTCCTCTTTGCCCTCCGCAGCACCTGCCGTGCCCTTTGCCACCTGCATCACAGGGATGTCCTTCCCGCGGTGAAGAGCTGCCACCTCATGGCCGGGGTGTGCCCCGGGACAGGTCCCCGCAGTCCCCGGCCCCCCTCCCGCCCCGCAAGCCCCTGCTGCTGGCACGTCTCCCCTGCTATTCTTAGCTCTCCAGCGCTGCTCTCTCCCGGCAATGGCACAGTATATTACTATTATTGCTGGCTGCCAACGTCTTGAAGCAGGCAGCCAGGACCATGATGGTGCTTCCACACCCCTGGTGATCTGTGATTTGGTCCTTGCTGGGCTCTGGTCTTCAACAGGCTATTTCAGGAAATCCAATTTGATGGCCAGAAGGAGCACGAGCCACACATTCAGTCCCTGCCCTGGATCCAGACTCCTCCTGTTTCTGCTGAGATCCAGATTTTAGCTTCACCCGTGTTGGCAATAAGGGCCAAGAGTCACCTTTGGCTCCAGATCCAAATTTCTGGCTGGGTGGGATCCAGGGTTTCGGCTCAGCTTGTTGGAGAGATGCGAGTGTCTGCAAAGCCTGGATCTGGAGTCCCAGCCCCCACCGCAGCAGCACCACCTGGGCATGAGATCCCAGCACAGGGCCTGATCCTGTCCTGGAGGGTGGGCAGAGCTGGGGAGACCCACACGAGCACAGCCACCAGCCACCCACACAGGCTGTGCATCCCACAGGTCCTGGCACGGCTCTGCCTCTGAGCTACTGATGGGGAGGCTGAAGGAAGGGCCCCCCCCCAACACCCCCAGCCTGGGCTGCCCTCCACTCTTCCCGTGCCTTGACCAAGCTGCTGGAAATCAGGCCCAGCAGGAGGACTGAGAGGGCTGGGGGCTGCTCCTCCAAGCCCACATGGCATAAGCCTTGGCACTCAGGAGGGAGGTTTGGGCACCAAGCTCAGCACCATCTCACCCAGGCTTGGAGGGGGGTTTTGTCACAGTTTTGTCACCCCATTCCCTAGAGCAGGGATGCCTGGAGCTGGCCCTGGTGCCCTGGCTCAGTGGGGTAACAACACCCAGGGCAGCCCCAAACTTGGCTCACACCAACACCTCCCACGTCAGTGCTCCCACCACCCCCACAGCCAAGAGGGACCCCTCCAGGCTCGGATGTTCCATGGTCACTTTGATGGCTATTTTTGCATTCCCAGCCCTGCTGGGCGCTGTAATAATGCTTGAAAGGGCTGACATGCTCCTTCCAGCCGTGCCCATCTCTCAGTGGCCTTCCCACTGCTCCATCCCTGCACAGACAGAGTCCTCAAGGGTTGGGAGCCATTCGAGGGGACAGTGGGAACACAGGGATGAGAAAGAATAAAAAGTACATCCATTTCCTAAAGGAGAATCTGCACTGCTGACTGGATCCTGCTCCAATTTACAACAAGGAAGGCTGCCTGCTTCCAGCCTGCATTCCCACAGGGATAACCAACACCCACCAGCGGGGCTCTGTCCCCTGTTCCTGGCAGGGATCAGCCCCTGGACCCCGCCAGGGAGGTGACATGTGGGGCTGGATGTCACAGGATGGAGAGAGACCCGCGGTCCCAGCATCAACTTGCTCTGCAGGTTTGGCACAGAATGGAGGGGCCAGACCGACTCCTCCAAGAAAACCCAACAGCCTGGGGGAAGAAAGGTGGCAGCAGGAAGGAGCACCCAGACAGGGGCCCCCGGAGCTCTGCTTACCTGCCAGGCTGGGTTGGACCATGGTGCTTGGATGCAGGTGATGGGCACAGCTCAGCTGCTTCCCCACGCCAGCTCCCGGCACCCGGCCGGGCATGGTGCTCGCAGCCCCCCCGGCAGGATGGGGAGGGAGAGCCCACTGAGCTGGGGAGGGGTCCTGGGCCTTCCCCGAGCCCTCCGCAGCGGGAGAACGCAGGATGGCTGGCGTCGCCATCCGGGAGAGGCTGGAGGGGCTGCGGGCTGTGCCTCGCTCCCCAGTGACTCGGGCGGCAAGAGATGGGGATGCCCGCTGGCACCCCTTCTCCCCCACCCACCAGGGAATCCTGGCGGAGATGAGTACCACGGTACCCGTGAGACGCCCCCGACCATCCCCCTGCTCCCTCCTGCACTATCCCCACCCCGGTTCACCCCCGGACACCCGCTCGGCGGGGCTGGATGGGTCCGCAGGTGACAGGTCCCGTTCCCGTGGGGCCGGTCCCGCACGGCTCCGGTGCACCGTTGCTGAGAGCCTCCCTCCGCACCGAGCACCGCGGACCCCTGGCACCGCTTTCCCCCACCCCCACGCCGGGCACCGCGGACCTCGGGGACCGGCCCCCACTCTGCGCCGAGCACCGCGGCACCCCCCACCCCGGGGCTGCCCGCGCCGCTCTTACCCCGCTCCCGCCTCCTACATCCTCCGGTGGCTCCCGGGCGGTTCCCCGACGGCCCGACGCGGCCGCCTCCGGCCCGGCTGCTCCCGGACCGGTTCGGTTGGGCTCGGCTGGTCCCGGCTCGGCCCGGGCCGGCGCCCCGCGCGTGGGAGCGCGGCGGGCGGCAGCATGCGAGTGGCGGCGGCCCCGCAGTGCAGCGCGGGCGGGCGCGGAGCGGCGGGAGCGGAGCCGGGGCCGCCGCGGCGCCGCCAAGACACGGCGGTGGATTTTCCCCGGGAGCCAGAGCGGGCGGCGGCGGCGCAAAATGGCTCCGGTGCGGCTCTGCCGCCGCCTCCCGGCGCCCCGGGACCCCCGGAGAGGGCGTGGAGGGGGGAGCGGGGGCAGCCGCACGTGGGGCCAAGGAGATGCTGCCGGCGCGGGCTCTGCCGGGATGAGTGGTACCCACCCGTGGGCATCCCCTGAGACACCCTGCGGAGCTGGAGTGCACCGAGACAAGGGGGACCCACCCGTGGGTACCCCCCTGGATCACCCTAGGGAGCAGAGGGCACACCGGGATCGTCACCCACGCCTGTCCACGGGCACATTGCCTGCCAGGGAAGGGACAGAGTGCAGAGACAGTCCCGGGCTGCTGGGATAACCCTGGGGTATCGGGAGAGTCCCTGAGTGCCAGGACAGCCTCAGGATGCTAGGATAGCCCTGGAGAGCCAGGATAGCCCTGGAGAGCCAGGATAGCCCCAGGGTGCCAGGACAGCCTCAGGGAGCCAGGACAGCCCGCGGGAGCCAGGACAGCCCGGAGGTGCAGGGACAGCCCCGGGCAGAGTGTGGCCCCAGAGGCCCAGCCTTCCCCCAGCAGACCCAGGGCCACCTGCTGCCGCCGGCCCGCTGAGCCACTCACACCACACCCTGTAATTTGATCATAATTATAATAATAATAATTACAGCGTGCGCGGGCTGGAAGTGCAGGAACAATAACCTGGGTAACGCCCTGCACTGTGGCAGGAGCAGCGCGGTGGCACATGCTCCATTCTGATGCCAAGCTGAGCCCAGAACAACGCACCAGGCCCTGCCCAGTGACTGGGGGGACACGGCCCGAGCAAGTGTCCTACGGGTGTTTTTAAGCAGTCCCAGTGCTGCGGTTCAAGTCCCCAGGCTTTCCCACTGAACAGGACATGCTGGCAGGGCCAGAGCTGGGGCTGCCTCCACCCCTGGTGTGCAGAGAGCCCCTTGAACATCCTGGTGCCCCTACTCGAGATCTCCAGTCCCAGACCCCACCAGGCCCTGCAGCATCCTGCATTGCCGACACAGCTGCTCCTGCTGCATGCGGGGAGCAGAGCTCTGCCCCCTCCTCCAGCAGTTATATAAAAGGATTAAAATTTAATATGAACTTCAAAAGGGGAAGAACTGGGTGGTCGAAGGCAGCTGGCCTGGGGCCGGGTGCAGAGCAGAGGCACCTTGGGACATGTCCCAGCTCTGCTGAGCAGCAGCACTGCGGCACGTGGAGACATCATCCAGCCCCATGCATGGGGGCAAAATGTCCAGGCACCATGGGCAGCACGGGCATCCCATGAACCCACACTGCCTCTACTGAGCCATGGTCTCCCTGGGTCACAGTTTCCATGGCATGTGGAGACCCCATTCCGTGGGATCAAGCCTTGCCCTGCACCTTCACCTCTCTGCTGGCATCCAGGAGCCCTTTACAATCCACCACCCACAGGAACAGCATCACCCTCCCATCCTGGTACCCTCTGCCTCTCTGCCCATCCCCTGCCAGCATTTCCCAGGCATCACATCTCCTCCTGCCCGATGCCTCACATTTCCTTCCATGCACGT
The DNA here is from genome assembly GCA_013398615.1 of Brachypodius melanocephalos. Lineage (NCBI taxonomy): Eukaryota > Metazoa > Chordata > Aves > Passeriformes > Pycnonotidae > Brachypodius > Brachypodius melanocephalos. The sequence continues at coordinate 651,583 of VZSR01001014.1, read as the reverse complement.
GGATTGCAGTGTGCTGGAGAGCAGCCCTGTGCTGGGGAGCAAGACCCCCAGCTGGGGGGGCAGCTGATGCACCCCTGCCCCCTACCATCCCCAGAACCTGGCCGCACAGCATCTGCTCGGCTCTCCCGCCGGAGCAGCACGGGCAGCGGGGCTGTGCTGGCAGCAGGAATGAGCCAGGGTTGGGAAAACACCATCTTCCGCCCACACAGCCGCCCACGGCCCTGCGCCTGCTCCACCGCCCCCGCCGCGCCGGGGATCACGGGGCGGGGGCGGCAGGCGCGGAGTGGGGGCTGCGCCCAGCACGGCGGCCCACCCATGGACAGGACAGGGGACGGGGCAGGGGGGTGCGGGCTCAGCAGCCCTCGGTGCAAAAACATCCCTGGGACAGGGTCCTGCTGCAGGAGAGGGGCTGGGATGTGGGGCTAGGGCTGCGGGGGCCGGGGTTGCCCCGTATCCAGCCCTCCCCGGGGCACAGGAACTTCTCGGTGAGGGGCATAGGCACCCGCCAGCGAAGAGACTGGGGAAGCCTTTGGCTCATTCATTTTTAATCCTGGCCAAGAGCAGGAGAGGGGCAGGCATGAGGCTTAGGGACATTGCAGGACAGGACTGGCCACGGGGCCTCAAACAGCTCCCCCAGCAGCCCAGCTCATGCCATGGAAGTCTTAGGTCATGCATGTCCCTGCAGGATGGAGACCTCCGAGAGAAGACAGCAACCACTGAGCATCCCTCGCCGTTCTGTCTTCCCACACCCCACTATGGCTCATCTCCCAAAGCTGGGCGAGTACCTCTCGCAGTGCCAGTGCCACTCTCCCAGTGCCAGCGACGCTCTCCCAGTGCCAGCGACGCCCTCCCAGTGCCTGCAATGCGGGGGGCAGGATCTGAGCTTGAGCAGGAGCTGTGGGAGCGTGGGAATGCACAGAGAGCAGAGCGAGGTGGGAGGAGGGGGGTGCACGAAGCCAGAGCTTCCCCCCACGCTGCTCCCGATCCCTCACCTGGCAACAGGGACCAGGTCCCACAGGGACTGTGGCACCGGGGCAGGCGGGGACCGGGCCCTGGTGCCCCCCCCGCTACGAGGATGTGAAGGAGGATGCTCGGGCTCCAGGCACTGGCGCGGGCGGGGCCGGCGGGGGCAGCGGGAAGCAGCCGCCGATCTTACACAAGGTCCGATCCAGGTCAGCGCGGAAGCGCCGGATGGAGAAGCAGTAGACCAGGGGGTCCAGGCAGCTGTTGAGGCTGAGCAGGGCCACACTCAACGTGTGCAGCACATCCAGGGTGTCCGGGGGCCCACAGAGTGGTGCAGAGGGCCGGCTACCCACCCAGGGGGCCAGTGTCAGGTGGTAGGGAGCCACACAAACCACAAAGACCAGTAGCATCCCCAGCACCATGGCACGGGCCTGCTGCCGGTGGGAGCCTGGTGAGGCCGCAGTGGGCACCGAGAGCGCCCGGGCGATGGAGGCGTAGGTGCCCAGCACCACCAGGAAGGCGGCGGAGAAGAAACCCACCATGGCGTAGGCATAGCCCCGCTGCCGCCCATGCTGCTCAAAGCAGGCCGTGGTCCCAGAGTGGGTGGGGAAGGTCTGGCTGGTGGCCAGGGTGGGCACGGCACAGCCCAGCCCCAGCAGCCAGGCCAGGGCACAGGCCAATGCGGCGCCACGGGGCCCCGTCAGCGGCAGCTCCCGCCGCGCCGCCCGCACCGCGCAGAACCGGTTGAAGCTGATGAGAGCCATGAAGGTGATGGCACTGTAGGTGGCCAGGTAATAGGCGGCCCCGGCCAGACGACAGGTGACTTCCGAGAGGAGCCAGTCCCCCCCAGCCAGGTAGTAGTGGATCCAGAGGGGCAGGGTGAGGTTGAAGAGGATGTCAGCCAGCGTGAGGTTGATGAGGTAGATGCGGATGGCCTTCCTCACCTTGCCACTCTGCAGGAATACCAGCAATGCCACCAGGTTGCCTGGCAGCCCCACACACAGCACCAGGCAGTAGATGATGGGCACGAGCAAGAACTGCACTGGGTTGTTGGGCACGCACTCGCTGGGGTGTTCCACCAGCAGCGGTCCCAGCACTGAGCCATTCATCCCGGGCTCCTGCAAAGATAGGGAACAGTGGGGAACGTTTGGGGACAGGGGAGGGACACTGACATGGACAGGACAATCTCTCTGGCTGGCACCTGCAGTAGCTGCTGGGCACTGGAGACAGAGCCTTGTGGGGATGCCATCATCTGCTGGAAGGGCTCAGCTCACACAGGAGAGAAGGAGACCCCAGCTATGTCCCCACACACAACAAGAAAGCCTAAACGCCACTGTCAACTCCCCAGCTAGAGCTCCCAGGGAGTGGCAGGCACAGCTGTAGCACAGCTAAGGGACAGAGCTGCAGCCGGAGGCACCCGAAGGTGCCGCACTGGCTCCAGTCAGCAGCTGCGGGGCTTAACACCTCCCACGCAGCACGTGCCTGTGGGGCCACCCACCCCAGCCCCCTCCCAGCACCCCGAATTCCCCATGGAGCCGGGCATGAGGAATTCACCCACTGGCTCACTGAGCTCCAGAATGGAGAAACCCAGGCACGGACAGGGGGTACAAGCACAGAGCCAGCATCCCCCCATGCCCCCCTGCACAGTGGGGTTTGCCTCTGGTCCTGGCCATGGAAAACCACACTGCGCTGCAGTGGCTGTATCCAGGGCTGCAGTTATTTCACCTCCCATCACTGCCTGCCCACACCTCGCCAACGAAGGCACTGAGTCACCAGCTGGTGTTTTCCAGCACGGCAGGGCTGGATTCGGCACATGCAGCACCCAGCCCCAGGTTGAGACAAGGAGAACCTGAGCTGCTGAGCCTGAGGGATCTCAGTTGGACCCCAGAGGAACCTCTGGATTCCTCAGTGGTCCCCTTTTCCTCCTCCTTCCCCACAGTGAATGCTCCATCTCACCCACACCACTATTGTTACCTACCTTTGTCAGGTCGGGCAGGAAATGCTGCGTCCCCTCCAGCTGCTCCTTACTCTGATCCAGCCAGGCTGGGGATGGCTTTAAGTCCTGGGGGAGGCAGGGACTGCCTGACCCTCACCCACCATCCCAAGCCTCCCTGTGTGTTAGTGCCTGTGGGACAGCAGCTGGAGTGAGGAGAGCACCTGTGTGTGTATGTAATGGAGGATTCCCTGCTGGAGCCACCCTAAGATCCCCTGCGCCGGCTGGCGGGGCTGGGCGCATGTGGGAGTAGCCAGTACTGGCCTGCCTGACCCCCCTCCATGCCCCCAGCCACATGTAATACCATTTCCCAGGGCCTTTCTCCCACCCACGCCTGCATGAAAGCAGCAGAGAGTCAAGTTTCTGCACCCAGCAGCTGGGGAGAAGAGGGATGCCCCAAAGGGATCAAAGCAGGAATCTGCCTCTTCCTGGCTCTTTGTGCTTTTGTTTGCTTCAAAACTGGTTTTAAGGGGAGCAGCCCTACAGGCACCCCCAAGCTCTGTGAGCATCTGACTCGCTGCTTTGTGTGGCCCTGCAATTTGTCTGTGTTCCTTTGGGACACCAAAGATGTCACCCCAAAGTAGTTCAGGTCCCACCAGGGGTACAGGGGTGTCTTACACCCCTTGCTCATCCCAACAGCCACTGCAGCCCCCTTGCTGAGAGACACACAGGGTTCAGACAAACCGTGGTTCATCCCAAGTGTGCTGTGCTCATCTGGGGTGGCAGAGAGTGGCTCCCTGTGGGAGCAAGATCCACAAAAAGCACACGCCTGCCTGGGCACTCGCTCCTATCACTCCCTGGATATGCAGCAAGGGGCCTGGCACATTGTTGGGTGGGCTGAAGGATCGCACAGCAGACTGGCTGCCCGCCACTGTCCATCTGCCATTGTGCCAGCTCCTGCACCAGCTCCCACACGTCCCTAGGCCTTGTGTCCAGGCACTGTCCCCAGGGGCTGAGTCCTTCAGCCCCAGGACATCCCCTTAGCCCCTGTGGCTTAGTGTGGGGGGGAGGCAGAAATAAACAGGGAGGCAAAATGTGAAAAACAAGAAGTTTTATTCCAAAATTTGAAAGCCCCCAAGAGAGCAGAGCCAGTCTCTGCTCGTTGTGGCCAAACACTGGAAAGAGCCGGGCACCTTGTGCAAGTTTAGCAACGGAGCTGCCGGAGCAGTGCCACAGCAGTGTCACAGTGATGCCGTGGCCACTGCACCACAGCACCAGCCCAGGTCTGCAGTGTGGGGAGAACCAGCACAACCAGAGTCACTGGCAGAGGCAGGACAGGACACGCAGTGTCTCTTCAGCAAGTTACCCTGCAGGATGCGATGCTGTCCCTGAAAATACCACAAAGGCATTGCTTCCCATCGGCAGAGCCATCTGTCCTTCCTGCCTGTCATCACTCGAACTTGGGCCGGGGAGCAGCCGGGTACCCGCGGATGTTGAGCAGCAGGAGGAGGCCGAGGCACACGGTGGCTGGGGCACACATGGCCAGTGGCTCCTGCAGTGCCAGCAGCGTGTAGATGGCACCTGGGCAAGGAGCAGAGCGTGGGAATGGGGGTCTCTGGCCAAGGGTGTCCCAAGACCCCACGATGGGCAGTGGGTGCCCACTGGCTCTCACCGATCATGACGACGCTGAGGATGAAGTTGCTGATCTCCTGCAGCAGTTGGGGCCCAAACGCCAGCAACAGCCCGGCCGTCACCTCCACCCAGCCCACGGCTGCAAGGTACCTGCCTGGCTCTGGCACAAACCCCAGCTCCTTCAGAGGAAACACCTTGGCAAAGCGCATGAACTCCAATGCCTGGGAAGGGTGGGAAGGGAGCGAGGCAGCCCTGAGCCTGGGGCTGAGGGAGATGCAGCCCCTCCAATGTGTCTGCTCTGCCCTGCCTTGTCCTATCCTCCAAGGGGATCAGCCCTGGATCCTAAATAACTCAACCACACACCCTAAGGGGATCAGCCCTGCACCCCAAGTGACTCAACCCTGCACCCCAGTGGGATCAGCCCTGCGCTCCAAGGGATTCTGGCTGACTCACAACAAAAGGCTCAGCCTTGGACCCAAAGTGCTCCACCCTGAACCCCTGTAATCCCAACCTGCTCATTCTCACCCAAGGTTCAGCACCGCCCCACAACAGGGTCAGCCCTGCACTACAACCTGTTCCTTTCCCGCGGAGCTCAGCCGTGCACGCCAAAGCGCCCTCTGCTCTGTGCACCGCTGCCCCCAACCTGCTCATTCCCCCCACGCTCGGCCCTGCGTCCCCCGAGCCCGCCGAGCCCGTGGCCGCGCTCACCATGTGCCGGTGCAGATCTGCGGAGAGCCAGTCCGAAATCTTCAGGGTACCCGTGAGGAAAAAGAAGATCCCGAGCAGGACACGGAGGGCGGTGAAGGCCGCCGCCATGGCGGGACGGGCGGGCCCGGGGCGGAGCGGGGCGGAGCTGCCCGGCCCCATTCCCGGCCCGGCCCCGTTTCCAGTCTGGCCCGGCCCCGCTCCGGTCCCTGCCCGCTTCAGCCCGGCTCAGCCCCAGCCCCGGGTGCTGCCGGGGCAGGGGGTGCTCAGATGGGCAGCGTCACCCCCCCAGGCTCTGACACGTTCCCACTCGCAGCACCATCCTTCCACCGAAACACAGCTGGAGGAAAAAGGGAAGACCCCACCCCACAACAAATCCCACAGCTGGAGCATCCTGGGCTCTGTGGACGGGTGTGATCGACGGCAACACCTGCTGGGTTGGGGTGCGAGGAGCTGCGGGGACCGCAGATCAGGCAGGGCAGTATAGAGGCAGTGCTGGGCTCAGCTCCAGGCAGGAGGCAGGAGCCGATCGGCGGGAGCCGATCGAGGATGCTGTGACCCCAGGGAGGCCGCTTTCGGGGGGGACCGAGGCAGCTGCGCTTGCTCGGCCTCTCCGTCACCGCCCGCGCTGCTCCGCCACCGGCACAGGCCCAGCCTCGCAGGAACGGCAGCCCGGGATTGGAGAGCGCCAAGTCCAGGGGAGCCGCAGGCGCTGACGCTTGTGTAACCCAAGTGGAATTTTTTTTTAACGCCAATAAATCATGAGAGCCTTGAGTGTTTTCCAGGCACGAGGAAGCACTATGGGGCACAGAAAGCACGGCCAGCCTCGACCTGCACCGACCCCAGGTCGGCCACAGGCTCTGGTTGGACAGGGACCAGTGGCAGTGACACTATTTTTACTCCTGGCAGCACATGATTCTTGAGCTGCTCACCATGATTTGGAGCACGGGTTGGCACACAATGTAATGACAGCAACAGGCCAAGGCAGGCTCCAGGCCTTCATAGCTTGGAAAGCTCCTTGGTTAGAAAGGAATTAAAAAATAAACACCAAAGCCTGAAAAAAAATAGTGCAGCAACTCAGTGCAGATGCAGGGCTGTAGAACCAGGGCAGCAGCCACTGCATCCAGGATATTGTTCAAGTGTACCTGCTCTCAGCCTCTGATCTCTTATTGATGACAGAAGCTACTTAATAAACTATGTGGTAGAATGAGGACACTCCAGGTGATGGTAGCAGCCAACACCAGCACCAGGGAAAACTGATCTCGTCCCTACAGGACCCAGGCTGCAGTTTGCTCATAGCAGGGAGCTGAGGAGGTGAAGTTCAGAACATGGAATGCTGGAACAGTTTCTCACAGGAAGCAGCCAGTGCTGCAACAGTGGAAATGAGGACAAGTCACTGGAAAATAACAATCTGAAGAAAAAAGGCTGCAGAAGCTGGAGTAGCTGTAGAGACAAAGACACTGAACCCCAGCTGCTGCAGGGCAGCTATTGAGGAACCACAAACCTCACTGAAGCCTTTTCAGGATCCAGACAATACCACAAAGTCATCAAACCAGAGTGAAACACCTCAGATTGCCCTCACCCAGCACGTGATTGCCTGAGAAAGAACAGCAGCAGCTCCTCCAACCCTCCCTGCCATGAGCACTTCCAAGGATTCAGACCCTCTCAAGCCATTTCATACCACTTTGCCACTTGAAATTCTATTTATTTTCATGTTTCTAATCTGGCAAAGCAGGTCCCAGCCAAATGCTCATGACTCCTCATGCCACCACAGGAGGAAATCCTGCTGCAACGAGCAGAGCCACCACTGGTGTATTTCAACACATTAAACAACTTGATATTTAAACAAAGGATTTAATGAATGACAGCATGAACCACAGCGTATGTGCACAGTGCAGCTGCCAAAGCACCAAATGAAGCAACATGAACTATGGCAATTTGAGCTGCAACAGCAAAACCTAGCACTGTTCTGGCTTCTAGAGAACTCTTAACTCCTGGCATCTCAGGCTTAACTACTACATTCATCACCAAGAAAGCTATTAAAAACCAACCAGGAACAGGTAAATATTTGGAATTCTACAATAGAAAACTATGTTACATGCAAAATGGGAGTAAGGAATGAGTGAAATTTCCAGAAATTTATGTTTCTCACACCCAGCCATACTACTCCACACTGATAGACTGCTTATTCACTGAATATCCCCCAGAATAAACCAGAAGTAATTTATAAAAATATTTAAATATTTTATTTTTTAAGAGCTGTATGTTCCTGGTTCCTCTTCATTGCACTCAGACTTCTTTTTCTGCAAGTGCAAAGCACACAATTAGATTTTGAAAGAAAGACAGAAAACAACAGCAGAAACTACATGACATGCAATCATCATTCAGAATCACAGGCCATGCGCCTGCTAAATATTCTCAAGTATTCACATCACATTTGAGATTAAAAGAACAGAATTCATGTATTTTTAAGATCAGATACAGCTTTGTGTGTTTTCCTACCCCACAGTAAAGAGCAGCAGTGACAAACCACAGAGAATTCAATAGGAATTCACCCACTGAATCCCACTGGCTTCACATCTTACAGGTCTACTGTTACTTACCTGTGACTCCTGAGTTAAGGTACTCAGCACGTTGCTCGTCAAACAAGATGTTAAATATCTGAAGTTTCCCCTTGTAGTTTAGTGGCAAATTAGAGGGAAAATGTCATTAATTCCAGCTCTGCAAGTTGGTTTATTTCCCTGAACTGCTATTTGCTGTATTACTATTCCTGTACATGCTGATTTATACACCAGGTTATTTTTTATATTCAATGTTAAAGTATTTCAGCAAATAGCTTTTAAACAAGGTTTAGTTGAATTAACATCTGAGAAGCAGCTGCTCTATTCTCCTTTTCCCATGCTGACAATCACCAACTGCAGCCTGAGTGCAGGAAAGGTCATTTCTTGTTTGACCACCTGCAGCACACAAAGGACAGAATTTATTTGCTGCTTCAGGGCTGAAAAGCCTCAGATAATGGTTATGTTTTGGCTCTACAAAAGCAAGATGCAGAAACTTTGTATAAAATTTTGATTTATCACACGTTTCAGGCAGGAATTACAAAACCTAGCACAGGGCCATGAGCTACTGAACCCTCCCTCACAGCAGTGTAAGGACACTAACTACTTACTTGTCCACCTGTCTCCTTGGTCCCTCCACACACCACTGAGCATCGTGCTGGATGTGCTCATGTTCGACTCCTCAACTGGAAAAACATTCCCAAGTTATTATACCCACAGTGATTTTGAAATCTTTTGTACAAACCCACATCTAGAAAGGTATTTTTAGCTGCTGCTGTCAAGATATCAAGCCCAGGTGGAGTCAGGGTGCTCAAGCCCACTGTGTGACAGCAGGGACTGTGTTCTACATTTAATGCATCCATTTGTCTAAACTTATCAGTGATCCCCAGTTTAAAGCTACTCAGTAATTGAACACCAAGTGTCCAAAAACCTTTATTATTTCATCCATCCAGGACAAAAAAAGCGATACTTACTTCCCATGGATGAGCACTCCCATGTCACTCAGCTTTCATCTTCACCTAAAGGATAACAACTGAAGTTATTAGAGTCATACACAGCAATTTGTGACCATTTCAAAACTAACTTAAAAATAAGGTTTTAACATACATGGACTGATTAGTTATGAGGGGGAACTTATCAATTATTCCAAACTATTACGTGGAACAGTAAGGGGCAGAAATAGTCTAGCCTAAACACTCATCAAGAGCTGAAGGAATATGCAGTCAGTTGCCTAAAGAACTGCACCCTGAGCACAAACCATAACCCCAATCTGAGCACAGTGAGGTCTGATTGCAGCCAGAGGTATACTATCCCTTATGTGAAGGCATTAATTTCATCAGCTACTTCAACTCAATGACCCTATTTGTCTCCTGTAGCAATGCCCCCTCTCTTCCCCTTCCTGAGGGAGTGCAGTGCTCCCAGCCTCTTGGAGCCCTCGTGTTCTACAGTCCAACAAGTGCTTCAGAAGCCAAAGGCAGACACTACAGGTTAGCACTGTCACTGCTTTTATCCTCAGCAAGGTTCTTTCCTCCTCAAGACACCCCCTTTACTATAGCTGAGGGCAGCCTGCAATGGTGAGAGCTGGGGATGTGGTGCAAGGCTCTGCACAGCTCCAGTTGGGAGGCAGATCCCACCACGGGCACAGCATGATCTGACCAGGCAGGGACTTCAGGCTTTAGTCACCAACCCAACCACCCACCTGGGTTTCCTCACGGCCCTTGGGAGCAGGAGAGTTATGCACGTTTTGTTTTCTCTGCCGTAGCAACAAACACCATGCATAAGGGATACTATATCTTTGTGCATCCTTTGAAAACTGCAGATTCCCTGCTAGCAACACTCCTCCCAGCCCTCCCCAGTTAGCTCTTCAGTACTGGTGTTCAGAAGCAACATTTATAGAGATGGGGTGTTCACAGACCACTGCAGGATTGCACAGCCAAGACCTAACGTGTCAATCATTACCTAGCAGCAATGACACAGGTGGGAGAAGGCCAATCCTCCCCTTTTTCCTTTTCCAGGCAGCAGCTATTTAACAGCCCCACTAGCTGGTATAAAGAGTGAAAAAAAAATCTGAAGCTAATTAGCTGATTCCAAAACTTGCTGGTAGTGGAAGAAGCCAAGTGATTCCCCAGAGCAGCATACTTGGATGAATCCTTCCCAACATGCTCAGCCTCACTGAACATAATGGAACAAAACACTGGCCCTCCTGATCATGTCACTGCAGCTGGCAATGATTAACAGAGACATGCAACCCCATTACTGCTCCAGTCCTAAAACTACTCACAGGCCTCAGTGTTTAGCTATGGGGAGAACTGCAAGCAAATCAACACTTTGTATGCTTAATGTTACAATAAAGCCCCATCCACGCTGTGCTGTGCTCTCCCACCAGCACCAGGCTCTGCTCGGAGGGCCTAGCAGTACGCAGATGTATTCTGACACCACACTTCTGAGCTTCAGGTAAGTTTTTGAGAAAAAGTGTATTTCACACACACATAAAACCAAGATGAAACACAATGCAAGCACTTGAATGTCATTTCTTGTACCCACTTGTTACAGATTGACTTAGAGCAGACATGACTAAGTTTGCTACCACACCAAGTTTCATTAATGCAGCCAGAGCTGGTCTGAGCCCCATGGTTCAGTCACAAATTGCTTGCTCCAAGAGTGTCAAAAACCTGCTTAGTTCAAGCACGTAGAATGAGGCAGATGTGCCAATAACCCCTCCATGACATTCCTGCAGGTCAAGTTTCCAGAGCACACTCGAAAAACTTAAGTCAGATCTTGAGCAATGGTTTAAGATCACTAATTCAGTTTTGCTACCTGACAGCACAGTGGCTGCCAGCAGATTTGCTACTGGATCCCAGTCCCAGGTTAAGGATAAGCCATCACAAAATGGATTCAAGTCACAGGTAAAGGTAAACCATCATGAAAAGCCAAACTGATTTTGTGACAAGACGTCAGTCACTGTGTGACCAGCTGGCATGGGCTACACTCACTGTGGTGTAACCAAAGACCTGTTGTCATTATCTTATGGTGCACCCGCTACTTCAAGGGTTCAATGGAACATGGAAAGGTGACTACAGCAGAGGGCAAGGTTTTCCAGCAGATCCCTGTTCACCAGCAAGAATCCTCCCTGGAAGGTAGCAAAGAAGGGTCCAGAAGTGACAATAATACCAGAAATGAGCATGCAAAGCAGAACTTTGCAGAACAAGGGAAAACACATTACAACACCTGAGAAATAAACTGAGTATCAGACAAGAGCCAGATCATTCACTGGAACAAAGGACCTTGACACTCAGGTTCAAGAGCTAATGCAAAAGAGCTGGAGATCAGCATGTCTGGATGTTTGGTAACATAAGCATGTTAATCAGGGAACACTACAGTCAGGAGTTCGAGTAATGAAGAGTTTAGAATTAGATCCCAAGAGTGATGAAAAACAAAACTGTACATTACACTATCAAGATGACTCTACGAGGCAGAAGTACAGAATCTCATCACTGTCAATTAAAGCAGAGGAATGTATCAGGCTTGTCAATCAAAGGTTAAAATAAAGACTGCTGCAATGTCCAATAAGCTCTATGAAACTCACAGGGATATTCAATCAAGCATTCGTTTATGTCCTCAAAAATATTCTGGATCAGTCTCAGAGCTGCTTGTACCAGTAGCTTGAGGTGATTCTCACATAGCACACACAAGGCAAGAGCAGTGGTTACTAACACATTTCCACCAAGCCAAGACTCTACATATGGATGAGCTGCAGATGGGCCACTTCACTACAGAAAGTTTAAACGTGTTCTTTTCCAGGCACTGAGAGCACCTTGTCCATTACTCAACTGAGTTTAAGATCACATCCCCTCTTCCCCACAGTGCTCATTTAAGAATATCTTCATTACATCGGAACTAAGAAAAATCCACCCAAGCCAAGTCGTATGTACAGAGGAATCGGGTCTGAAAATCCTCACCTAAGAGCCACAGTAAGTTACTTCTTATCTCTGAACGAGACCAAAGCTTCAAACCGAAAACCACGCAGCTTTGATATGCAAGCTCAGCATACAGGTATGGAGTGCTGCACTGTAATTCCACAGTCAGAAGTGTGATGTCAGAATACCCACAGTATAAGATCACATAGAAAGTCACCAAGTTATATTATATTGCTTGTTACCTACCTGGACGCAGTCGGCAATGAGAATCTTGGAGCAAGCAGGAATACTACATCCGGGTCCTAATGTCCATTGCCATTTGTGGTACTACGTTCCTCACAGTTATGAACTGCAGAAATGCTGGCTAAGTGCAGTTATGTAGCAGGCCACTAGTTTAAAGTGTAAATTGCAGTCTCAAACTCCAGCAAGAACTTGCTGCCACAGTAAATGGTTGCCAAGGAGAAGCCAAGAATTTGTCTACCACAAAAATACCACAAAATCTCAAAAGCATTTTCAATTACTCATCAGCTGTATAAATGATTAATGTAATGTATCTACACCAGAAGATTATTCTGTATTCATTTCTCAGAAAGTGTGAAGACATATGTGTAATGATACCAGTTTCTACTTGCTGCAGTTTTTAGAGCTCCAAGTGTCAAAATGGGCTCAATTTTGATAAAACAACTAAATTGCAACAGCCAATGTCCTCCAAGTCCAGTACAAAAATGTTATGTGATCCAGACCATCCAAAAACAGGTCTGACCAGCAAAGCACTTTTCTGAATGATTTTAGAAGACTCAATTATATAAATCTGAGTTTATGAAAGAAGTCCAAAACCTCATAGGAACAGATCAAAGGAATGTCACTTTCTCGCCTCCCACATTTAGTAGCTTTTATCAGATTTTAAAGTTGACATGTTTGCCAGCTTTTAAGACACCACCTTTAAAAGGTCTTGAAAAGAAGTTGGCTAGTTCATCACATGCCTGTTTAGTACATGCAACTCAAAGCAGAACTTGTTTTAGAAATTCTGCTTATTGCAGCTACAACAAAGCCAGATTTAACCAAACTTTCATATGTTTTGAAAACTGCCAAATCTTTCGAATATATTTACTAATCATGGCTTTGCAGCTCAGCTATTTTAATACCTAGCAACAGTAGCTTACGTACAAAACAGGGGTAACCCAAAGAAAAGCTCTGGAAGGTACAAAGACAGCAGCATCCTTCACTCTTCCAAGTTACAGAACTACAAAAGAACATACTTTAGGATATGCACCAGCATCTCTTTTAATAAAGAATGACATGTAATCTGAAAAATAAACTGAAAAAATTAATTTAATGTTCACGTTCAGAATTCCCCACCTTGGACACCTTCACCTTTTGAGGGTGTCCCACGAACACCCTCTACAAAAGATATTGTTTAAAACCGCTCCAAATAATGCAAATTGCATCGATACTGCTCATTTGTAAACTATCCAATACAAGTAACTTCCAAATACTTGGTCTGCAGTTTAGGAACTGTCAATTTGGAATTTCCTCCTCAAGAGCAATTCATTGTTGTAGTATGTTATCAACCCCCAAACTTTTTTGGGTAAACAAAAAGCATTCACCAACCAAGTTGAATCACTCTTTAGTGAGCTTCATGTTCCACATCAGTGTTAACTGTATCAGCATTTCCCAACTTGCTATTCTGTCATTCAAGGGTAACAGTACTTCAAGAGGAATCAGACATCTGTACCCTAAAGCCCTGCAATCTGACACTTGTTTTAACCAAGGGGAAAATTTAGCAGAAAATTTAGAATTAGCCAATGCTTAGCACAAGGAATGGAAGGATATTGGGAAGATTAAAGCTATTCACAGAACTCAGGTGGTTGGGGATCACGTGAAAGTACAGCCAAGCTAAGTTTACCTACTTTGTGCCAAGCAGGTTGATGTATCCTGCATTAACACCCGAGGTATTTGACACTGGGAAGTCAAGTTCCCAGTTTACCTGTTACATTGTAATAATAAGCAAAGCAACTACCTTACCAATGAGTCCAGAATGCTTTGAAATTCTTCTGGGGCTTAATAAAATGAACAGCAAACTAACGAATTCATCAGATCTTCTACAAAAAGAACCTTAAAGGGAGTTTATTTGCACTGTGTAGTATTAACTCTTAAAACTCCAGATTCAGATACTACTTTTGAAGCATTATCTCCAAACATCAATAATAAAAGAGCGATAACCATCATGCAAGCAAGCTGATTGCTGTATTTTACATACAGGATTTTAGGATTTGCCCACCAGCTACACAATTTAAGAATAGTTCCTGCAGTCCCCATAATACAAATGATTGTATTCTGAACTAGGCAAATTAGTCCACCATTAGCATGAGGACATAAGCAAGTTAACCTTAATCACTCGAGTAACACTTCTGGTCTTTTTGCCAAGCAATTTCAGGCAGGTGTACAATATGGAGCAAGGCCAGATCCTGTAATCTCAAGACAGCTTAAGAGCATATAAATATCACATTAACAATCCTTCAGTGAGGAAGTCAGCCAATACAAGGCATTCTATTAATTTATTTTAAAATAACCATTGCTATTCTTCTGCTTAAAGTCTTTGAAAGATTTCAAGCAGTAACTGCCAGGGTGGTAAGTGCTACCATCCCACCACCCTTAGCTAAAATATGGAATTCATTACTGCACTGCTTGCAGTGAAGCTTTAAATAATGTATCTTACAGCACTTGTAAGATTTCCATTTGCTTCCTTATTGCAGCACAATGACTGCTCAAAAAATCTGCACCTACTGCAAAGTTCAGCTACAATTTAACCCAATCTTTGGCTAGAGAGGCACTGTGGGAAGAGATCTCACTCTTCACTGCAGCTCCACACTCTGGTCTAGGTCCGACCTCAGCTTGAGGCTCTCAGGTTACTGTGGCAGGTGTGGTATTCCGCCTCATTTGTTTAACCACGACTGGCAAGAAGAGTTACTACATTTAGTTTTCTATTTATTTGAAGCACAGTAAAAAAAAGGTTGGTACACTTTGGGAATTCAGTGGCACAAGGTACACTGCCATCAAGTTAGGGACGTTATACATCAAAAAAACAGCTAAATTTGATTTTGAAACACTGCATTACATAATTAAATTGTACTCGCCCAAACAGACCACTTACAAATATTAGGTCAGTAAGTTTCTAACATCCATAAAAACGTAGCTTTCTTACTAAAATGCAAGAATTAAGAAGTCGGTGTCTAAACAAGACAGACAAAAACAAACTGGAATGAAACTACAGGTCACATCTAAAATCGGGGCTTTTTGTTTGGGGCTTCATATTCTTCTCTCCCTCTACCATATCCTGGTGTTGTTCCAGGCCCCATTCCTCTAGGACCCTGGCCACCCACAGGCCCCGCACCTCCCTGCCCAAAGCGTTCAGGACGCTATTGGAACAGAATTAACAGTTCATTATAAGTAGTTGATGTCCATGTGTGTTAAGTATATATTTTTAGAAGGTTCCGTAGTCAAGGTTCGTCGATACAATCACCATTGAGCCGATCCACAGGTACCGGGAACATAGAAAGGAAAAAAGGGTAATTTAAAAATTAGTTTATTGTAATACATGCCTTGAGGTATGTTCCCACTTGATGCATTCTCATACATCTGTTACAAAGAACAGATTCTCCCTGCAG
This sequence comes from Brachypodius melanocephalos, assembly GCA_013398615.1. Lineage (NCBI taxonomy): Eukaryota > Metazoa > Chordata > Aves > Passeriformes > Pycnonotidae > Brachypodius > Brachypodius melanocephalos. Next base: position 636,207 of record VZSR01001014.1, on the reverse strand, counting down.
TGCTAGAAATGTAAGCATTAGTGCAGATGTGAATTAACAACTTTTCCAAATGAGCTCTAGCAAAATTTTCAACCAAGTTAATGCAAATAGCTTGCGAACTTCTCACCTTCAGTGCAGTAAAAGCTCAGATTACATCACTGTCATTTCCAAATAAGCCTAATGAGAGAATGCAGCTCCGGTTGGCTGAAGCAGGAGCTGACATTCATCAAATGTAACAGAATGCCTACTCACCAGGACTGGCATGTGCTGTCTAGAGACCATGTGCTTTTCAAGATGGGGTTAAGACTACAGTCTGCTGACTAAACTGCAGAGGCCTTTGGCAGTACCAAAACTCATTGTGAGCACTACTGCATTGCAAGAAGAAAAAAAAAAAAAGTGAAAAAAGCTACTGACCAGTGCTTTTCCTAACCAACGCAACTGCTCAAGCAAAGACTGGCACTTGTTCAAACCCAGCGTACTCCGGAGCTGCTGGTGCTGCATCAGATGCAAAACGTGTTCCAAGCACTCAGTGTTTCCAGTTAGAGCTATGCACAGAGGGATGTGTGCATCCAGGCAGTATCCCCCTTCCCGCCCCACCTTCACCACAAGCTCTTGGAAAACTCACAGCTTCACAGCAATTGAAAGGTTTCACACCAAGGTGTAACAGTTAAGTTACTCTGCAATAAAGCAGAGACTTCAGGTCTATTTACTAGTACCTCTAGTTGCATGTACTTTGTTCAGTTACTGTATTACTAGGTGTGATCAGCATTCAGCCTACAGAACTTACACATTATGAGGTCAAAGAGAGCTTTCAATTTTCATTTCAACCAAGGCTCCCACTACAGAGTCACAGAACAATGGTAGGTGGTTTGTTACAAAAAGTATCTGCAACTGAAAATGCACACTTCAAAGCTCCTGACTTCTGAAAGTCAGCATCAATCCTTCCAAGAAAGGAGTTTCACTAATATTACTTATGTTATTTCTGCTTGATTCATGGCAGCTTCAGCTCATCTCCAGTTCTGTTTAATGGTGTCAGCCCAGGAACTGTGACAGCATTGTGCGGCAGAGATCCCCCACTTAAGAAACTCCAGGCAGTTAATCCACCTTATTGTCACATCTTTTGACCAGATCACATTTCAGGTATTACACAAGTTCGACATTCACCTGTACCATGATTTTCAAGAGAAAAATGTACATAGTATCCACCACGCACTGCCTAACTGCTCACAGGAAGCTCAGGAACTGCTTAGATATCAGTAGGTTATTGAGATACCTTAAGGCCAACAGCACTGTCTACTGAATCAATGATGCTCTGTGAAGTTACCATTCCAAAGATATGTTCCCCAAAAAGATAAAACAGATGGTATCTGACAAGCTACTATGGTAGGTCAACTCATAAAGCCAGAGGCCTAAACCCACCCAAAAATCATTTAGTTCAGTTTGTGCTACAAGTTTACTCCCTTTCAGGAGAGTGAAAGCACACTGGTATCGCCACCTAAGCCAACAGATTCCCATCCTGCCCATTAAGCACTTCTGTAATCTACATCCATGGTGCTTCAGTGTAGGAACACCAAGCAGGCTTCAAGCCCAGTCACACATGTAGTGTGCCAGAAATTAGTACAGTTTGGAAACACACCTTGGAAAAGGAGATATGTTGTAGCTTTTAACAGGCTCTACCTTTGTGTCATGCCCAACACAGGAAAACAGACTGGGCTATCATTCCTTTGGGAGACAGGAACCACAAATGGCTACAGTCCAGCATAGCTGGAACATGTCTGAAGCTAAAAACCAGCATTTCTGCTCTTCTACAGCAACATCAGCACAGACTAAGGGATATGCTGTTTACCATTGATTACTTAAGTTCATCTGCTGCTGGACAGACCTGAGTGCAGATTTTGGACTGAGCAGCACACCCAGACCAACATGCATCCAGCCTACCTAGGCTTGGAAGGGCCAAAACAGTGTTACACATTGGGAAGGAGAACAAAAATCTCTGTTATCCATCAATACAGAAATTACTGAAAAGCTACCACATTAAGTATTTTGATAAAATTTGTCAGATTCTCTAGAATTCATAAAAAATCCTTCCAAGCCTAACAGTGACGCAGAATTTCCAAAGTCCAATGAAGTCAGTTAATTGCAAATATGCTTAAGAGCACATTTGAATTCACTTACAATTTCTGAGTGTGTAAGCTACCACAAAGGTTATCAACTACTCTAGTGCTACACACTGCCACGTTGTCCTGTGTTAAACACCTGACAAGAGAGTCAGCAGTTAACAGTGACATTTCCACAACCATCCAAACACTGGAGAACTCATTCCCAACCACAACTCCCTCGTGCTAAGCTAAAGCCACCACAGGATACATTACCATGTCACTTCCCATCATAGAACCACTCATGGCTGCTTGGCCAACTCCTGGATTAGCTTCATAACCTATGCTGCCACCACCTCCCAGAGGTGGGAATTTCTGGGCTGCTGAAGCATAAGGATCTAAGAGAGAGAAATATATAATCACATTCTGACAATTTCTAAATTAGCCACATTAAGTAATTACTTAAAAGATGCTTTACCTCCCATGTTCATTGTGGCAGCACCACCCATTCTCATGTCTCGCTCCCTCTGCATAGAAGAAACAACTTTTAACTTGGATAATCAACCACCAAAATCCAAACTTTTCAGGAGACAAAGCACATGTACAGACAACTATTGCCACTGTCCGTACACGAACACAGTGCAATCACCAACCCAAAGGAAGCAAAACACAGCAATTTTGGAAATACAGTAACAAAATTCCTGAACATGGTAATGTAATCCAAATCCACCACAATGTCACTTACTGGATCCATGTAACCCATTCTACTGTAATTCTCTTCCCTCTGTCTTCTCATCTGCTCTTCCATCTCCCGCTGACGGATCATCATCTCCTCCTCCCGTCGGCGACGCTCCTCCTCCTGCCTGGTCACCCCAAAGCAGACTATTAAACCCCGGGAGTGGAGCACATTGAACACATACAAACATCACTTTCTCCAGCAATATAAAGGTACTGAATGATTACACTTCAGGAAAATATCCATAATCTATGATGCTCAAATATTTGAGAAGAAACTTACACAGCAGCTCAATTTCGCAAACACAAACTGAAGCAGCAATGGTGTTTCTTGAAAAATAAAAACTTTCATATGTAAGTAATTGGAAAAAAAAAGTGTAAATATAACTTTGAATAAAATCCCATGAAAGCCAAACTAACCTCAGCTGAATTTCCTTGCGTTTCTGCATTTCCTGATTATGGAGTTCTTCCATACGCCTCAGCTCCTCCTGGCGCCTCATGAGGTCTGCAGAAAGGAAGCCTGTGAGTAGCTTTTTCACAAAACGCCACATTTTAACTATATCTGAATTAGATCTGCCTCAGCTGCACTGTGGCAGAGAAGTAGCTTCCAGTGGCACTGTTCTTACCAATACACTACTGAAATAATTATCAAAAACTACCAGTTTCTCTTTACCTCTGAAATTCTCAAGTTCACAGTCAGAAGCATGAATTTACTCACTAAAGCATTAAGGAGTCATATATTTAAACCAGAATTTAAAACAAGAAGATAGCAAGAATTCAGAACCAATTACCTTGACGCAGCAGGTTTGCCTGATGCTCATGGTAAGCATCTTCCATCTCACTTTCAAGTTTGTCCTTGGCATCTTTCATGTTTTTTGCCACTTGCTCTCTCTGCTGCTTTTCCATTTCATCTAAAGATTTCCATCTCTGGGAATATTCAAATTCAAAACTGCCAGGCTGAGCAAAACGGGGAGGAGTCTCTCTTTCTCTGCAGAAAGGAAGATACTCAGAATGGGCAATCTTTGAAACTCAAGGTCAATACAAGATCACAGGCAAAGTAACTGAATAATCAGGGAACATCAAGGGCACCCTGAGAATACCTGACAATCACGGGAAAGAGAACTGGCTGTGATGGAAGCATCTTAACACACTTAGGCAACAGCACTGAACACAAATAATTATCATGGCACATGCAGAGACCCCTGCACTATCACATCCAAGCAAATCTTCAGAGTCCTACTGCTTATTTGTCTCATTCTTAACTGTCTTTAGACACTTCACTGCTGACAACTGCAGATGCAAAATCCTCAAAACAAGACAGGCCTTTGCCCAAGTAAGCACAACCAAGGCAGATTTTTCCAGTGCCACAGCACTGTGTGTCAAAGGCAAATAACAGCCTTCTCTTTCACTTAAATAGTTCTAAAAATGCCCAAGGGCCAACAGTTTGTCTTGTCATATAAAATCGAATTTAAAATTCAATAATTTATGGAACAAAATCACCAAGTTCCAAAGCTTTTCATACATTACCAATATAAAGTATTTCAACGTTTTGGAACACTATTAATCCACATTCTTTTCAAAGCTGCCTCTAAACCACTTACGATTTTTGATCAAAGCAAAGAATTTTGAAACCTTTCTAAGCCAAGCAAGACTGACTGGATCTCCGTCCCTGCACTCCCTTTTGTGATCTGGGAAAAGAGAAAATTCCTACAACTAACAGGTTTAACATATAGATTCTAACACGAAACTTTCAAGGTTTCTCTTGACTCTTTAATACTTCTCTAGACTCTTTGTTCCTTTATGCCAGTAGTCAGCTCATAAGGCAAATCCACATGCAACAAGTTTATATTGATCATGAAAGGAGTTAAAACTTTTTTTTCTCATTTCAAACCGTGAATGTAAATTTCCGAGTTCCCCATGGGATCAACTCCAGACATGCCTTAAAGGGAGATGACAGCTCTCAACAATAGCATGAAACAGTTCAAGTCTGACTTTTCAAGTTTCGACATACACGAAAACCATCTGTTGAGCTGCTATTTCTTTGTAATACAATGTAGAAAACTTCTTGTGTAACACTCGACGAATACACTAAACAAACCATTATGTTACTTTAAACTATGAACAAAAAAAAAACAAACCAAGGACTGGAAATACAATCAAAAATCTAAAGCCTGTTTCTGAAAAATTTTCTATATTCCTCAGTGCCAGGGACAATACTACCTAAAATATCATTAACACGCTCTTTACATCAAAAGATAGTGCCTACTTTTGATACATCGGATTCTTCTGAGCAAGCTTTTCTGGAAGACCATCTTCATCATCCAGTTGTTCCAATGGTTCCACAATAACTGGCCTGGGAGTACTGAACAGAAAATACTCGTTTTACTCCTCTAAAAGCGTTCATTCTGAAAAACTAGAATCCTACAGTCTTTATTCAGCTTAAAACAAAGAGACTGCGGCAAAGTACTTACGTTGTCAACAAAAACACCCCCTCAGTACACCGTTCAAATGCTTTCCTTGCAGCTGGCTTTGATGCAAACTCAACAATGCCTTTTCCTGTTGATCTACCTCGATCATCTACAATCACAACAGCTCTTTCCACTGGACCGAACTGGGAAAAAGCTTCCTCAAGCAACTCGTTGGACACGTAGGGTGAGAGGTTCCGCACCGACAGGGCAGCGGCGTGAGTGGCAAAGCGAACGCGGAGCTGTCGACCCCTCATGGGGGTATCGTCCAACTCTGCCTTAGCGATTTCCGCAAGAGCTCTAGATTCCTGGGAGAAGTGCAAAACTCACTTTTAGAAAACTAAGTTGTACATCACTACATTGCGAGAACGAAACGGATGAACACACAACATGAATGCCTACCAATTTAATGAATCCAAAGCCTTTCCCCTTGTTGATAAAAACCTCTCCTGGCTCCCCATATTTGGCAAAAAGTCTTTTAAAGTCTTCATCTGTGATATCAGCAGGCAAATTCCCAACAAACAACCGGCAGCGCTGTGTGTACGTCTTCTCTCCGGGCCGCCTCAGCAGAGAGAGGTTCGCTTTAAACCCCTACAAAGAATCAGACCAGTTCGAGCCACCACTGAGTGCCGCACACAGAATTGCGGGAAGTCCTGAGGACCCCCGGAGAACAAACTGCAGCCCCGAGACCGTCGGGGCACCGCGAGAAGACCCAAATCATAGTCCCGTGCCACGGCGAAAAGACCCAAACCACAGCCCCGGCACCGCCAGGGGCACCGCGAGGAGACCCAAATCATAGCACGGTGCCACCGCGAGGGAAACCAAACCGCAGTCCCGCGCAACGCGACGGGACACAAACCGCAGCCCCAGGACCGCCCTGACACCGGGGACCGCTCAGATCCCGCTGAGGCGCCGCCGCCTCTCCCCCGCTCCTCCCCTCAAGATGGCGGCGCGGGCGCGCGGAGCCGCCGCCATCTTGTGCCTGAGGGAGATGGGGGGGGGGGCGTGACTCACCTCGTCCGACAGCTTCTCGCTCCTTTCTCCCGAGCCCGGCTGTGCCCCCAGGCTCTGCTGGCCCTGGTGCTGCTGCCCGCGGCCTCGCGGCTCCCCGCCCGGCCCGCCGCGGTGCCCTGGGCCACCTTTGTGCGGCCCCTGCTGCGGGCCGCCCGGCCCCTTAGGGCCGCCGCCGGGAGACTGTCCTTGTCCTTTCTTAGGGCCGCCGGCCGGCGTGGGGCTGGGGCTGGGCTTGGATTGCGGCTGTGGGCCGGAGGGAGCCGAGGAGGGAGCCGAAACCGGCGGCTGCTGCTGTGGTTGCTGCCCCGCGGGAAGCGCAGAGGATGGAGGCGCTCCCGCCTGGCTGCCGGTGGGTCCCGCCGTGGTGGCGGAGGCTGAGGAGGATGAAGAAGGCGGAGCGGAGGTCGAAGTGGGCGGCTTCGGAGGTTCGGGCTTCGGGCCTCCTCCCGGCGGACCGCCCGGGCCTTGCGGGCCTCCCGCCATCGGACCGCGGTTCTGTCCCATACCCATGCCGGGCGGAGGCGAGCGGAAATCGTGGTTGGGGCCGCCGCGGCCGCCACCGCCGCCGCGCCGATGAAAGCCACCGCCACCGCCGCCACGGCTACGGAAGCGATCCCGCGACATGGTGTACCGGAGGGAGGAGGCGGAGATGACAAGAGAGCTCCGGCCGCGGCGGCTACTGCTGCTCAGCGCCTGCTGCGCAAAATGGCGGCGAACTGGACGGCCTCGCCGCCGCCTTTGTCCGCCTCTAATATACTGTCCCCGCCCCCGGAAGCCCCCTCCTCCCCGCCAGCCAACCACCGGCACCGGCGGCAGTGTCTGACAAGCAGAGTCACCAATAGCGTGTCGCAATTCCGCCAACTCTTTGATCTCATTGGTAACGAGCCTGCCCTCTGTCCATTGGCGCGTTTGACCGCCGACGTTGGCACGGGACGGTCCGTTAACCCCCCCGCGTGCTGATTGGGCAGTTTGATCGGCGGGAGGCGAAGTCACGGCGCGAGCACGGGGCGTGATTGGCTGGCTCGGCTGTCAGTCAGGCGGAGGCGCGGTCCGGGCCCGGTTTCTCGGCGCCTCAGGGCGCTCTCAACACTGGCTGCGGCTGGAAAAATGTCAGATAAACGTATTTTCAATTACAGTTCGTTATTTAAGTGTGGCCGGAGCCTTCGCTTCTGCTTTGCAACACAACCTGGGATAAAAAAAGTGTCTGATTTACGTATTCAAGGGTGGTAGTAGAACCCCAGCGCGAACATGGGGAGTCAGGTTCAGCCTGTTTTGTGTGAAAAGTCGGGCAGGGAAGCGCCAAAGAAGAACTCTGATCTGGGAACAACGATCCGCAGTTTCTTTCCAGACGCCCTAGGAAAGCAGGACACGGCTTGGTGCAAAGAAAAAGCGACACCAGTTCTCCAAAATATACACGGTGCGTTCTGAGACGAGAAATAAACCAGCCGTATCAAGACCACAGTGGTTACAGTCCCGACATTTCATGTTCCATTACAGAAAACAGGCCAAAAGCACATGCCATCTTTTAAGTGTCCCTGATTTCAGCAGTGCCCCGCGGGAGACAAAACATTACACCAGCATGACGTTTTCATATCTTCCCTTCAGCAGTGTTTCAGTCCATCCACCTCTCAGGCTCCCTGAATGTTTCACATTCAGTTTCAGGTCTGAAAGAAACAAAATCAAACCCCTTGTGAAACCCAAGGGAAAGTCCCACGTTAATTGTAGAGACTTGGAACAGTGGCAGTGCTGTGATAAAACATCATCAATCTCATAAATGTTTCTGATACTCTGGGGAAGTCAAAGGCCAGTTTTATTCTCCATTGAATCATGGAATCACAGGTAAGTTTGCGTTGGAAGGGACCTCAAAGCCCAGCTGTTCCACTCCTTGACATGGGCAGAGGGACACCTTCCACTATCCCAAGTTGCTCCAAGCCCCAATGTCCAACCTGGCCTTGGACAGTTCCAGGAATCCAGGGCCAGCCACAGCTTCTCTGGGCACCCTGTGCCAGGGCCTCCCCACCCTCACAGGGAACAATTTCTTCCCGATATCAATCTAGCCATGCCCTCTGGCAGTGGGGAAGCCATGCCCCCTTTGTCCTTGTAAATTGTCTCTCCATCTTCCTTGTCAGCTCCATCAGGTATTGGAAAGAATTAGGTCTTCCTAAAGTCTTCTTTTGTCCCAGTTGAACAATCCCAGTTCTACCAGCCTTTCCTTGTATGAGAGCAACAAAAGAAATGTCCTTATGGCTTTATATTTTTAAAATAAAAAGGAGGCACAGATTGATCCTGGCCCCGAATCAGTGTTATACTGGCTGTGGGACTTCAGCCACTTCCAAGCACTGTAGGATGGAAATTCCAGCTTGTTTTAAAATGGATTCTGGCTGTGGCCCTGCTGCCGGCAGTGAGTGTTTCCACCACGAGGTGTCTCAGAGGTTAAATCACTGCAAGAAAAAATTTGGGACTGGCTCTTATCACACACGAACAACTGGCATTGCCTCGTTGTCACATCTGGTTTTGTGTCTTCAGGAAACAAAAATATTGAGTGGAAAAGGTTGAGTTTGCCTTTGTTGTGTCTTAAGTATGAGTGAACTGCATTTTCAGGAGCTACTAATTTTTATCATTCTTCAAAAGAAATAAAGAATATAATTCTCCTAATTCTGCAAAAATCTCCACAACAAAAATCAGAACAGAAACGGGAGGGGCAGCTCACATCTCTGCTCCGTGTGACCAGGGACAGACCCAAGGGAAGGGGTGGAGTTGTGGCAGGGGGAGGTTAGGTTGGATATTATGAAAAATTCTTTTCCGAGGGGTTGGTGGGACTCTCCAAGGAATGGTCTCAAGGCTGCCAGAGCTCCAGCAGCGTTTGGACAATGCTCTCAGCCACAGGGTGGGATTGTTGGGGGTCTGGGCAGGACCAGCAGTTGGACTCAATGATCCCTCTGGGTCCTTTCCAACTTGAGATATTCTGTGATTCTATGACTCTATGAAAAATCTGTATGATGAAAATCTGTAGAATTTATCTGAAGTCCACAAAGTGGCTTTGAATTTCTCCAGATCTAGTACAGGAGTAAGAGTCCATGTTTTGCAGCTGCAATATGAGTGTTTATCCTGGTCTTCAAATCAGAGAAAAACTGCTGCCCGAGCAGGACTTGAAGTAAAAATAACTTCTGTTAACAATCACCTGGTTTGTAAGTGTTCATGCTGGGCAGCTGGCTGGTTTCATATAAAAACAAACACTGAGGCAGAAAGCTTGGGATGTCCTCTGCAGTATGTTCCATTGTAAACAAATATATCTGAAACTGGAAATTCTCTATGACACCTGGGGTAAGAGTTGAAGTATTTCTCCATCCTTCACATTAATCTGTTTATTGGGATGTTCAGTGCACACATACATTAGTTCAGTTTAATAGGGGCCATTGAGAGAAGCAAAAAAAGGAAGAACTCCTGATCTTTCTTACACTCAAAATATTAATTTTTTTTTAATAATACTAGTGTTACTGCTTCTGAGAATTTTTCGTACTGTACAACTGATCTAAAAATTGAATTAAGCCATGGTAAGAAGCAGTCCATGACTAATGAGGAAAAGACCTTAGAGGAATATGAGAGAGGGAATCAGGCTGACACGGGGGTGCCCAAAGTTCTGAATGTCTCAGCTGCCATGAGCACTGGATAATCCTCAGGTAATCTCTCTGTGGATCTCAGCAGGTGATTGATTCAGATAATTTTTTTTTCCCTAAACTGTTTCCTCCTGATATAAACACAAACACAAGATTGGCAAGGAGAAAGCTGAATTATGTCTGTATTATTAATTGCAGATTGTAGGAAGAAAGAGCAGCGTGTGTCCATGCTGCTAATTAGGAATAATTACCCCATGAGGTTCTGTAAGTGTCCCAAGTACAAACAAACACGAATCCCACTAACATCCCTTCCCACTGAAGAAGCAATTAAACGCTGGGAGGAGATGCCATGTCTGCACTCCCTGGACTATTTCAACCAAGAAGAAAACAGTTTAAGGGCTGTATGCACAAATTCCAGTGTGTCCAGAACTAGAGGTGCTCAGGAATTTTAAGAATCAGGAAGCAAAGGGAGGAGTGGGAAGGGAGAGCAGAGCAGAGAGGCACCCAGAAGCTGCAGGGTAGAGTCCTTGCCTTGCTGCAGGCTCTCCTAAACCAAGTCTGTGGTGCACTGAGATAAACCTGCCTGGAAGAATAGGGCTTCCTGCAGAACATTTCATCATTCTGGGGCTCACCACATTGTCATGATGAAGTGCAACCTTTGATAGAATAAAGGAGGAAGCAAAATGCCAGCAGCACCACCTGGTACCTCAAGCTGAAGCAGGATGGCAGGAGTGGCCAAAAGCTGCTGCAGTGGCTCTTCAGCTCACAGCAACTTTCCTTGGCACTCAGCAATGAGGGTTCTCCTCTCCCTCCAATGTTATTTTCACCTCTCCTTGAGCACAGATTAAATCTGCTCCCCAAGAAGTTTTTCCTCTATACCATGATAAATATGCCCATAGGCTTAAAAACAGAGAGCTCTGAGGTTAGGAAGTTCTGTGACTTGACAAGATCACACAATCTGGATAAACTGGTCTTTCCCTCTCTTGCTCCCTGTACCTGCTCTGCCAGTGGGCAGAGTGATCCTTGGACAGTTGAGAATGCCAAGACTGTCTTCTAAGAGGTTCCAAGAGCCCTCCATTCCCAGTGATGTTAATTAGAGTTAAGGGTGCTCACTGCCTTGCAGGAACACTCAGCACAGTTGTACAACAAAGCTGTCAATCCAGACATGTCCTTGAGCTGTGGAGAGAAATCAAACAGATATAACTAGAATTTATCCCACTGCCCTACAGTTAATAGCATCCATGTCATCTATTAAGGGAATTTAATTTTCTGTGGTTTTCTACTATAATGATTTTAATTTTGTATTTCTTTGATTAAGAGAATTTAAAACTCTGTCACATTTTGTCACCTGCTGGCCACGGTCCCTTAGATGCAGCCCAGAAAGCCAGGTGGGCCCTGAGCTGCATCGAAAGGAGTGAAGCCAGCAGGTCGAGGGAGGGGATTCCCAGGAATACTGCATCCAGTTCTGGTGCTCTCAACATAAGGGGAACATGAAACTTTTGGAGCAAGTCCAGGGGAAGGACATGAACTTAATAAAGGGACTCCAGCACTTTCTCTATGGAGACAGCCTGGAAGAGCTGGAGCTGTTTGGCTGGAGAAGAGAAGGTGGCTTGGGGACCCCACAGCACCTTTCAGGATCTGCAGGAGTCTCCAGAGAAGCTGGAGAGGGACGCTGCATCAGGAACTGGAGTGACAGGACAAGGAGGAATGGCTTCCCATTGAAGAGGGGAAATTTAGGCTTGATATATGGAAGAAATTCTCCCTTGTGAGGGTGGGCACAGGTTGCCCAGAGCAGCTGTGGCTGCCCCTGGATCCCTGGAAGTGTCCAAAGCTGGGTTGGACAGGGCTTGGAGCACCCTGGGATAGTGGAAGGTGTCCCTGCCTATGCTAGGGAGTGGAACAGGATGGGCTTAAAGGTCCCTTCCAACCCAAACCAGCGTGGGATTCTGTGACAATAAACATGTGGCAAGAATAGGATGTAACTGTTACAGAGAATCCTGTTCTTCCATCTCATGGAGACAAGCAGGGAAACAGATACATCAACTCTGCAAAATCCCAGCAATTCTGAGCTGAGCTCTAGTTAATGTTTGGCTATGCATGGAATGTCAGTGGGGCAGAAGGGAGTAGACTCACAATGCTGTATTTCATCAGGCTACCATGACTTTCTCAAAATGCCTTCTCTGTATATATTTTTAAAAATCCACTGCTATTTCCAAAGAACAAACACAAAAGAGGGAACAGAAAATCAATTTTTTTTTTAATAACACAAAAGTTGTGGAAATATTAAACAGTTTTATTCTGTATTTGGAAAAAGTGATGTAGTCACAGCATGAATTCAGGATGATATTAAAAAGCAGCAACCAGAATTTGTGAGTGGGCAGTAATTTCCAATAAAGATTCAAGAGGAGGTCTCCAAACAACACAAATGGCCAAGGAACTCCAGAGATTATTCATGTCATCCTTCAGTGACTCTCTGAAGACAAGGCTAAAATTAATCCTGCAGTAGCATCAGGCACTTGGAAGAGACTTTCCAGGGGATTACTGCTCTGACAACCTGACACCTATCCCAGACCTTGAACACAATCAGATTTTGCAAAAATCTAACAAATCCTGTTTTGAAAATTACTTTTTTGCCTCTTATTATGACAAATAATAAGATCTAAACATTACAGTAACACAATAGCTAGCAGAGTCTGCAAGCAGTCTGAAATATCTCATGTAGGTTTTACTGATCTCACCCCGTTTTACTCCGGGGGCTCACAGGGTGAGCTTGGTGCCAGCATGAACTCTTCCACTGCCAAAGGACCACAGAGATATTATGGGGAGGAAGTTTACTTGAGGTGGGAGTCTGGATTTTCTGCAGGGATAAAAAGAGCAGATAGAAAAACAAAACCCAAAAGCTAAGAGAAAACTCACATTTCCTTTCTTCTGCTTCAACAAAAGAATCTACTGTGAACCTGCGACAAAACTTCTGCTACTATAAACTGGACTTCCCTTAGAAAAACTTTCCAATAAATCTGTCCTGGTAGCATGAGAAAGGCATGAATATAGCTGGAAAATAGATAATGACTGTATAAGAAAACCAAGCATAACAAAGAGAAGTTTTCTGCTTGCTCTTATAGCAAACTCCACCCACCGATCTGCTGTGGATGAGATGCACTCATGTCCCAAGAGGGCATCGAGCTGGTGGTCTACAGTTAAATAAGAAACTCAGTTCTCCATCTGGGTTTTGTGCTTCTGCTGAAGAATTTTCCCCAACAGATCACCCAGTACAAAAAATAATCTTCAAAATGATGCACTGATGATTTTTAAGGCTCTAGAGTAAGAAGATGCAGAGTCCCTGACACAGAGCAGCATCAGCTGTTTGTAACACAGAATTAGCTATAAAAGTCTGCATCCCACATCTGCATGTTGGTCACTGTCTGTTTAAATGTTTCATGATGTGTGCAATTAAGTTCTTTCCTCCCTGTTGACTCTGTGACTTCAGAAATCCAAAGGACTTATCTTGACCCATGTTCTGGGTTTATTTTCACATTTGCACGCTGACAATGAATCAAAACAATTTCTTTTGTATTTATAACCAGATTCACTTTAGGGAGCTGAGAGCTGCCATATTTGGTGTGCAAAAACTGCTGTCTGGCATGTTTGGAAACAAAAGCCTGTGTTATTGAGACTTAAAAAGAGGATGCAAAATAGATTTATAATTATTGTAATTAGAATAAAAGCATGATTGCACTGAACTTAAATCCTGGTCCAAATTTCATACACATGCACAAACCATCCAAACAGAAATTAACTTCATAATTAATATTGGATCATTCCTATTACAAAAAAGAAACTATTAATTATTGATGATGCTTGTGCTTTTCCCGAGCTGTTTCCATCTTTTCCCCTCCAGTTCATTGAGTGCTGGGGGTAATGCAGCATGTACAAATAAATCACTCAGAGGTGTGTAAGTTACTCCACGCTCCTGCACACAGGAGGACCTGCTCCTGGGTGTCCTCATCAAGCAGAATACAGAGGGGCATTTGTTTGCACGAGCAGAGCTAGAATATTCTCTTTAGAGTTCAGCTTCCTCCTTTCATCCCACCCACCACCAGACACTTCCTGACATTTCTCCTGCAGGCAGAGCAAGGCAACTGCCTTTTTTTTTTCCTTTTTCAACGGCTGCTCCTTCAGTTATCTGTGGGTGGTGGGGGAAGGGGATGTTATCTCAACTGCAAACACAGCCAGAGCAAGTCTGGGAATGAGGGGGAGTTTCAGGATGGAAATAGGCCCCTGCCAGCCCTCCTGCGTCTGTGTCTCTATGACTAAGCGTTCGCTTTTTAAAACTTGGCTTTTCTCTTTTCTTGATCCTTGTTTCCAAGCCTTCTGTTCCCTTTTGTCCTGGCAGCTCCTGACATCACCAGCACCAGGGAAACGCAAATCCCACCCAGCACGTGGAGGGACAAAGCCAGAGCAGCCCCTGAGCTGGGACACAAACCCACATCCTCACTGCCTCCGGGTCTCCCCTGTCTGCTCAGGGCTCAAGAGGAAACACCACTGCAATTGTTTTTCCACTGAAATGTTCCTTGTATTTTCTTACAGCATTACAGCCCTGCCTCGGAAGAGTCTGCTGTACGAGAGCACCTAAAATTAAGAGGTGTCCTCAGTTTTGCCCATCTGTGGGACAGAAAAGGCCACTGGCTCCTCATCTGCACATCCCTTCTCAGTTCATGACAAGGACAAAGAAGTGCTTAAAACACCACATGGTTTAGTGGTGAATGTGGTGGTGGTGCTGTGTTGATGTGGTTGGATTAGGTGATCTTAGAGGTCTTTCCCAACATTAACAATTCCATGATTCTTTGTGGGTATGACATCTGCAACAGCCATGTTTTCCTCCACCCATCTCCCAAAGCTGTCCTATTTGGATGCTTACCGGAAAGGAAACAAGATTATTTGTTGTTATTAATTTGTGTTTGGCCCAAAACACACAGCAGGGCTGTTCCACCTGCAGCTGGAATTCTCTGCAGAGACCCCATGCTGGAGCAGAGGCAGGAGTGCCCAGCCCCAACTCACAGGGCTGGCAGGTTTTCAGGAGTGCCCAGCCCCACTCTGTACAGCTGGCAGGTTTTCTGGGTGATCTATATTCAGCTGTGCATGCCCGTGGGGATGTGCAAAGATCACTCATCCAGTTCACTGAACTGCAGCCTGCATGTGGAGGGGGTTTTGTGGTTCCTTTTTAAATGTCACTGGTTTAAAGAGGAATAGTCTCACGCAGGATTGTGCAGCAGATTGGAATATGGGCACTCCAGGGGTGAATTAAAAAGCAATTCAAAAACAATAGTGTGGAACAATCTTATCTTTCCCCTGCCTTTTCCAGGCATTTATCTTGGTCTGTTCTGCCAGAGTCATCACCACATTATTTGCGTATTCTGCAGTGTCTTTTTTAGTGCACAGACATGTAGAATCACAGAACCATTGAATGGTTTGGGTTGAAAGGGACCTTAAAGATCACCTTGTTCCAAACCCTGCCATGGGCAGGGACACCTTCCACAGGTTGCTCCAAACCCTGTCCAACCTGGCCTTGGACACTTTCAGGGATCCAGGGGCAGCCACAGCTTCTCTGGGCACCCTGTGCCAGGGTGTCCTGAACACACAGGGCTCCCTGTTCCCTCACAAGGAACCATTCCCTCCAAATATCCCATCTAACCCTGCCCTCTGGCAGTGGGGAGCTATTTCCCCTTGTCCTGTCACTCCAGGCCCTTGGAAACAGTCTTTCTCCATCTTTCCTTTTGTCCCCTTCAGGCACTGGAAGGCCACAATCTGGTCTTCCCAATGCTGGGCCAACAACACCAAAGAGTCAAGAGTCTGAACAAGCCGTAGAATGTCCTGCTCTGTTTCCAACACCCTGAGAATAGGCCTGGATGTCTCAGACCACACCAGGGTCGATCTGGCTTTAAATGGTGGCTCTCACTGTCACTCCCTTGTCTGTCCATTGTAGCATCAGCCTCAGCAAACCTGCAGCAGGCAGAGATTTCAACAGCACGTGGCTGATCTAGGACCTGTTGTAGTGACAGGACCTATTTCTCACAGAATACTTCATACAGAAGTCTGAAAGCACTTTCTGTTGGATGTTGAAAGTTCAGATATTTCCATCACTCCCTGATTTACTTAGGAGAAACATGCACTGACACAAAGATGTCTGTCCCCTTTAAAATGCTTGAACGAGTTCATTTTATACCATACCATGGAAGTTTACAATGTAGCCCCAAGAAGTTACAGTAATTTTGTCAAGTCTTACCATGCCACTGGAGTTTTCTTGGTATTTGAGGTTATCCTGAGTGGCTGAGCATTTGGCACTGGGATGGCATGAAAACAGAGGTTTAGTCAACACAAAAGCACCCACAATTTCTAAACTTCAGCCTGAAAACATGAAGGCAGCTTTTGCAAAGCCTCAGAAACCAGAGGGCAAAAAGAAAAAGCAGGTTAATTTTCCTAAATATCTTAATTCCTAAACCAAACGCAAACTTTTAAGGTCTTCTTCATACTTGAATTTCTCAGCATTTTTGTTAATAAATATTTATTACTCTATTATATTTATTATGTAGTAAATTTATTACTTTATTTTTTTCCTAGAAAATCCCATTGAGAAATCTGTGCATTTTCAGCTGGTCCACACATGTACAGCACATCTGTGCTGTGAGCCACATGCTTTTGGGACACCTGTGTGTTCACAGTGGGTTTTTGTGCACAACACCTGGGGAACCCTGACATGTGCAGCCCTATATTGAGACTATTGGAATTTATAACTCTTAAAAAAATTAAATATAAATCCCTATTAAATTTGTTATTGTATTTTGTCCCCATTTTAAAAAGATTAAAATATTCATTCTTTTAATTTGTAGCTACCTAATTTTTTTTCATTACTATAAAATTTCACATCAGGCTCACAGTTCACACATAACATCTTTTGCCATTAAAAGAACCCAAATTCTTTGAGAAATTTCACAAAACAACTCATCAACTAGAATTATTTTAGAATTCAGGGTGAGGATTATTTTAATTTAGACTTGAGGATGAGGATTATTGCATAAGTGAAAAGCATTAATTATTAAATTATCACTTTAATTATCTCTCTGTCCTTGGAATGCCATGATTTCTAAGAGAGACCTGACAGGATCTCCTAAATGAATCCCAATATTCTGTATCCAGCATTTCAGGCCAGCTGAAGGACAGCGTTTATATAAGGATCACTTCAGTCACCACTGAATTGCAGCTGTAGCTCAGTACCAGCCCATAATTGTGCAAATCAGATAAACTTGGTAGTGGAGATTTCCTTTAAGACCAAGTTTTAATTAGCCGATAGATTATTTAATTATCAAACAGACAGGAACACACTGCCCTTATCAACTTCTTGGTGCTGGCAGTGCCCGACATTGCTCACAACAAAAAACCTCCATAATCTGTATCTCAAACATGGTTTCAAAGGTTTTCTTAATAACCCATCAGCGTTCACTGGCTACATGTTACATAGTTCTCTTTTAATTAGTGTTCTATCTTCTACTGGTTAATGACTCACTTGCTTCTCATGCTAATTAGTGCCATGCTCAGTGTTTCTCTTCTTTTGGGTCGGTGGTTTCTTGGGTCAGTGGTCCATGACTTGGTGGCTGTGATTTCCCCCTGCAAGAATTACCCTTCACCCAGTTGGAGTTGATTCAGTGCAATTGCCAGGTTGGGTTTCTTAGTTCATTCCTCGGCTCGGCAGTTCTGCCAGATGTCTTTGTGGCCCATCAATCGTGCATTTCCTGTGTCCACCATCATTGGCACATCCTTCTCCCCAGGCTTTGTTAAACAGCCTCTAGGTCTGAGATCATGAAGCATGTCCTGCCCTCAACCTTAACAAGGCAACTCTACCAACAACTTGTTTTTCTAGCATTTGAACATCACTTAGAACTTGTGAGCTGCTATTTGTTCCACGGATTAGGCCTCCCTTCTTGATGAGGCTTAAAAGCACACACGCATCAAACATCGCAGAACACCCTTAAGAAAATTTTAACACATTCCACATTTTGCAACAGTACCAACAAACGTTCATTTCAGTTTAAAAATCACTTAATTAATGAATGAATTAAATGAATTAATTCACTGATGACGCAGCAGAGGTACAAGAGGCTCAACAGTTCAGGTGGAGCGAGAAGCCATGAGGGCGGTGCTGTGGCCTGGCAGAGCCCTCACCCCGGCGGCGCCTGAGGAGCCCGGAGACCACCGACCACCTGCTGCCGCCGCCGCGACAGCCCCGAACAGCCGCGCCACGAGGTCACCGCCCCCGCGGTGTCGCCGCCGGCAGCCCCGTGACGGTGCCGGAGCTCCCGGGGCCGCTCCCGCTGCGAGATCCCGGAGAGTCCCCCCCGCCCCGGGGGCACCCCCGACCCCGCGGCCCCGCCGAGTCCCCGCCGCGCCTGCGCGGGCGCGCGCAGGCGCGCGGCGCATGCGCGGAGCGGCCCCGCGCTGGGCTGGTCGGGGCAGCTCCGGGAGCAGCGGCAGCGGCCTGGTGGGTCCGAGCCCCCCCTCCCGCCGCCCTCCGGGAGCCGCCGGGCCCCCCCTCAGCCCCGCCTGCCGCGCCGCGGAGCCTCCCGGAGCCGTCGCCCTCCGGAGCGCGGGGGAGGCTGAAAGGGAGTGACCCCCGGCCCCTCGCCCCGGGCTGGGACAGCTGAGGGGGGGCGCAACATGGCGGAGGCCAAGGAGGAGGGGCCCGGCCCCCGCGGCAGGGTGAGTGGGGGGCGCGGGGGGCGTGGGTGGCGGCGGGATGCGGCAGCCGAGACGCGGCCCCGCCGGGGGTCCCAGGGGCAGCGAGCCCTACGAGCTGCCTGGCCCCATGCCGGCAGCTCTGCCCCTCTGGCCTCGGGGCCCTTCAGCTTCCTCTCCCCCAGGGCAGTGTCCAAGCATCATGGCCACGAGCGTCTTGGCATCACTTAAATAATAAACTTGCAGCTAACCAGGAGCTGTCGTCACCGTCCGTCTCCTTGTTTAGAGCACGATGTCCTTGCTGCTCATTTAATTTCAGTTGCCCATGTCAGGCCAGAGTGAGTCAAGATGGCAGCACCATCCAATTCTTGGGTACTCAGGATGTAACCATTGAGTGACTTCTGTTAGCCATGCCCCTTCCAGGACTTGGCTGTAACCCTTGTGCCAGTACCTTTAGCCATGAACATCCCAGCTCTTGGTCCTTCATTGTCACAACTTGGGCCATTATTGTCATCTCTTGGTCTGTAAGGACACTGTCCATTCTGATCTATTTGGTATGATAGAATCATTAAGGTTGGAAAACACCTCCAAGATGGTCAGGTCCAAATTTACTTGAAGAGTTACTTCATCTCTTAAACCTGTGGGAGGTTCTTTGTGGCCAATACTTTGTAGCTGTGAAGGAACCCTGGGTGAAGGTCTTAAGCAGTGCTGAAAATAATCTTGCTGTGAGTCCAGTCCTCTTTCCTGCGCACATGTAGCATTTGATTGAAAGCTTTTTGCCAAGAATGAGGTTTAAATCATGTTTGTGCTTGTGTGGAAGTGTTCATAGCCCACTACAAGACTGAGCTGTCCAGTTTCCTTTTCCCAAAGAAGCTTTCGCATTCTCCAGCCTTGGGAAAGGTGAGAGGTGAGGCTCAGGTTTTCCACTGATGCATGGGAGAGAAGTTTAACTGCAGAATTTTGTTTAACTGCCGAATTACAGTGAAGCTAATTGTGGATGAACATTGAAAGTAATTTTTACCAAACAGAATATGACCTCCCAGGGTCTCACTGGGTGAGTTGTATAGATGTCTGACTACTCTGCAGTTCTGAACATCATCTGTGAGTTTCTTAGACCTGTGTCTTTCAAACATTTTATTTACAGGCTCCCAGAATTTTGTGGAATTGCTCACAGGCAGTTTATAAACATGTAGGTCTTTGGGGGAATCAAATAGTGGCTAGCTGCAAGAAGTGTGAAGGGAAATGGCTGCACGTAGGAGAAATCTTGAGTTAATCTTCATTGCCAGTGATTGAAATGTTCATGGACATAAGGAAGCACTTTTAAACCATGAGGACAGTCAAGTGTTGGAGCAGGTTGCTCAGAGGTCGTGCAGTCTGGCCTGCTGTCTCTGGTTTCTTTGTGCTCATTGCCTTGACATGCTCCATTTGTTTGTAGAGCTACTTGTTGTCACCTGCAGAAAAAGAGAATGTTGTCTTTTTTCTTCTCAAGCTTGTCAGTTATCCACCGAGGAATAACAAATATCATTCGGTCAGTATCATCTTCATTGGTCTCAGGAAAAATCATTTCTCTCTCTGTTGGCTAATTATTCCCTGGGTGCCAAGTCTGGAAGTCTCCCATCAGTTATTGCTCCGCCTGTCTCTGTAAGTTTTGGAAATCTTCCTGTGCTGTTGGCATCAACAATGTTCTCTGCCCCTGCTGAAGTAGAGGACTTCAGTAAAATTTAGGAGTGATCCAGGAAAGTTGTGTTGCCCTGAGCAAGTAAGTTAGGAAAGAGGAAACACAACTTCCCCGCGAGGCATCATCCCAAAGTCAGTTTTGCACCAAGATGTTCTTGAGGAACATAGACAGAAGTGAATCCTGGGCTGCTCCAAAGGCTGATGGGGCCTGTGAGGGGTGAGATTAGCAAACTAAATCCAGCACACAGAAAGCTCCTAATAATTAATGAGGTCATGGAAGACCTGCATATCCCAGTTCTCTTCCCCATAGTGGCCCAGTTCCCATTCTACAGGAGGTCATGATTTTGGATTCTTCCAAGTCTTGTGCCTAAGGCATAACAAGCATTTCTTATAAAAATTATTTTCCTTTGTGTGAAGAAAATATAGACCAATTTAATACTTTCTTCAGACAGAAGCTTAGCACTTGGTGGTGTTTTGAGAATTGTTCTTTTCAGTATTAGAATCTCTGCAATTATTCCAAAAGCACATACACTGAAACTGACAAGTTGCAAATCCCATGGATAAGCAGTCACCGTCTTTTAACTCAATCCATGAATGAGCAGCAAACTCAAGAATAAAGGTTTTGCCAGTCTAAGGCTGACAGAAGTTTATCTAATTTGGTTTTTAATGGGTTTTGGTAAGTTTTTATGGCTAAATTGTTTTAGAGCAGGGTAATTTCTGCCCTAAACCAAACTGTTGTGTATGCTAAGGAAAACATGTATTGCATAAGATCAATATTAACTTGAAAGATATCTGCTAGCATGTTTTTTAGGTAGTTTATAAAAATATTTATGGCAACTCAGCTTTAATCTATGTATAATATCATTGTTTTGAACAGTTAATTGCTTTGACTAGAATGTTCATTTATTTACGACTGTTGCCTATACCCCCTTGGACTAGACAAGACAGTTTGGGCTGTAGTGAAATTTGACACTTGGGCTGCTGGAAATTAATGTGGTGTGAACAGGTGAACACTTGGGTGTCCACATTAATAAAACAGGTGTTTGCAAAAGATTTTTAATTTTGCATGACTGTAATTAAAAATTGAAGGAGATCATCTCATTTAGAAAGTTTTGTTGCCGAATTACTCCAGAATAATACAAAGATGATGAAAATGTTTCTCTGTGAAGGATTATGCACCTCTCAAAGGATGTTTTAGTGTAATAATTTTTGAATTCTCTTCCCAAAAATGAGCATAATGGATCCGAGGCATTTAGGATAAGACTTTGCACATTGTGTAAAATATAGAAAGTCAAGTGAGCTCTTTGTGCCCAATTCAAGGCCTTTTGCATCTTTAGGGTTGTGGAATTTAATTCTGAAATCACTCACAGTGTTCTTGGAGTGGTTGTCTCAACTCTTGTCTCATTAGGGGTTGAAACTGGATGATTTTTGAGGTCTCTTCCAACCCAAACTATCCTGTGATTCTACAATTGTTTCTTGTACCTCACCATTCCTTCCAGAATGCCTTTCCCTAAGTCTTATAGGAAGCTTTCTCTCACAAACTTCAAGGTTTTCTGTCAATGGCTGACTCAGTTCGGGTGATTTCCATCATCCATTCCATGGGTGTGATAAAGGCCTGAGAGCTCTTGGACCCCACTCGTGCTGTTGCTCGTAACACTTGTTCGCTGGGATCCTCTAAACTCTTCAAAAGAAGGTTTCTGCAGCAGAGAGTATTTCATTGAGGACGTGTCAGCAGAACTGGAGGTGCTCACAGTGTCCATCCTTTTAACTTGTGTTCTGCCTGTAATGCTGTTCTCTTTTCTTCTGGAAGTGCTCCTCAGAAATTCCAAGTGAAATGAAAAGTTTAAGAGACTGTAACTTGCTTTACCAGACTGATAATGATTCAAAAATTATGTGATGTATCTGTCCTTTCTGTAAATAGTGATTGAAGAATGATGACAATGTATTTAATTTTGGTTACTGTGTTTCCTACTGCTTTAGATGAATTTAATTTTAAAAGTAGCTGAAGGTGTTATGGTGGTTACCTCTACATCAGATAGTTTTGAAGTGTATTGTGTCTAATGCCTTTGAATTTTTTAGTAAAAAATGTGTGATGACCAATTGTTGTCATAACCTCAGTTTGATACATCAGATACTTGGTGACAAAGCCAACACTGTAATTCTACTTTTGATCCTTTTCCCTTTGATAGCTGGTCCACAGTCCCAGGGCAGGATAAATTATTGCTGCCAGAATTCCTTAATTTCCTTTGTAAAGAGGGGAAACCTGAATCATTAGCCTAATAAACTAATGTTTAGTTGTCTAAATTTAGGTGAGAAAACTTAAAACAGAGTTAGCACAACTATACAGAGTAATTCCCACGGGAGACATTTTGGAGTACTTCCTTTTTATTATTTTTTTAAAAATAACTTATTTGTGTACTTCTGCAAATCTTGATATTTCTTGGAAGAGTTGAAAGTACATGAAAAGATTTCATCTGTATTGAAATTCATCTTTAAATGGTGCTGTTTGCTCAGAAAGCTTTATGAAGTACAGTTAATGCAGGCTATTAACAGGATTTTATTGTGTTTAATTGTGGAAAAGGCAAAAATGAAGCCAAAGTCGAGAAGGTACTTTGAAGAATGAAGTAGATGTTTTGTCTCTTTAAGGACAGAAATACTGAAATAGAATTGGGTGTAGATACAGCTCTCCCATTTCCACCATCAATTGCTGTTGGCACTGAACTCTTAGGAGAAGGAAAAGGATTTGCAATACCTGATGGAGCTGAGCCCAGTGTGGGGCTGGGGACACAAACCAGGCTGAGCAGGAGGTGGTCCCGCTGTGTTTGTCAACAAGCAAAAGGTGTTACTGTTGTAAAGATTCCCAATTTGTGCACAAAACCACCTTGTGGGTTTCTTCATTGAGGACAGATTCTAATGATGAACATAGAACTTCAGGTTCAAACAGTTCACTCTCTTTAAAAGTTAATTTACTGTGGATTTGGTTTATTTTTCTCCTATTAGCAATATAGCTAGTACCAACTAATAACTAACATAGTTAATTATCTTTCTGGAAGAGACATTGAGGAGAGTGATCTTCCCAAGGTTCTAGTGCTGCTGCTCCAACCTGGATTGTCACCCTTGGTACTTCTTAGTTATATTCCATGGACCGGCTTTCCCTAAAAGACACAGTGATGGTTCTCTCTTAATGAGCTGTTCAGCTTCTGAGCTAAATGGAATTAAGGGGATTCCATGCTTTGCAGAGCATGATCTTCTCACTAGCCATACTTCTGAAAGCTTTGGCCAAAAGCACACATTTGTGATCTGGACAGTGCTGGCCTGCTTGTGAAATAAGCTGAAATATGTAACTGAACTGAAACACTTGGTTTGGAGTAAGTAACTGGTGAGCTTCACAGCATAATCATACATATTGTGACACAGACCTTGCTCTGATGTTGGGGATTTTTATGTCCTTGTAATTTCCATTTAGTTTTCCTGCCTTATGCTGGAATTATTTTTATTTCAGCTCTTTTACAGTCTTAGTTTAACCAAAATCCCAGCCTTAGTGGTTGTTTGTGTCTTACCAGCAGCAGAGAAGTTCAGCACAGAGCCAGGGGTGAGGTTTTGAAGGAAGAAGTTCTTCATTTGAAAACAAAATCTTTCTTGTGGATGTCTTGGTTTGTTGGTTTGCTTGCTGTGTGGTTTGTATCTCTGTGTGTTTCTTACTTGCAAAGCCCAAAGCACATCAAAATCTGGTGTCTTTGCAAAGACCGTTGCAGGGAAATTTGTTGTTAACAACAAATGTTAGGTAGAAATTCTTCCCTTTGAGGGTAGTGGATCCCTGGCACAGGTTGCCCAGAGCAGCTTTGGCTGCCCCTGGATCACTGGAAGTGTCCAAGGCCAGGTTGGACAGGGCTTGGAGCAACCTGGGATAGTGGAAGGTGCCCCTGCCCATGGCAGGGTTTGGAACAAGATGATCTTTAAGTTCCTTTCCAACCCAAACCAGTCTGGAATTCTGTGATTGCAAGGTGAAACCATCGCATATGGAGCTGCTTCCTTCTCAAGTCTGTTATTTTGTGGGTGAATGGGAGAAGGGCTTGGATCCTCCTATGGTTTTTACAGGTATAGATTAAACTCACCAATATTCCAGAAAAGATAAGGCTCTCTATGAGTTCTGTGTGTTTGACAAATTCACTTGGCCCCATATATGTTGGTAGCAGTATGCAGGTTTTGTGTGTGTGCTAGGTGGGTATGGAAGCTATAAGGTTTGTTTGGAATTGGCCTGTCATTATTCCAAAAGCCCACGAATATCAAAAAAGCCTGGTGACAGAAGGGGACTATAAACTTCCAAGCTGAACTGCTCTCTGTGATTTCTAGTGAATTGTCCAGAATTCTTAAAATACAGAAATGAAAGGGCCTAAATCTTCTTTCCTGACACTTAAAAATTAAAGATGTGTAAGTGAGATGGAAGGTAAAATTGTTATTTCTTGAACAGAATATAGGGAGCCACAAGCAGCTGGGAAATGCCTGCTTTTTTACATTGGAGCTTGGTTGGGATTTGCCTTTAAAAACTCCCATAACCATCTCTGCTGTATTACCCTCAGACTAGATTAAAACCAGTCTTTTCGAGTGTTCAGTGTGGCTCAGGGAATCTTCAGAGACACCCAAGCTGCCGAGCTCATGCTGTCCCTCTCCCTAGAGGGACTCTGAGCCCGTTCCCAGGCGGGAAGGTGCCTGTCCCTGGCGGTGCCAGGGGTCCCAGAGCCGGCTAGGGGGGGCTCTGCCGGCCTGGCCGCGCTCAGCTCTATGGCTGTGACCCCGCCAGGTTCTCTTCCTGCCGCAGCCCTTCTTTTCCTGTGGCAGGTATCTGCAGCAGCCTGGCTCTTTGTTACCCTGTCCGTTTCTTCCCCAGGTGCTCCGAAGGTATGGATCCCTAGGGCTGGCGGTGTTTCGGTGGGAAGCAGCTCCGGCAGGACCCACTGTGTAAATCCCGCTCATGCCGCGGAGTTTTGCAGTGGCAGAGGTGCAGCGCGGTTGGCTGCCTGCCTGGCATCCCTGCCAGGGCCGTGTCATGTGGGAAAGGTCAGGGGATGCTTCCTGAGCTCACCCCACCTGCCTCAAGAATAGCGATTGGAATTTCAGTTCCTTTTTAATTTTTTTTTTTCAAATGGTGTCTTGTCAGTTGAATGGATTCTGGAGTGGGGATTATGCTGTGCATAGAGGAACAAGAAAACTACAGGCAAACTGAGAATGATCTCTGGCTGTTCTAATTGTAGTTCTCTTAACATCTGCTTCCTTTCCACAGTTTGCTTATGGGTGTGGTAAAATCAAACTTCAGAAGCTTACTAGAAAGATGTGTCTGTGTGTGTGTAAAGTAGTTATATTGTTTTATTTTTTAATGGAATTCTCTGTTTTGCATACAAAGCAATACTGCAGCCATAGGCAGCTTCTCTCTTTATATTGCACGAAAATAATCTATGAATTGTTTGATTTATGGATGCTGTGGCAATGTTGAACACCGTTAAGGTATGGATCAGCTTTTTAGTTATTTCAAATTAGCACATTGTATTGAAGTGTAAATATGTGTCCTTCTGTCCCTTGCTCCCAGCAAAGGCAGGCTAGTGTTGAGGCTGTGACACTGCTCCCTTGGAGTCTCATGTACATCTGTAAAAAACAGTGACATATCTGGTGGAATTTTAATTTTTTTTAATAAAAGCAATGCTGTCTTTATTTATAGAGTAGTTAATTTTAAGCAAGTCACACTGCTTTCAGAAATAACTCATTGTTTTGTCACCATTTCTGTATCCTTGTTTCATTTCATTCATTCATTTATTTGTTTTTTTACAATCTGAGTAGGCAGAGCAGTGCTTTGTGTACAGTGCTAGCTAATGAGGCAGTGACTAAGAAAGATTTAGCCTAAAACATTGAATTTTACTAATACCAAACTCAAACTGTCCTGTATTAAACTCTTATGGAGTTAAATGATTAAAAACACTATGAATTAATATTCTCTGGCAAATATTGGCCAAGGTGATTTAGTGAAGGTGATTTAGAATATTGTATTATTGAGTTTTGTTTTACAGCTGCAAGTGTGTTTTGAGGACTGAGTTGAAGCCTTAATATTTGAACAGAAAACCCTCTGTTCCTGAGTCTTTCCTTTTGTAGTTATCGAGGACTTAATGTGGGGTGTTGAGGTACCTCTCTCTTCAGATCTGGCAAAAGTGACTGAGAGGAAATGCCATCAGTTCCATGTTTGCCCCTCAAGTACCTTTGCTCTACTTCTCACTAAATCTTAAAAAATCTGAGCAGAAGAAATAAAAAGAATTAAGAATGATGATGGCTAATGAAAGGAGGAAGCATGAAGACTGGAGAGAGGGAATTGCCTTGCAGAACTGTAATGGAATAACACAGAAATAGTGAGTTGGGTGTTGTTGTTCACATTTCTGTGTGATACAAGACCATAATCCAGTTAAAAGCTAATGATTGAATAAAGTGATACATTTTTGTAACTGATGATACACAAAATTTCCTCCTGAGATGGCATTAAACAAGACTGTAATGAGATTGGGGAAGGGACTAGAAGTGTATAACTGAGAGAATACCCCACATTAATGCAGGGAAAAGAAAAAAAAAAAAAAAACAAAAAACAAAAACAAAAAAAACCCCAACAAACCTCTAATTTCAGGGACAGTCCAGTTATAGACTTATAGAATGAGTGATTTGTTGGGGATATATATATATAGAGAGAGAGAGATGTGTGTGTGTAGATAATATGTGTACACACACAGAGTCATCCAAATACTTTCCCTGGTTTTCTCCCTTTGAATTTACACTCTGTGGGAGTTCTGATGCTGTTCACAGTCAGAAACTAGATGGTGGCTTAGATAAGGCTGCTGGTGTTGTCAGATGCTGGAGTTCCTGGTTTATAAATATTTCCAGGGAAAGATTTTGACCACAAACACAGATCTTCCTCTGTACTCGAAAACCTTTGGAAAGAAGAAGATATCCCAAGATGATCTCTTCTTCTCATAGCCTCACAAAATAATGAGTAATAATGAGTAAAGAAACAAAACAGGGTTGTTTTTTTTACCCTAGGATGACCTTGTGTTTGGAAAGTGTCTTGGATTCTTTCCAGGTAGATGGCAAATGTTTTCCAGCTTCTCCATAATATTTATGGGAGTTCCTAATGCTCTTGCAGGTGGCCCGTTGTGCTGACTTGCCTGTTAGTGTTTCTTTGAATGAAACAGTTAGAGAGATCCACACTGTGCAAAATGTATCCCTTGCTAGTATGAGCAATCGTGGGGTTGTCAGCTGTTGGCAAAAGATTTGTTACCAGGGGAAGAGCAGAAGGAATCCCTAAGGTTTGGATGTGTAAGGCAACCAGGATTGTGTAGGACCTGGAATACTTTCCCCCAGGTACTCTGGGTCTCAAAAGGGTTAAAGTACTTTGATACAAATCTGCTCAGAGAAAAGAATGAGCTCATGCTTCATCTCTACTGAAAATTCCCTTCATCTTACCATCAAATTATGTTGTGACATTTTTGGAGAGGGTAGAGAATTCCCGACAGGAATCAAAAAAGGTCAGTATAGAGTCAAGGGCCTGGGCTATTGTTTTTGCCTCCCAAAACTTCATGCTCTGATGTTATTGTCAAATGGCAACAAGTTCCTTTCCATGTTCTTCTCTAATAGCAGCCCACCCCTGCTGTCCCTGTTCTCAGCAGATTGTAAGAGCATTTAATATAGCCAGTATTTATGGGAATTAGTTTTACACCTGTGTAAACTTAGTTGACTGTGAATGGGCTTCTAGATCAACATTAGAGTTCCATCTTCCAGACACTCCTGAGATCATCACAGCAGGAACAGAGCTCAGACCTTGCAAACCTTCCTGGGTGGTGTTTCCTTACTTTTTCCCTGTAGATAATTGTATGGAGGAGACTTGCATTGGCCTTGTGGAACTGTAACCTTGTTTTGTTTTGTTTTGGTTCTGTGTTTCACTTTTCCAGCCTCAAGTGTCTGCTCAGAGAAACTAGAAAGTTCTGGTGCAGTATCCAACTGACATGATACCATGCTGGACAGGTCCTCACTATTCCATGTGTGTCCAGTTAAGGTGAAGGAGCTGCCTTGTCTTTGCAGACCTGCAAGTGGTACTGGAAGGAGACTTTTTTGCCATCAAATGACCTCTGGGACAGTCTGTTGTCATCCCTTCCTAGGGCTGGCTGCTACCAGATTGATAGTTCCCATCACACTCCTGAGAAATACCAGATTTATCAACTAAATGTCTTGAGTTAAATGAAATTAGGGCTTATCCCTTTGCTATTAAATCCCATTACTTTCCCTAAGATGGCTTAAGAATTGCAATGTGAGCAGGATCTACCAGGAAAGAAGTGTAGAGCTGGCAACACAGAGAAAAGAGAGAGGGCATAAATTAATTACTGTTATCTCTTGGGCAGAAAAGAAGGCTGCTAGTGAGTTGGACATTCTGAAGGAAACTTTAATTATCCTTCTTGAGGCAGCATCCAAGCATGCCAACAACTTCAACATCTGTCAGAGGATGTTTAATGCAGACAGATGTTTGTGCAGCACTCAGCATCTGGTTCTTCTGTGCTTATGCTCACACTAACACTCACTGTGTTGGGAAGTTAAGCGTTATATTTCCCTGTTCCTGGAAAGAGGACATTCCCTGTAAGAGAGGTGAAACCCTTGGCTCTGTGCAACCCATGGCAATGGGAGCAGCCCATGCTCCTGGTTTTCATTTATGATCTTCAGAGGTAATGAAGGCTCCTAAAGCATCAGGATAGAATCTGTGGCCTTGACCTGGTAGCAGTATCCCAGGTAGAAGAGAAAATTGGCATTCCCTTCCTTCTCTCCTCTGGGAAGCAACACTATTTCTAAATTTTCCTTGAGTGCCTTTTCATGTATTCTGAACTCATTAGGGTAGGTGTGGCCTCTCAGTGATGTAACAGTCTTAATTCATAAAAATTTGCTTGGGGCAAGGAAGGAAGGAGGAGGAGGAATTATGATCCTTCTGCTTGGTTTTGATCAGATACTTTTTAGCAAAGTACATGGCAGCTGACCAAGACAATGACACAGTGCTTTCCTTTTTTACAGTTTGAAGATAAATCTGATGCGGTATTTGATATTACAGAAAAATGTAAGTATTTCTATTTATTCTCTAATGTCATAGTTTCACAAAGCCTTTCTTGGAAGTGTCGTTGCTGCTGAACAAGACTGTCTTGCTCTTATCCCAGTCCTTCCTCCTCATTCCCTCCTGCATTGCCTTCTCCACAAGTGCTACAAGTGAGGTGAATGGAAATTAATGTTTTTTCTTTCTTTGGTTAGTTTTACTCAATTCAGCTTCTGCTTCAGGCTGGTGAAGGTGACTGAACCATTTCTATGTCAGCAATGTTTCCACAGTAATGTTGGTCTGAGAAGGCTGAGAGTATTCAAGGAACTGCAGCATCAGCCAGATTCGGACACTCAGCTTTCTCCTTTGTTACACATGAAGTTGGTCAATTTTCTGACTGTTCACTGGGATTTTTTTTCTTCCTAGGCGGTGAAATTATGGATGCAGAGATGTCTGAGGATGCTGACCACAACTTAACCCCCGCCCTCGAGAGCCTGTCTTACGGAGTACCGAATCGAGCAGGACCTGAAAATTCACTGCAGGGTGATGATCATGATTATTTTCTGAACTCTGGGGATCTTGCAGGCATACCTGTTATTGGGAGTGACAACGAAGATGATCAGAATTTCACTCCAAAAGACACTCTTTCATCAGCAATTCATGATGAAGATCATCTGGAAGCGGGCAAGAGAGTTCCAGATCATGAACTGAACAGTGAAAAAGAAATTCAGGTTCAGAATGCAATCGAGAAGGATCTCACTTCCCTCTTTGAGCAGGGCCCTGTATTTAAATCACTTCAAAAAGATTTTAGCATAACACGAGATAATGGCAAAGAGACTTTTTCAGCAAAGGACAAGAATAGAGAAGGACATTTTCAAGAATGTGAAAAACAGTTGGAAAAAATCCGTAAAGATATGGATTCTAGTTTGAAAAGCAGTTTTCTTGACAAAACAGGTAACTGTTGACATCATAGACCTGGCTGCCAGCAAAGAGGAAGAAAGAACTAGAGAGAAATCAGCAATAGGTCTAATTATTAAAAACATCACCTTGGTGAAGAGAACAGGCAGAGCTGTGTGTAGGGGAGCATTTTCTGAAGAACCCTGAAATCCAATGAACTCTGTGTTAGGAGGAGAATTTGCAAAGGGCTTGACAGTGTCAGGGAGGTCTCATCCTCCACAGCTTGTTACAGAGCCTCAACAAACCATTTGTTGTTGTGGTTTCCGAAACCAAGCTGGGTGACAATTCAAGCTTCCTTTTGGTTTTTCTCACTGTTTTTTATAGACCATGGAACTTCTTAAAAGAAAAGGTGATGAAATTTAGGTTAAGTTGATGGCCAGTAAAGATTTTTCAAGCAAAACACCGATTCTTCAGTAATGCCTAGGCATTTAAAGCAGTATGGATTTGATAGCATCAGGGAAAGGCTTGCTAGAAAGGAGTTAATGTCTGCAGGAACTAAGCCAGAAAATAGCTTGAAAGCTTCTTTTCCTGGGAGACTGCTCCCCTTCCTCCTCAGATACTTGTGTCTTGGACTTCATCCAGCCAACATGGAGAGAACCAAAGATGCCTAAAATCCCTTTCTCATTTGACAGTCACCATAATCTTGCTGCCCACACGTTTATTTTTGACTTCCCAAGCTCTGCAAGTTACAGCAGAACAGTGAATGAAGGAGTTAAGAATAACCAAGCAGGAACACATGATTTAATCTTATTCAGCAGAGGGAGGCTGAGCCAGCATGTGAGGAACTTCTGGCTGCTCGTTCACATTCACAGCTTACAGTTCTGAGGTTTAAACTTTATATGTTCAGCAACAGCATCTTAAAATCATTGCTTCTAGATGGCACCAATGATAGAGAAGCAATAAAGATAGTTTTTAAAATAAGGAAAAGTTAGAGATGTATCTCTACTTTTACCTTCAGTTAGAAGTCAAGGGAAGAATGTTTCTGTACTTAAGATGTATTTCAGAAAGTTGTAAATACTTACAGTTAAAATAAGATCAGATGAAGTAGTCAGTAGTTGAAACCAGAATGATAAATGTTCGTGGTAGCATCCAGTATCTAGGCAAATCCAAAGTTTCTTAATGATACATTCTAAAAAAGCAGAAGATGCTATTTCCTGAGAAGAAGGGAAAAGGCCAAAGACCAGAATAGCAAAGAAAAAGCTGGAAGATGTTGCTCTGAAAAAATATTTTCTGATTTAAATGTCAAAAGAGGAGAATTCAGAACTTGCTGGGGTGTGGAAAACTCTGAATGAACAATTTGCGTCGGAAGTTTACAACTATTTTGCTGGAATGGGAAAATAATGATCCAATAGAATAATTAAAAAGAGTCAATTCTCTAGGCATTACCACCTCACTTGCAGGGAGGAGAAAGGGAGTAGTTTAATAGTGGTGAGGTGCTGTCAGACACGGGTTGGGGAGCAGGATGAGACTGATAGTTTTAAAGGAAATGCATTGGAACCTGTATTCATTTCTATTTAATGTATATGTTTTCCTCAGTTCATAATCAAGTAGAAGAAACATTACGGACGCAGTTAGCGCCACAAACTCCAGAAACTAACTTCAGGGTAAGCTATAGATCTTTCAACCACTTTTGCAAGTGCAGCGATATGCTGGAATAATTCAAAATACGTATTTTGTATTTGAGTGTAAATTTGAGTGTTAAGGAAACTGATCTTCTGACTCTTAGACATCTTTGCTACTTAAACAGTACATATAATTTTGTAAAATTTTCCTGACCCTCTCTTTGGATTGAGGATTCTTTTGGTAGCCACTTTCCTGTTCAGCATGGTTGGAGTGACCGTTGAGCCGAACCTACAGCTGGATGCATCCACCTGACCTGCTGCCTTTTTTTCCACACGAGCCAGGGAACAGCTGTATCCACAGGAGACACTCCCAAACAACCAACTTACAGAGCTGGGTGTCTTCTGCTTTGGCCAGAGGAGTGGAAAGCATTGGGGGTGGGATGAGAGAGGGGGCTGCAGGGAGGTTGAGGCAGCAGCTGCTGCCGCCAGGCATTTCTCCCACCTTGGCAGGACCCAAATCTCTTGGTCTGCAGCACAAACTCCCCTTGGCAGCAGCCCAACTCCTCATGGCAGATGCAGGAGGGTGAATTCTTTTTCATATTATTGTTTCAGGAGTCTAGCTACCTATTTTCTAGTAAGGAATCTATTGGACAAGAGCTGGGGAATTCCTTTGCACCAAATATTAGAATTAAGAAGGAGCCTTTGGATGACGAATATGCTAAAGCTATGGCCCCACAGCAGGGACTATTAGACAAAATTAAAGATGAACCTGGTAATTCTGAGGTAAGTTTCCCATTGCATTTCTCATTTTGGTCTGACAGCTGACCGCTTAAGCTGAACATAAATTCAGCAATTTATTTGGTTTGTTAACCGAAATTTAGCTTGAAGAACATAGTTTAGTAGAAGGATTTTTCCCTCTTACGCTACTATGAAACCCACCCCCCCTCAACTTTTTTGATGTCTTGTTACCTTGTCTCTGAAAATGTTTTTCTTTTCAATTAGATACAAAGCCAAGTGCTCTAAACTTCTGTAACTAAATCTGTGGCAACATAGTCACTTTATCTAACTAGGAAATAAACCTTAAATCACATTTTGTTAAATAACTTACGAGTAGTCACAATTAGAGATACCAATTAAAGCAGTGCTATTGCTGCTACTCCCTTCTTAAAAGTTGCCTTAGCAAGCACAGTAGTTTGTTCTTGTTTTAAATTAACTCTTAAAGGCCTTAACAAAATATTTAAGTACTTACACATCAGTGAAGTCAATTTAAGTATGTGTTTAAGTGATTTTCTTATTCAAGACTGACACTTTCTATGACAATAGAGGTAAAACTCAGTAGTTGCAACCTGGAGAAGGTCTGACCTATGGATTGAGCAGTGCTGGGGGCAGGATTGCTGAGCTCCAGCCAATCTCTGTGGCACTGGTTTGCTGTGTGACACCAGTGAAACGAGCTGGGCTGCAATTCCTGTCTCCCCACTGCTCGTATCTGGGTTACATGTTACACTTCATATGTTAAAGGTGTGCAGAACCTCCCAAGTGATGCATCCCTTTGCACCAACACATGAGTGTTGGTGCTCCTGTGCAGGTGTTAGTTTTTAGCATCAGTCTTTGTCCTTCTGCTGAACCTCCTCTGCTCTCTGGGCCTGTCTTCCCAGCACTTCTTCTTTTCCCGTAATACTCTCAATTTAATAAGTAAAATATTTGCAACTTCACATTTTACTGTCCTGATTTGTATAGTCTCTGTGGGATTGTTTGGGTTTATTTTTCCTTGAACCTATAGAATGTCAAACCACGTGTAGATTAGTTAAATCTGTCTCTTCTTTTGTCCTCCCAAGATGGCATCTGCTGTGTGGATTTGTGTGGAATGCAAGGCGAGATGTCTGTGGTTATCAAAGATCATATTAATAAGTAAAAATGAAGACTTGAAGATTTTAAATGTCAAATATCGTATGGTTCAAAATATTCCTTCCTGGAGTAAAATCCTGTGATTATCAACTCTGCCTGATACTGGAAAAGTAGGAAAACTGAGTTAATTTTGTTTTGCTTTAGATTGGAATTACTATGGGGGGGATTTTGTGGATTTTTTTTTAATATTTCCTGAAAGATAAGAGCACTTCTTGCTGTAACCAGTAGTTGGAGCTGAAGGTTTTTGGCTTTCAGCACTGTTACGCTGCTGTGAAACTGCTTGATCATGCACAGTTGATGTCAGGATTTGCCTCCATTTCTTTTCCTACTCTTGACTAAGGATACAATTGCAGTTAAAGTGCTTAAAAAACTGTATGTCTGCAAATGGTTAATCTTAAAACAATAATAATAAAAATGTTGCTTAAGAATCTTCATCATAGCATGCCCATACCCAGCTTAGAGCTCCGAGATTTGATTGTTTCAGTCTGATGGTTCATATGGCCAAGGAATACCATTGCCTGTCTCCTGGTAAACATGTTGAGAAATAGTTTGTTTGTCTAGTATAGAAACTTCTAATATTCCCACAGGAGTGAGAGGAGTGCTCAGTTTGAGCACGTGCTCAGTGGAGGTTGTTGTGGGATTTTGGGAGCTGGCAGAAGCTGGGGGAGCACCTCACTGCCTCTGGGAAGGGAGAATTTCCTTTTGCTTAGTGATTCTGAATTGGTTTCCCTGGCAGCCAGGCAGCAACTGTGAATTTAGCTCAGTCATAACATGACATCATGCCTCACTACTCCCAAATGACTCTAAGTAGGCTAAATCATATCATCTCTGTAGTTCCAAGAGATTATGCTGTTCAGCCTGTTGAGACTTACATGGGGAGGGTTCCAAGCTGCTTTCTGGCTCAGATTTCTAGGGAGAGCAGGGGCAGGAAATGTGGTGCCAGTGTGAATAGCTGCTGGGGACTAAGCCAGTCATTTATAGCATGTCAGCTATTCCACCAGCAGCTGTCCAGGGATTTTCTCATCCTGTACCAAATGTGAGGTGATTCCCCTCGTGGCTGGGACTGTGATAGTCTGGCCCTGGTGGTGCCAGTCTTGGTCTGCTGCAAAGCTTCACCTTAGGCTGCTCCAAGGTCCTAATTCCTGGTTAATACAAAGTGTGATCCCAGCTCTATTTCACTGCTATCCTCCTTTATGTGAAGATAAAACTTCTTTCCCAGAACAAGGGCAAGGGCTGCAAAAGCTCTTCCAGCTGGAAAGTTTGAAGGGAAAGCAGAGATTTCCTTAAGCTTTGACTGAGTTCTGAGGTGTCTTGGAGTGCAGCTGGAGAGGAGGATGCACCAGGCAGCCCCAACTGTCCATTTGTACCCCCTCAAGTGTGGTTTGCTGTGGAGCTCTGAGCAGGAGCTGTGTGTGGTGCTCAATTGTCACCCAGCCTTTGGAGCAGGCTTAGGACACCCACTCTTCCTTGAGTTTCAATGCAATGTTGTGAAAGAATGGAATCATGTAACCTGTTATTACATGTGTGTTTTTGTTCTCCTTTTCCTTTCCTTTTGTTTTAGGAGTACGGCCAACAGCCAAAATCTCAGGAAGGGGAGCTGAAAATCAGTGCTGTATTTTCAGTCAGTGGCACTCCTCTTGGTAAGGAATAGGCAAGACTAATTTCATTTAACTCTGTAAAATGTGTCACCTTTGCAAATAGTCTTGCAGGTCACTCTGCATTTCATTCGCTGTGTCTGATCCCAGTAGGAATGAAGAACTAGTTTAGTTTAGAGAGAATGATTTTGAGATTATAAAATAATTGTGGTTTTGAGGCATAGGAAAATTGAATATGAAATGCATAGGAGAACTGAATATGTTAAACAGTCTTAAGCTGAAGGATAGCAAATTTAGATTAGGTCTTAGAAAACAGTTGTTCCCTCTGAGGGTGGGGAGGCCCTGACACGGGTTACCCAGAGCAGCTGTGGCTGCCGCATCCCCAGACGTGTCCAAGGCCAGGTTGGATGGGGCTTGGAGCACCCTGGAATAGTGGAAGGTGTCCCTGCCCATGGCAGAGGGTGTAATGGGATGATCTTTAAAGTCCCGTCCCACCTAAACCGTTCTATGATTCCATGAAAGGGATGTTAATAAAAGTGCATTCTCTATCATCAGAGTAGTTATAAAAATCTGCTATGCAGAAAACCAGCACAGGGCATGTATTTGTGGAGAGTTATTTGCTATCTGATTCTCCTCTAGACCTTGGCAACCCAAATAAAGCCATGAGCCTTGTGCTTGCCCCTGCACACCAGTGAGTTCTGTGTAATAGATCTGTAACACTTACTCTGTGTTTTCTCTGTGTGTTTTTTCTTTTTTTTTTTTTTAGTTCCACAGCTGTCATCAGGTTTCCAGCCTGCTGTGGCATCCTCTGGCATGAGTAAAATGCTACCCTCAGTTCCAAGCACAGCTGTTCGGGTTTCCTGTTCTGGCTGTAAAAAAATCCTGCAGAAGGGACAAACTGCCTACCAGAGGAAAGGCTCAACCCAGCTCTTCTGCTCCACACTGTGCCTCACTGGATACACCATTCCAGCTTCTCGCCCACCAGCTTCTACCAAGAAAACCTGCTCAAGCTGCTCAAAGTAGGACAGTGCTTTCATTTGTTCTACTAATAATTGATATTCAAGCAGATAATGAAAGGCTTCAGTTCTGTTCTTGTGCCCTTCACTGTGTTGGTAGTGCTGCTCCTCTTATGCTTCCCTTCAAAAACTGGCTGATGCTGTTCCTTGTTAATTGGTCTGTCTGCTTGCAGTTCCATTTCTTTAATTGGGTTTTACATACACATAGATTTAAAAGCCTCTTTGGTGAAGATTGCATCTTCTCCTTTTTTTTTATTTAAATGAGCCAAATATGCAAAACTGTATTTCAAAAGGTCCCACATCTTCCTGCTATTTCAGAATGTCATTGCACTCAAAACTATTAACAAGAGTACATTTTCAAAAAATATTTTATGCATTATTTCTTCTAAAGAAAAATAGATATATGAATCTCTAAAATGAAGTAAAATGTGAGTGAATTGATGTATTCAAGGCAGAATATTTCCTTAGATTCTAAAAAAAATTAACTTTTCATTTAGGCTCCATTGTGTGATCTTAGATTTCTGTAGGTCTTAGATTTTCAAACTACATCACTGCTGCTTTCATAGCATACAGAGACATATTAAATTTATTTAGAATTGAGGTTTTTAGGTAATGGGAGTTTCAGCACCCAAATCAGTTACTTTCTACCTAGGCCTAGAGTGGAAAGGTGAGGTTGTGCTTTTTTGAGCCTATTGGGACAAAATAATTCAGAAAATACCTGAATTTTCCACAGTCCTGCTGCATACACAGTCACGCGGGATACCCAGTCACAAATCTGCAGCTCTAGAAACATTTTAATTGTTATAATTTTTTTTTTGTTCATTTGTATTATGTCCACGTTAGCAAAAGGAGACCTTTGTGGCTGGCTCTGTCATTGCTATACATGCACTCCAGGCAAATAACTTCCAGGCTGGTCATGCTACAGTCTGTTTATAGAGAATTATTAATATGTATTATTTTTAGTTATGAAAGTTACTTTGCCAAAGAAATGCTGCTTTGTTCATCGCTTCTTCAACAACAAATTTATTACTTCAAGTTTTACAAGGGCATCTGAACTTAAACTTGAGGCTTTGATTAATTTTTCTTTTCACTTGCTGCTTTAGTGTGAAAAGGCCTTGTAACAAAGTGTAGAAGTCTTGACTGTAACTTATATTTATTCTGTTGAAAAATGAGTTGTCTCTGACAGGACATAAGCAAGGAGGTTATATAAGTATTTTCTCCTAGTTTTCTGACTTTAGGGCTTCAAAACTTTTCTGTGAAGGACTGTTTTGAAAGAGAGAAGAAACAAGGAGAGAGTTCAGTGTGTTAAATCCAGTGACAAATAAACAAAATTCTGAATGAGAGATGAGAAATTTTGAATACTCATCAGACCATGGTGGACCAAACTTACGGTGATTAGAAATTGTGGCCTTTCATTTTTTACTTTTTTCCTACCCTCTTATTTGCTTAAAGGAATTAGTCAACATATCCTGCTTTCTAAATTTTTTGTTAATAAAGACTGTGCAACACAGTTTCTTTCTCCAAGTTCTTTTAGAAAAGATTTATTGTTAGAGTTTGGTCTTTTTATAGGCCACTCCTAGTCCAGGTACAAAATGTTTCACAAAATACCTACTTAAGAATTGTACTTCTTACTTGTTTTCCTAGTAGGAAAGCAAAAATTAAGTCAGATACTTAGCAGCAAAAGATAAAGGTTTGAATTAAATGGATCCACCCTCTCCTGGAGGAGAGTCCTGTTTAGTCTCCAGAATAAGCGAGAACAGCAAGTTGACATGAAACCGATATTAATTCTTTATCTCTGTGTTTGTTTTTCCATAGAGAAATTCTAAATCCAAAGGACGTAATCACTGCCCAGTTTGACAACACAGACTCCAGTAAGGATTTCTGCAGCCAGTCTTGTCTGTCCACATATGAACTGAAAAGGAAACCCATCGTCACTATCCACACCAACAGCATTTCCAGCAAGTGCAGCATGTGTCAGAAGAATGCAGTGGTAATGGCCATTTCCTCATTTGAATTTCTTTAGCTCTTCAGCACAACTTGCTGTCTCAAAGATGAGACAGCACATATTCCTTCTGTCCTTGCTGTATATTCCTTTTGTTCCAGATCAGGCACGAGGTGAATTACCAGAACGTGGTGCACAAGCTCTGCAGCGACGCCTGCTTCTCTCAGTTCCGCTCGGCCAACAACCTGACCATGAACTGCTGTGAATATTGTGGAGGATACTGCTACAGTGGCACTGGCCAGTGTCACGTCCTGCAGATAGAGGGACAGTCCAAAAAATTCTGCAGTTCCATGTGTGTGACAGGTTACAAGCAGGTACATGTGGTGGGACAAGGGGGAATGGATTCCCACTGCCAGAGGACAGGGTTAGATGGGATATTGGGAAGGAATTCTTCCCTGTGGAGGTGGGGGGTTTCTGGCACAGGCTGCTCTGAGAAGCTGTGGCTGCCCCTGGATCCCTGAAAGTGTCCAAGGCCAAGTTGGACAGGACTTGGAGCAACATGAGATAGTGGAAGGTGTCCCTGCCCATGGCTTTAGGGTCCCTTCCAACCCAGAACGTTCTGGGATTCCATGATTCTGTGTTTGGACAAAATACTAAAAATAGAATCCATCTAATTTTTTACTAGATTTTAGGTGTTGTAAGAAACACCCAATTTATTGGTTGATTATTTCAGTTACTGTATTGGTCTAAGGTAACTGCTTTTCTCATTTCAAGAATAACAGAATCATTAAGGTTGGAAAAACCCTCCAAGATCAAGTCCCACCTTCAACCAAATACCCTAATGCCCACTAAACATATCACAAAGTGTCACAGGTCAAAGTGGGTTTTGAACACTTCCAGAGATGATAATTTCCTGCTTAATCTTTGCCCAAATGTGTTGCTCTGTTTTTTCCTCACCATTGTACCAGCTACCACAAAATTCTAATGTGGGAGAAGACATGGTGTGGCCCCCCGGCAGCAGCCCCCATGACTGTTTTCAGCCATGATACTCTCCTTAAAGAGTATTCTTTATTAAATTATACCCTTTGAATTCAGTGGAGAGGAAAAGTAATAATTAGTTGATCATTATGATTTTAACTTTTAAACTTTTCATATTTAGTTTTGATTATTGAAGACCTGAGAATTTAAGTGAGCCTTAATTTATTATAATAGCTCGATTATTTTTGAATGATTTATTCTAATGCAATTACTTTAGGAAAAATTGCCCTCTGATAAAAGAATGGAACTTCATTTCGTGACTTGACTCTGCTGTCCCATTATCCAGGCCACTTAGGTCAAGAAAAGCTTAACGAATTTTAAAAAACCCAAATTATGGTAAATGTATTTCATCCAGAAAATTACCTTCAGAATTAAGTGTCGTCTGAAACAAATCTGGAAATAAAATTAAACAAGCTGGAAAAGTTTTCATGCTCTTTTATATCACACATCAAAACCCCATATATGACAGTTCCCTTGAAAATACAGTATATTTAAACCTTATAAGGTTAAGTCAAATCTGTTTTTAATTGATTTTTAAACAGTATTCAGCTCAATTGTCAGGTACAGTCTGATGGTTTCTGGAGGTTTGTGGGTGTTTTTAAATTCCTAAAAGCTTATACTCAGTTCTATCCTGTGAAGAGCTGGAATAGCTGGTGCTAGAACAAAGTGCATTTTTAAGGCTGTCATACTAAAATAATCTGATGCACTAATTCTCAACCATGTTTCCACAGAAGTCAGCTAAAATTACACCCTGCACACTGTGTAAATCTCTGAGATCTTCAGCCGAGATGGTGGAAGGTGCAAATAACTTGGGGAAGATGGAACTGTTTTGTTCTGTTAATTGTTTGTCAGCATACAGAGTAAAAATGGTCACTTCTTCAGGTAAGCTTATCCTTTTACTTCTATAGAAACTTAGTTTCATGTGCCTCATATCCCAACTTTATTTATCTTGAAATTTAAGGCTGATTTTCTTTTTTTTGGGAGGGTGGGAAGTGGCTTTTGTTTTAAAGGGAGGTGTTGAGATGGGAATGAAAGGGCATTCTATTGTAGATAAATGTAGCAGTGACAGTACAGCTATTTCAGTTTTGATTTTAGGCAGCTTAAACATGATAACCAATCTTAAATCTATTTTTTGCTCTTGCAAGTGCAGCTGGTGGGTTTCCCAGCTAGACAAACCTCTCGTGTGGACATGTGCCATAGCACTGCTGGGGCTCTTCTGCCCCTTATCCCCTGGGCTGGTCAGCTTTATTACCTCTGCCCAATGTTGCATGGAGCTAGGCAAACATTTTCAGCTATTTTTCATGTGGAAATAGAAAAATGCTTACTGACATCCTAGGGATACTGGGAGATTAATTAAATTTCTGGCAAGCAACAGGCACAGCAGCTGCACTGTCTGCTTCTGAATCTGTGGAAACGTTGTCTTGAGCTTCTGTCTGTGCCTTGGCTCACCATTCAGACTCTGTTTTTGTGTGCACAGTGCAAAATTATCTGCAATACAACTTGATGTTGCATAAATCACTTTTTCTTCTCTGTTTCACCCTCAGGTGTTCAAGTTCAGTGCAACAGCTGT
Source organism: Brachypodius melanocephalos (assembly GCA_013398615.1). NCBI lineage: Eukaryota > Metazoa > Chordata > Aves > Passeriformes > Pycnonotidae > Brachypodius > Brachypodius melanocephalos. Next base: position 595,212 of record VZSR01001014.1, on the reverse strand, counting down.
AAAACCTCAGCAAACCCTCAGTATCACTTGGCTATGTCAGATGGGAGCATACGCAATTTTTGCAGCTACAGTTGTGTGGCAGCTTTTCAGGTGTGGCGTCTAGGATTTCTTCTTAGCTGAATTAACAGAATGCTAAATTGATGGTGGAAATAACCCAGGTGCAAGATGTAACCTTGTAAAGTAAAGCCTGTCTATTTGCTTCCCCACAGAATCTGTTCAACAAGCCTGCAGGACTGAACTCCTCGGTGGTGCCCCTGACTCAGGGCCAGGTCATTGTGAGCATCTCCTCGGGGACAGCTGTCTCAGCCAGTGGCACCACCTCCACTGTGTCCCCCAGCTCCACGACCACCCCAGCTGCAGCAGGGCTCCAGAGGTTGGCTGCCCAGTGCCAGCAGGTCACCTTTACCCGCTCTGTTGTGAAAATCAAGTGTCAGCACTGTAACAGATCGTTTGCCACCAAACCAGAATTGCTTGACTACAAGGTAATAAAGATCAGGGCTTTCAAAGCTCTTTATTCACAGCAGAAACCCCAAAAATTGTAGTTTATGTGTACTGGTCTGTCAGTACTGCTTTGTTGCTTGCAAAGATGTGCTGTGGAGCATTTTGAAACTGATTTAATTTAACCAGTATCAAATTAATAGTGATACTAGCCCTATGGTCTTGAAATCAGAAAAAAAAAAGAACTCTAAAAAATATCCCAAACCAAATGATTGCCTGTCTAAATAAACACATCTCTGTCTCTTGGACCCAGGGATGTTTCTTTTAATCCAAGGACAAAGCACATTGGAGAGGGCTTTCTGCAGGAAATTTTGCTTTATTATAAAACTAAATGGGGAGACTCATTTGCCAGTGCTCTTGCTGATTTCTAAGGGTATAAATACTCTTCTGCGTTTCTATTAACAATTTAAATGTATTATCTGGGATGTGACTCATTCAAACACTGAAACCAAAACATTCTGGCTCTGTTGCAGGGTAAAATGTTCCAGTTCTGTGGGAAGACCTGCTGTGATGAGTATAAGAAGAAGAGCAATATGACAGCTTTGTGTGAATACTGCAGGTTTGAGAAAATTATCAAGGAGACAGTGAGATTCTCAGGCGTAGATAGAACATTCTGTAGTGAAGGTAAGAAAGGGCAAAACCTTGTCTCAGAGAAATCAAGTCACACGTGTTTTGCTTTAAATTTATCAATAATACTTAAAGAAATCTAGTATTTTTAAGTTAAGAATCTATTTTTAAGGTTTAGGAACACAGAACCCTGTTCACACTTTACATTTTAATGGTATGTTTCAATTAATTATTACAGACAAATACAGGAATTAGGAATGCTGAGGGATTGTCATATTGGTATTAAAGAATGTTTTTGCTGTTTTCTTTTAGTTTGTAAACTGCTCTATAAACACGACTTGGCTAAGCGCTGGGGAACCCACTGTAAAATGTGCAGTTACTGTTTACAGACCTCCCCCAAACTGGTCCAGAATCACTTTGGGGGCAAAACGGAGGAATTTTGCTCTGAGGAGTGCATGTCTAAATTCACAGTTTTGTTTTACCAGGTGAGCAATATTCTCACATCCTCTAGGTTTTTGTACATATACCTCTTGTTTGTGTTTCCCAGTGTGTTTAATCTCTCCCTCACTCTGCTTTCCTAGATGGCAAAGTGTGATGGTTGTAAGAGACAAGGTAAACTCTACGAGTCCATAAAATGGCAAGGGGAGATGAAGCATTTTTGCAATCTGCTTTGCATTCTGTTGTTCTGTAAACAGCAAGGTGCTTCTGACCCTCCACTCCCAAACAACACAGGTAAAGCAGGCTGGGGATGGTATCGCCTTTTGATGTGTGGGGTAGTGAGATGGATGTTTATCTGCAAACTCACTTCAGTGAACTCTCTAAGATCTGTCTTCTCCTGGAGAGCTTGTCTGTTGCTGTTGCGTGGGCTCAGGTTTAGATTGCTCCAACTTGAGACAGTTTCAAACTTCTGAAGTTAGGAAATGCAATAGTTTCGTGTACCAAACAAATTTTAAAGAAGATAAAGCAAAAGCACTTGCTTTCAGTCACTTTCATGAAACAAAGGCCTGTTTCACTGGGGTAAAATGTACTGATATCTAGTGCAGACATGTTAAATATCTAGCTTGTCTTCATAACACCTAGAAGATATGGTAGAATGTAATATTCTTTTAACAAAAAATCAAGTGGTGAAATTAGTAGGCTCAATGGTTTTAAATATAGATTCCTATACATGCACTTAAACCAGCCACTTCTGTGCAGTCTGTAGGCATATGAAGAGTTCCCATTTCTGTGTCATCAAGTGTTGATTCCTGGGAAATATCAATCCCAAGGTTAATAAGTGCTGTGGCTGTTTCCTTGAGCAGGTGGAATGGGAATGAGGGTAGGAATGAAGCCCGGGAATAGGAACTATGAGTTTCTGTAGGGAATGAGACACAAAGGGATGAAAGGCCCACAAAGACAGGAAGAGGAAGGGAAACAAAAGGCAGGAATATCACTGATCCTAAAGAGGAGCATAATTTCCCACTGAGTGATGGTGGCTGCAAGAGTAAGGTACTCAAAACCAATAAAATATTACCTGGAAGTTTTTAGTGTGGACCAGGCCACATTCAGCTTGGTGCACATTGCTTCAATTTGGTGCACGTCTGCTGCTTACATTGGTGGGAGCTCTTTTCCCTTCTTGCTTGATTTGCTTGTGGAACCAGCTCCTGTTTAAATTCAAATTCTGCAGCTTGACACCTACATCCCCTTCTCACACAGCAGCCTCTTTCATCTGGAGACAGATCTGAAGGGTGGGTGTTGTTTCAGAAATGCTTTTTTTTCTCGATTATCTTACTGCTTATTCTCATTTTCTTCTGTCCACTGTGTCCAGCAAACCTTTCCATGGCACCAGCCTCCTCCTCAGGCCCTCCTTCTTTAAGAAAGGATTCAACCCCTGTCATAGCAAACGTGGTGTCCCTTGCAAGCACCCCAGCTGCCCAGCCTACTGTTAACTCCAACAATGTTTTACAGGGTAAGGCAGCTGAATACGATGCCTGTACTTTTACATATCTATTCCTGAACATTTATATTTGCTCAGGGATTTTATTTTTTACTGAGAGCAACGGCCACTCCTTCATTATGCTTCACATCAGTGCAGGTGATTGCATTTGTCCTTCCTTTATCTAGGTATAAATAATGACTTAAATTTATGTACATACATCAGGAAATGAGTTTTAATGGAATTCTTTTTCTTGACCTTGGCAGAATATGGATTATGGTTCCTGATAATAAGTAGACGTGTTACTGTATGGTTTTTTTCTTCACAGGTGCAGTTCCTACTGTGACAGCAAAAACAATAGGAGATGTAAGTTTTACAAGACTTTTCTCAGTTTTGCCCAGATTGTATCAATAAAAAGTAAAGTATCCAAGAATTTGGCACCATCATTTTACAACTGATTTTTCACTGGGATTTAAAATTCATCCAGCTTGCAGATGCTTTTTAAAAAATGGATAGAACTTACACGGTACGAAAGTCTTGTTCTGTCCACTGACAGATTGGATGTTTTAAAGCAAAACTTGTTAGATTGTAGCTGTTGATGTGCCTGTGGTTCCCAGGTAATTCATGTGTGGCTTCTACACTCAAGGCTGCCTTTTGTGCCCAGAAGTGGGATAGGATGGTAAAAGGACCAGCCTAGAGGAGGGGACAAGCCTGGGCTGCTGGGACTGACATGACCAAGCTCCTGCAGCTTTGTTTTCCTTCCCCCTCCCTGGCAGTGTGGTAACAGCTGTGGGGAACCACTGTCACCACTTACCTGGGGATAACTCTTGAGAGTTCCTATTCTTGAGCTCTTGGAGATACGTGGTGTAACATCCTGCAACTCTCCTAAAATACAGAGATGCTTTTATGTAGCTTTAGATTTTGGAAGACTGACAGCTTTGCTTTTAGCTGGTGTGTCACTTACGGATTAGAGTATGAATTTTCCCTCTTGAAATAGATCTTGTTATTTGAATGCATGACTGAAAATTACAGTTAGCAGGACATGGAATTAGTACAAGCATGAATAGTAGTCTGTGTGTATCAGGAAATGATACTGCTGCTGCCAGCATTGCTGTTCATTTTTTACATTTATTTGTTTTCAGTGGTTTCACATTAGTTTACTCAGTTTTGTCGGTGTCTGTATCAGCCAGACTTTTAGTCATCAAAAATATCTTAACATAATTCCTCTTTATATCTCTGCCATCAGTAAAATTCCAAGGTCAAAAGTTTATAGCGGTTATTTGACTACAGAAACCAAATATTCTCGCAGATTTGTTCGCTGCACTGTTAACAAAATTAGCTTTATTAGCAAAATTAGCTTTAAACAACATTATTGTTGGATCAAAGTAAATTGAGATGGAAACCAGAAAGCACCAAATAAGCAAGCTTATTTTGCAGTAGTTTTTAAATTATCATTTTTATCAGCAAATACAGTTTTAAATTGTTCAGCTTCACCTAGTAAAGAACAAACTCTAGTCTTATGTTATCCTTCAAACCAATACTGACTCTACCCTCGACCCTCGTTTGTGTTTTCCAAACAGGCAAGTACCCAGACAGATGCCCTAAAGCTCCCATCATCAAAACCACCCAGACTTCTGAAAAACAAAGCTTTATTGTGTAAGCCAATCACCCAGACTAAGGCCACCTCATGCAAACCTCACACACAAAACAAAGAATGCCAGACAGGTGGGTGTCTGATCTCCTACCGCTGTTGGAATTGTCTGTACTGCAGTTGAGAGACTAATACATGATTTATGGAACAGAAAATATTTTTGAATGCATTATAAAACCTTAACTAGTTTTAAGGTTGCCGTATGGTATTTTTCAACAATTCTTGGTTTGTTCTGTTTTTGGTATAACAGAAGAAGCACCTGCTCAACCCCAGATCATTGTGGTCCCTGTTCCTGTACCAGTGTTTGTGCCAGTGCCCCTCCACCTCTACACCCAGTACACACCAGTTCCCCTGGGGATGCCTATACCTGTAAGTTGTGCTGCAGTTCTCCACAGAATGCAGGGGTTTGCAGGCTTGTTTTGCATCCAGCACACCCAGCACTGTGTCACTGGGTGTTGTGTCTGGTCGTGAAGTGGTATTTGGAGTCCTTAAGCCATTTCCCTCCTTATTACATCATATTTGGTTAAACATTGTCACACAAAACGACCAAATTGTAGGGAGAGTACAGAGCTGTCCAATCTGGAGTTATTTTTAACTTCATTTTAGTAGTCCTAAAATACACATAAGGTTAAATGGGAGGAGCCTCCCTATTTGCTGTTTCCCTTCACCCCTAAGTATGTTCTGATATTTTCCGCATGTTCCATAGGTACCAGTTCCCATGCTCATCCCAAATACCCCGGATAATGATGATAAGATCATCGAAAATATTCAGGAAAACAAGGAAAAGATTTCCATTAATCCATTTGAAGCTGATCTCCTTCAGATGGCAGAAATGATTGCAGAAGATGCAGAGAGAGAAAAAACACATTCTCATGGTGGTAGGTGGTGGCTTTAAAAAGGATATGAAATGCAGTGAGGTGAAGGTCTTCTCACCACAAAAATTTCCCTTTCCCTGATTCTAGATGCTGATTTGACTTGTGGTATCAGGAATAGGTTACCAGAGGTAGAAACCTCCAGATCAGTACATCATGTGCTGGAAGGAGGAGTCAAAATCAAGGAGACAGAGCAGCTGCCTTAAAAGAAAATTTTCCTATCAGGCTTTTCATGGAGGATTATTGAAGGGTGAGGCCAGTCAGAGTTTGTTGGATAGTGATCAATCTATATAATCAAAGTGAAACAAGCTGGAAAGAGATGAACAAAATATCCTGCTGGTCTACAGATAACTCAAATAACAAACAGGGAGAGATGGAAGCCTTTGGAAGTTCTGCATTTCTGTTAGTTCTGCATTTCTGTTTCCCCTGCAATAGAAAGCTGTTAGGAGAACTCCAGTGAGGAGAAGACACAGCATGTGTGTTTATGTTATGACCTAATACATAGGTTTTTCCTGTTCGAAGTATTTTATATTAGTTGTGCAAGCTGTCAGTCATATGTAGATACAGATTTGCTTCTTTTTCTAAAGGATCTCAAACATCTGAGCATGAGCTATTCCTGGACCCCAAGATATTTGAGAAAGGTCAGTCAGATTTTTTTTTATTTTGCATATGGATTTTGATCCTTCTGCATCTTTTCTTGCAAAATCCTGGTTCTGCCTTTCCTGTAGCACATGGCCCCTGTGATTCCTCTTGTTGCAGACCAGGGCAGCACGTACAGTGGAGATCTGGAATCAGAAGCAGTGTCCACTCCACACAGCTGGGAGGAGGAGTTGAATCACTACACCTTACGATCCAATGCCCTGCCAGAACCTGATCCAGAACTCAAGCAATTCTCCAAAGGTGATGTGGAACAGGACCTGGAGGCAGATTTCCCATCAGGTCAGTGTCATATGAAGAAAACCTCATTGTTTTATAAAAGAATACACAATTTTCTGCATGAGCATTGTCCCAGCAGCCTGCTTGTGTGTTTTCCTGTAGTGACAGTGGATGTTTAAAGCTGCAATAGTTGATCAGCTCTACAAAAAATTACTATTTTTAGAATATTACTGCTGTCTTTAAAGACAGCACTCAGCAGAACACCTGACAGGAGTAGCAGGAAGTTCTTGCTTGCCTGCTTTGAATTCATCACTTCTGTGTCCCTGGGTATAATCCATGTGAGTGGCAGCTAAGATCATATTTGCCTACACCCACTGATTTGGGGCCTTTTTTATCCTATTGACAACTTACTGTCTTTATACAGCAAGTACACAGATTGCTTAATTAGTTGAATATCAGGATGATTTGAATATACAGGTGTGATTGTCAGCTGTAAGGTGTTCCATAGCATCTCAGTGACAGTGACACTTCTGCCTAAGGCTGCTAAATCATATGATTAAACTCTTCATGGTGTTGATTTGACTTCAGACTCATTTGACCCTCTCAGTAAAGGACCGGGTTTACATTCACGTTCACGGGCAAGACGGAGACACAGGGATGGCTTCCCACAGCCAAAAAGACGGGTAAGGAAGCACTTCTGGAACACAAATCCCTTCCATTTTGAAATAACAACATTCTGTGCCCTAATCTAAAGATCCATGGATGAGGAGTGATTAAATGCTGCTCTTTTTGGATGTCTTTGCTTGTCTGTAGGGACGGAAGAAGTCTGTAGTTGCTGTGGAGCCCCGGAATCTGATGCAGGGCTCCTACCCTGGCTGCTCTGTTTCTGGGATGACCCTAAAGTACATGTATGGGGTAAATGCCTGGAAAAACTGGGTCCAATGGAAAAATGCACAGGAGGAACAAGGGGACCTGAAGTTTTCAGGTAAATTTGTCTCTCAGTGGAAACGGAAATACTTAGTTGAAGAGCACTTGGCTTGATTCATTGTTCAAGTAAAAATTAGGATTAGATATCACTGAGTTGTGCAATACCCATGAGTGGAGAACAGATTTTATAGAATTCTGTTTTGGATCTTTCCATGCATTTAAAAATTATAGCTATCAGCTTCTTAATTGATCTGTTTCCTTTTTTAAAAGTCTCTAAAGCATTAGAAATCTCCACTTTGCCTTTCTGTGCACGCAGTAGTTCTTCATTTGTAGCACAGATGCTTTATGCAGCTGCAGAGCTTTTCTGAGCTATTATAGAATCATGAAATTACAGATTTATCAGGGCATAATGTTAAGTTGACACCAGCTTGGCCTGATCCATTCTATCTGTAGCTGGCACATTCCCAAAGTATTTGTTAGTCAACAGAACTGTTTGCTGTAAAAAATTTGTGTGATCCAAGATCAAAATCTTAACACCTTATTTCTAGGCTTCACAGCTGGAAAGAAAATTTCAGAAGTCTGCTCATTCTGTGCTGCAACTTGCCTGAATACAACTTTGATTGCTCCTCATGTCTCACAGGGGTGATAGATAATAATGACAATTAAATACAATTCTGTTTATTTTTTCCAGTGATTAATTATTTAATTTTTTTTTACAAAAGCCCAGCAGAACTGGGATTTGGCAGTGTCTAACTTCCCTTTTCCCTGGTCTCCGATCTTACATCATTGCGGTGAATTTTCTAGGCAAATATTCAAGAGTCAAGCAGAGAATTTAAATTAGGAATAGAATTGAGCTCTTTGGGAATGGTGGGGAAGAGAGCAAACCATAATAAATACTTTTGCAATTTAAAGAACTAAGCATGGCAGGACTTAGATAAGAAAGACCCCCAAAGGGAAAAATTCTAATTAGTATGAGATCTCCTTTTTCATCTCTTACTTGGAATTTTACTCCAGAAGAGGAGTATTCACATGAGTTACTATGTTTTCTTCTTGAGGCCAAGGAAGTCAATATTACAGCCATTTCCAGGAAGTTGTGCCCACTCCCAGAAAGATTCCCTGCTTATTCCCAAGCAGGCACCTCTGAGGTGTGGAGCAGCCAAGCCTGGTAATTTCATTGCAGATAATTTGATCAATCAATTCCTGGTTGTGCTGCTTCCCTTTCCAAACCCCCTGCATGTCCCATTGAACTCTTGCTTCCTTCTTCCTTTAAGAAGTGGAATAGGCTGCACTCAACTCATGTCCAGCAATACTCAGAGTCTTTCTCTGACTCTGGTGAGTCTCTCACACCCCTGAGTCCAGCTGGAGGGGTGAAACCCATTTATCACCTCCAGGCTGCCCCATGGCAGCCATTGCTGCCCCACATTTTGGGTTCAGCAGACTCCCAAACATTTCCATGTTGGGCTCTGAATTCCTGCAGCCTGAGTACTCATTGTAATGTTTATAGTGATTGCACATGCAGCTGGTCTGGGTTTTATTGCCCAAATCATTCAATTCTCAGCCAACAAATAGGAAGGAATTCACCACTTAGTCATGCAGAGTAATTCATGTATGAGACAGGAATTTAGGAGTTCCACCTGCTTGAAATAATAAAGAATGTGGGAAGATTTCATGTGCTGAATTAATTTCTCTAATAATTTCCTTGGCCACAGTTCATCCTGTGAAGTTCAAGGAGGACATTCTCTCATGCACATTTGCTGAGCTGAGTTTTGGCTTGTGCCAGTTCATTCAAGAGGTGCGGAGACCAAATGGAGAAAAATACGACCCTGACAGCATCTTATACTTGTGCCTTGGAATTCAGCAGGTAACTCTGGGAGCTGGGGCAGTGCCCAGAACATACAGAACTTGCTTTGGTTACTTATGGGACATCCACAGTCCCACAGAGCAGCTTGGGCTTTATAGAGGAGGCGGAAATGTCTCTTTTTTGTGTTTCATTGTTTGCCTTAGTGCCATATATAGTCCCATTTTTCTGGACTTTCTTATGGTCACAGTGACCAAGTTCTTCTGTCCTTATAGGAATGTGATGTGGGGATCTATTTAATTAGATTTGAAATTATCTTAATTTTTTTTCCTTGCTATGCTTGGACAAAATGTAGAAAGAGTTAAAATTCAAAGTGCCATTGATAAGTTCTTGGAGTATCAGCGATTTTTGTGTCACAGTTTTATTTATTGATACAAACTCCTGACTTTTAGAAAACTTCTTTAAACTGCACCTTGACAAGTTAAAGGAACTTTTCTTCCTTGGTGCTGCAAGTTGAGCAATTTCAGCAGCTTGTGTCTCTTGTCAGGAGGTATTAACATGTAAAGTTCTTTTCAACAGAAAAATACTCAATAACTATTCTGGTTTTTATAGGCAGACTCTTTCGAGAATATTAAGAGGAAGATGATTTTGCAGAAAACAGCTCTAGAGCTTAAAATAGTAGCCACAGTTCTTGCCTAGATCTCTTCGTTCATACTGGAGTGGTCCCAATCCCTGCAGAAAATTTGATTTGCTGTTTTACTGGAGATTTCACCGAAGTGTTTAGCCCCATAAGACACTGGGACATAAGAAAGGAAAAGAATTTGATATGCTGTATCTTCTCTACAATGTTATATAATCATAAACTGTTTCTCTTCCTGTTTTTTCTCTTGTAGTACCTGTTTGAGAATGGTAGAATAGATAACATTTTCACCGAGCCCTATTCCAGGTTTATGATTGAACTTACAAAACTTTTGAAAATCTGGGAACCTACAATTCTTCCAAATGGTAAGACAATTCTTTTGTTTTATGTAGCTGCATGACAAAGCTGTATTATAAATTTATGTTTTCTTAGGGCCAGGAAGAGAATGTGATCTCACATTAGTCTCCCCTCTCTACACCATGGATTTTACGTCTGTTTTAAGTTATGATTACATGTATCATGTAATAAATGTATCTTTGCCTCTGATCAATCCTTGGAAAGAAAGGATTCCCATTCTGGCACTCAACACATTACTTTTCTTCTTCCTTGAAGTTTTAGCTCTTTTTTTAAATACAAGTAGCCAGAATTTAATACTGTATTTGAGATGAGGTACTGCAAAATCTGCATACAGTTGCACTGATATTTCCCTGTTAGTGCTGGAAATACTCCTGGCGAGTTTGAGGATCACATTAACAAATCATTGGAATCTTGTCTCAACTCCAAATTAAGACTTCCCAAATTCTGCATATACTTTTAATTGGTTTTCAAGCCTGATTATGTGGTTTATAGAGCTGGACACCAGCCCTATGAGCACACAATATTTTTAGAGTATCAATGAAATCTGAGTAATGTTGGCAACTCCACAACTGCCTTTTCATTTAGAAAAATGAACTTTTTATTTAATACAGAAATAATCCAATTACCTGTAGTTTGCTGCACACAGTGATTTTTTTTTGCAACAAATTTCTTCTAAGCCCCCATATCTCCTTTTCCTAACTGACTTACAATAATCACAGTGGGCTATTTATACACAAAATAAGACATTTTAAATTCATTCTTCACCTTGTAGGAATTACACATGGTTGCAGTTGGCTGACTGGTTTAATACAGTGAAATTAGAACTTAGTGAGGATCTACTGGTGTCTGCAGTTCCTTTTTATCCTTCTCTTCAGGTATAAGAAGATCATGCTGCTCCACAGCTTGGTTCTCCAGGCTCCCTCTTACATTTGTGCATGCAGTATTCTGGTTTTATTGGATTACAGTTGCTGATGATAGGTGTGAATTTGATTTGATAGGTGGTTCATTAATAGAGGTTAGCTGACAGAGGATTTATATGCATAAATAACTATTTTCTTTTTTCTTTGCCCATTCATTGTAGGTTATATGTTCTCAAGAATTGAAGAGGAACACTTGTGGGAATGTAAGCAGCTGGGTGCATATTCCCCCATCGTTTTGTTGAACACCCTTCTGTTCTTCAACACCAAATACTTCCAACTAAAAAATGTCAGTGAACACCTGAAACTGTCCTTTGCCCATGTTATGAGGCGCACCCGAACTCTGAAGTATAATACTAAGATGACATATTTACGTTTTTTCCCACCCTTTCAAAAACAAGAGGTAGAATCAGGTGAGTGCTCTCTGGTCATTGGTGTTTGGACAGTCACATTTGTGTGGTCTGAATTACAGAATCAGAGAATTCTGTGATTTTTGTATTGCCTGCTTCTCTTTAAAAAGGACTGGAGATAAATATGTTCTGCAATAAGCAGAGCTAAGCATATGCTGTTATCCTGAATACATTTGCAGTATTTTTCACTGCTATAAAGAGAAATTCTGAATGAGCCGAGGCACCCAGGAAAAACTTACAAAGGAGGTGTCACAGCTTTGGCTGCAAATTTGTTTAATAGTCTTTCATAACATCCTCAGCTTGCATAAAGCTCTATTAATACTGCAAGAGTTAAAGACCTTTTCTAAAGTCCTTTTCTCAGCACTTCATAATACTGAGTTTTGCAGGTCCAGACTTTATTGTGCCTTTTTAATTCCCATATTTGTCCTGGGTCTGTGAGGGGAACAGACCAGGCAGCCCCAGTGGAGAACAACAATATGGGGCTTGCACTCAGAGGCAAAGACACACAGATTTTTATTCTCAGTTAATTTTGGCGTTTGGCAAAGGGAAGTCTTTGATCCTTTTGGCTTCTTCAGTTCATAGTTCCAATGCATTACATGAATTAGTCTTTAATAAGCAAAATTATATCCTCCATATTTTCCTGCTAGTTCTTGTGGGTTTTCTAGATGAGGAATGGGCTGTGGACCTGGCCTGTAGGATGTGCAGTCCTTTGCCCACCCAGCAGATCACACCAGGTGAACCTGGTTGGATGGTGACATGTGACAGAAGCAGTTCAAGGAGTGGGTTTGGGTGATGCAGAGTCACCACTGGGTGCTGGGCTGAGACACCAGGCCTTGTTTCTGAAGGTGCTGTTTTTCACTGAACTTCTGTGATGCCATTTTTGTGTATCCAGATAAATTATCAGTAGGCAAAAGGAAACGCAGTGAAGATGAGGAGGTTCCAACAGCAGTGGAAATGGCTGAAAATACAGATAATCCTCTCCGGTGTCCAGTCCGACTTTATGAATTTTACTTATCAAAATGGTAAGTGACAGAACTTGAGTTTTGGTCTGTGTGTAGACTAGAACTGGCATTTGGACAAGGAGCTAACTCAGACCTTCTGTGCCTGTGCTATGGTTCCTCTCCCTAGTTCCCAATCTCTCAGTGCGAGCAGAACAGGAATTCCAACAGCAGCACTGCTGTGAAACCCCCGAACAGTTGGGTTTTTTTATTACTAGTGTTGAGTTACAGAGAGCTGTATTCTTTAAATAACTCAATTCTTTGATATAAATGTGAGACATTACTACAGTGCTCAAGGCATTCCCATCTCCCTTAATTCCCATACACCATCCTTGTTGTGAGGAGATTATAACTAATACCCAAGAAACATCATGTTCCTTGTGAAAGAGTGTCGGAGAAGTATGAATTAGGTAAAACTCCTGATTTTGCCTGCTGAGATGTGAAAGTAACTTGTGTTTAGGAGTTAGAAAGGAGACTACAGCAAGGACAGAGATACAAATCATTTTTCTCTCCTGTTTCTATGTGAACTTCAGTTAGATCCTTGAGCAGGTGGAAGATGATATTCCTCTCTCTTCAAAGAAAATACACATGCAGAATGAAACAGCATCTCATTAGTGTCAGCTGAAACTCAGATAAATCACCGTCAGAAATGTTCCTACTGAACTTACTACAAATATCCCATTACTGAGGCAAAGACAGGCGTGCAGCTGTCCAGATTCTTTCTCTCCCTCTTCTTACCTTTCTTGTCTTCACTGGCACATTATTAGAAGCTTTTAGTTGTTCTTGAGCTGGGAAAGTATTTTCATGCTCCCCATCATATTTCACAGCTGAGCCTCTGCAGTGGTGCAGGCAGCGGTACAAATTCCCTTTGCTGTTTTGGTGTGATTGTCTCAAAGCCAGGCTGGAAGGATCCTGGCTCTAGAGACTTTAGAACCCTACCAGAGCCTGAAGCTGCTTTGGAATCAGTCAGGCTTTCAAGCAGATGGGCTCAGCATTGCAGCATGGCCAGACAAGCTGGGATTTAGTTTTATAAACTAAAAACTTTTTTTTTTAGTTTTTAAATAACACCTTAGAGTTATTTAGGTTCAAAAAGCCCTCTAAGCTCATCAAATCCAGCTGTTCCCCGCAGCACTGCCAAGGGCACTACAACCCATGTCCCGAAGTGCCACATCCACATGGCTGTTAAATCCCTGCAGGGAATCTGCCACTGCCCTGGGCAGCTGTGCCAGGGCTGGACAACCCTGTCAGTGAAGAAATTTTCACTAATATCCAGTCTAAGCCTTTCCACTTGTCTACATTATGCAACAATTCTGAAATCCCAGAACCCGTTTCACTGAGAGATTGCAGGTCAAATGCATTTATACTCTACCAGGATGACACTGAAGAACCGCTGCTGTGAAGAAGTTACTTTGATTTTATTTGTTTCTTTATAAGCAACTAATGCTGAGTGACCTGGAAACAACCTAACTAGGAGAAAGGGGGAGACAGTGTTGCCATCTCAATGTAACTTTGATGTCTGTGCTGCCTCTCCCTTAAACTTGTAGTAAATTTGTAAATGCAGCCCGATGTTCTCAAACCTTGTTTCCTTTCCCCGGCAGTTCTGAAAGCGTGAAGCAGAGGAGTGATGTGTTCTACCTGCAGCCTGAGCGCTCCTGTGTGCCCAACAGCCCCATGTGGTATTCCACATTGCCAATAGACCCAGGAACCTTGGACATCATGTTAACACGGATTCTTATGGTGAGGGAGGTACACGAAGAACTTGCCAAAGTCAAATCAGAGGACTCTGATATTGAGTTATCAGACTAACTGTAGTGGGGTATTTTCCTTTGAATACACATCAGAAGCACCAAAATGTGAATACGTCCAGCCTTTGGAAAATGTGTATCAAATAAGCCAAGATAACATCACCTACAGGCAGATTTTGTACCACAGTGGATGTACAAACTGGAACTGGAAGGAAGCAAGCTGTGTAAGCTGCAAATCCCAACGTCCTGTGGCACTGATCAATCCTCAGAACAAATCCAAGTGGAACTCACCAATTGGATTGGTGCATAAATCCTTTACCTGTTTAGGATTTTTAAAAGTTGTGAGATATTTTTAAGGAAAATGGTTGTGTAAAATCTACCCTCACACTTTTGGGCATGGAGAGCTAGATTGTGGCTCAGGTGACTTCCCAGCCTGCTGGCTGGCAGCCCTTGCTGCCAAGGAACACGTGGAGATCCTCGAGCTCTTCCAGAGGATACGAGAGAATGGGGTGATGTTTAGACAAGCAGACACCTTCTGTTATAAATACACCTACACGTACACTTTTATAATTTTTTTTTTTGTTTTTCTTGTTTTTTGGAAACTGGGATCAAATGTTAGGAAGGCACTGGCCATCCCAATGGATAACTCTGGCTGCTGTTAACTGGTCACACGAGGCCAGACTCCAGCTCCTGCTCCACGCTCGCGCCAGCTCTCGCCCTGTTGGAAGAGGTGCTGTAGGTCAAACTTCTGAGTGACCTTTCTGGGAATGTCTGGGAGGGGATGTCCTCGGCTCTGTGCAGAATTCCTTCCCCAGCCCAGTAGCTCTGCAGTCTGTCCATATAACCCAGCAAATACTGTGGTGCACGGAAAGTTTATTTCCCTTAAGGCAGCTTTCCTTTCTCCTCTTTCCCTACTCCTATGGTTTTGATTATTTTGTAAGGTAAATCTGGAGAGGGCTTTGTCATTTCAAACAGAAATACACACACACTCTTTCCACCTTTGCAACACAGGCAGTGTTGTATAAAGGATGCAGTATTACTTCTGACAACAGAACTGTGGTAGAAAATGACCATGTGTGTTTTTATCCCGCCCCACCCAAAGAAATTTAGTCATAGTGTTGGAAATTGAAAGAGTTTTTTTTTTTTAAGGCTTGGCTGTTACTGAGTCTTTTGGAAAAGAAAAGCTCTCAAGTGGTGTTTAGAGGACAGGACATTATCAGATACTGTCTGTATCTCTGTTTTCTCAAGCTCTAGGTGTTTGTTACTGATGACCAGTGGTCACAAATTCATTGGAAACCCAAACTATTTTTAAAGAGGAGAATTGTATGGTTTTTATCTAGCTCTGGTGAGTTATCCATCTTCTGTAACAAGGGTCTGATATTTGAGCTTGTCACTAAAATTTCAAGAGATGAAAATCAACAGCCTTGAATAATATTTCAGGTTTTTTGTTTTGTTCTGTTTGGTTGGATTTTTTTTAATTATTTTTTTAGCAGTTACAAAAGTAATTTAACAAAAATAAAATCAGAAAGTAGTCTATTGACGTTGTGTACTCGGTAGTCCTGTCCCTGCCTGTAACAGATTTCACTGATGTATTTTTTAATACAGAAAATTATGTGAAAAGTAAAACCTGCCCCTGATTCTGTCTGACCAAAGCCCATCTGTGTCTGTCATTTCTGAGCAAAGGTTCTGCTTTCTCCATGGCCTGGCATTCCCAGGGGAGATGTTTTGACCACTCCTCAGCACAGGGATGCTCCTGCAGGCTCAGTTCTTGCCCCATGAGCACCAACCTGCCCCTCCCTGTTGTTACATTGAATAGTGAAATTGCAGGCCGAGTGGTTTGGATTGGGAAGCTTCAGGGAATACAGAATCATTCTGCAAAGATCAGTTTGTAAGGGATTAAGAATGTCTGAGGTGTGCTCAGAGCCTCGGTGGCCGTAGCACAGGGGAGGCTCCAGGAATTCCTGTGTTTCCTGTTGGGGGTGCAGCATGCCTCTGCTTGCTGCTCCCTCCTTCCCTGACCCCCCTGGGAATGAGCAAGGCAGCAGTGAGGACTGTGGGGAGGGCAGGCTTTTGGGTGGGGATGGTGTGAAAAATAATCCCAAAGTTGAGTGTTCCTTAATAGACATTAACAGAAATATTCCCATAGAATAACACAGGATATTTGTACCTTATAAAAACACTTTTCTTTCTCTGAACATCCCCACTGATTCTTGTCTGGGAACACTTTCATTGAGGTCATTTTTTTGCAGGCACTCAGAATGAAAGATACTTGCCTTTCAGATTCTCTCAGCAAGGTGAGTGAAATGACTTTAACTTTCACTGGCTGAGAGCAGAGTTGTTAAACATTGTGTAAACTCCTTTGATGTGGTGGCTGTGACATGAGAAACATTTCATTGCAGTTCCATGGTAATAATTAACACAGTAAGTAGTTTTAGTTTCAATTTCACTCCTACTTGGAGGCCCTTTGGCAATGGTCTGCTTTTTCCAGGTTCTGCCTGAGCTGTTTTTGCCTCTTAACGGATTCCTTGTTAGCCCCGCTCAAATTCACAATGATACACAAGAAGGATTACCTTAAAGGATTAAAGTGTATTTGTAGATTACATACACAGGCTCAAAGTTCTGAACAAAACTTGTTTATAATCAACATTTCTGACTCTTGAGCACACAAGCTTTATTGAGATATTCTTTTAAACATAAAAATCATGCTGTGTCCTGCTGAATCACAGAGTTAACTGGGCTGGAGAAGACCTTTGAGATCACTGAGTCCAGTCTGAGACCTAACACCAGCTTATCAACCAGACACATCCAGTCTTTTCCTAAACTATAGTCTCAGTGTGGACTGAGAAGCAATAAAGATGGTGAGAGAAAGGAAAATGGAAATCTTCCTCCTAACAGGGTGCCAGCAGCTCCCAGTGCAGGAGGTGCTCGGTGCAAACCTGCTGCTCCATCCTGGCTTCAGTTCACTAAAGAAGGGAACTGTGGGCATGTTGAAAGCCACAGAACTAGGTGCAAAAGGAAGTTAAAATACTTTAGAATTATTTGCCAGCTACTGCTAAAAAAACCACCCCAGTATTTCTCTGGAATAGTTTCCAGCTCCTCAGAGACTTAAAACAGCAGCCAAGTCCCTCATCACGTGTCCCCAGGTGTGCTGCTGGTTCAGTGCCGGGGCTCACAGAGGTGACTCAGAGGAATGTGCAATAAAGTGAGTGGGGTTTTTTGTAACAATCTCAGCAACTCCCCAGCAGTTTCCCTGTTGTCTTAACAACCAAAAAATCCTGAACAAATGCTCATGCACCGAATGCTTACTGTACTCAGAATGGCCTGGCAAGACTGGAGCTTTTCTCCCCTCAGCACAACAGGTTCCACCCCATTCTTCCTTGACCTCTCATCTATTTTAAACATTCCAGAGGCAAAACAAAGATTTACTGCCTTCATTAAAGAGCTGCTCCCTGGCAGTACTTCCCCTGTAGCATCATCAGCCCTGTAAGATATGTAAGAAATAAGTTTTGGGCCACTGAGCTGCTGAGCATTAACTGTTTTGGATTTTTTTAACCTCTGTATGAGCACCAAAATATGTAAAAATCCCAGACCATTGCTGAAAGGCTAGAAGGAGTTTTGAGAGCACTGAAATGCGTGTGTTGTTCTTCTGAGAGCTGCAGGCCTTGTCTCGTGTTGCCATAGATCCACATCTGCAATGGGTGATGTGACAGAGGAGTCCCCATGGGCTCCCCTCCTTTGCCTTACAGGGAAATCCCTTTGGTCCAGCACCACAGCCATAGAGCTGGGCAGATAGGACTGAATCTGCTTTTGCCTCTTCCCCTGGAGGAAACAATTGGCTTGAAAACAATGGAGAGATCAAGTGGTTTTGCACAATATTTCTGTATTTGTTATGAAGCTGACCCCAGCCCTTTTTTAGGTGGATTTTTTTTTAAACTAAGGAACAAATCATTCATTTA
This sequence comes from Brachypodius melanocephalos, assembly GCA_013398615.1. Classification (NCBI taxonomy): domain Eukaryota; kingdom Metazoa; phylum Chordata; class Aves; order Passeriformes; family Pycnonotidae; genus Brachypodius; species Brachypodius melanocephalos. The sequence continues at coordinate 577,085 of VZSR01001014.1, read as the reverse complement.
GTCTCACCACTGGCAACAAACTCATCCAGCAGCAGACCTGGTACTTGCCTTTTTATCTCTAGTTTCCCCACAACAATCCCAAGGAGTATTACAGAAGTTTTATGTTGTGTTGTCCTTTCAGAAGGACCAATTCTGGACATACCAGGAAGAGCAAGTGGCAGAAGAGCTCGTGCAAGGTGCAGGTGCCAGGCACGGTGAGTTGGGCATGAACGGTGCACCTTTTCCCTAGGAAAGGAAAGTCACCCACCCAGGTGCCTGATGTCAGTTTGTAGCAGGCGTTTGGCACTGCCAGGGCAGCCAGGGTTGCAAGTTGTGGTAGCTTGGGTCTGGGAGAAATCTCGCGCCGTTTGTCGATTTTGGGGTCTGGAGCCCAGTGCCAGGCATAGTGAGTTTGGCACGAACGGTGCGCCTTTTCCCTAGGAAAGGAAAGTCACCCCCGCAGGTGCCTGATGTCAGTTTGTAGCAGGCATTTGGCACTGCCAGGGCAGCCAGGGTTGCAAGTTGTGGCAGCTTGGCTCTGGGAGAAATCTCGTGCCGCTCCTGAATTTTCATGAATTTTGGGACCCGAAGCCCAGTGCTGGGAAAGGGCTTTGGTGAGGCAGGTAATTTATAGTACATGGCAAAACACTAATACAAATATTTAGTCCCTAAGAAATTATGGTTTTGTATTCAAAACATCTCACTGAGGAGGTCCTATATGCTCAGCCTATATGCTCAGTCATAAAAGCTCAAAGGAACTCAGGCAGCTTGGATTCTTCTAGGCACAGAACTGAAACGTCCACTGGACATCACATTCCCTAAGCTGATGTATTTTCGGCAGAGATTCAGCTTTTATTAAAGAAACAAGGCCTGGGATACCTGACTTTCATCTTCTGGGTGGGAGAAGGGAATTTATGACAGTGAAGTTAGCCAGAGCTTTACACCCTAAATCTCAAGGTGAATCCCAAGAACATGATTTTAATCTTGGCAGGTCCAAGTGGACGTGGGCAGTACAAGCAACATAACCCAGCTTGGTGGTCTTCATTCTTAGCCTTTGGATATGTCAACAGACGAGCTTGGGCCTACAAATTCTGAGGTTTTTATCCTCTCTTCTGCACATTTATACCACAAACAGCCAGAGCCATTTGAAAAGGTCTTTTTGACCTGCTGGGAGCCAGGCTGCATGTTTGGAGAGAAGGGTGAGGGTGGTGGCAGCTGAACTTTCTCCCCAGCTCAGCCACCAACTCATCCCCCAGCCCCAGCGCACACTTCCCATCACTCCTGAGGCTTGATGACACCTCAAGTCTTGTCCCTTCCAATCTGTACCTCAGTTGTACCCTCTGTAAATTGGCCAGACTTTCCTACCTTGTTTGGGCATTATGAGGCAGAATTCCATAGGATGCTTTGCAGCCCTGTGATGAAAGGTGCTATAAAACTACAAAGTGCTACTTCAGAAGATGTAACTAGGTCACCAGAGCATCATAACCTATATTAAACAGACAGTTTCTTATATGAGAATTTATAGAGTTCAGTGTATAGTATTAATCAGTGAATTATTGAGACCCTCAAAATAGTTTTTGTTTCAATCATATCTGTATCCTAAAAAAGTGATTAAAAACCTTGAACCTTAATAAAAGAGTGCATCCATCCTCCTTTCCTCTATGATACAGGAATCTGAAAGCAGTTTGCAAAACCAATACACAGTTTAAAAGCAGAATCTCACAGATTTCCTATGCGGAGGGCTCAATACCTTCTAAGCCACAGTTAAAATTGCAGCTGATCACCTTGCACAGCAACACTTGGTGGTTCCCACGTGGTGCTCCCACTCACACCCGGTTTTGTTCCTCTGGCATGGGCTGTAACTCCACACTGCCCCAAACCGAGTGCAGGGGGACTGGGGGCACCGTCAGCAACTGGGTCAGTCCTGGGGACTCAACATCCCCTGTGCTCTGTCACCCTCTAATGCCACCATCATCCAACAGCTGCAGTGACACAGAAGCACCATCTCTGCTGCAGGCAAAGCACCTTTATTGCCTTCAGGGCAGCTCCTGCTCAAGAGAATCCAAGTTTTTTAAAAGGGGAGGGAAAGCACTGAGGGGTCTGGGGGGGTTTCCCAGCACCTGCCATTGTGCAGGGCAAGGCCTTGGGATCAGGAACCTGCTTGGCTTCTCTTGGATTCCTCATTTGGAGTTGTCTCCTCCTCATGTTTGTCTTCTGAGTTACTTTTTCTTGGGTTTGTCAGTTGGATTTTTGTCATTTTTTAGGTTTTTCACTTAGAGGTTTCTTTCACTCAGACATGCAGGCACCACTTGCTGCACCAGCTGAGCCCAGCGCAGCTGTCAGCCCAATTTTGGTACCAAGAGAGAGACCTGCAGCTCCTGCAAAGACAGAACAAGGTGTGAAGTCCCAGGAGCATCGAGGCTGTCTGCTGAGGGACCAAGCACTGGGCACAGCCAGCCAAGGATTCCTCCTGGACAGCGAGAACCCAGAGAGTTTGGTGCAATTCAGACCAGTGAGGAGTTAAAGGGCTGCTTTGGCTCTAGAGCAAGCCCAGGATACAAACCTGTGTTCCCTGCCATGCAGATGAAGCCCAGCTCCCCTGCCCTCCACACTCACCCACTGACTGCAGCACGGCCACAGCGCTGCCAGCGGCCACTCCACCGCCGTTGGCGACAGCAGCTGCTGACATCATCTTGGCAGCGATGGAGCCAGCGGCGATGCCGGCTCCTGTGAACCCCAGAGCGCCGATTAACACCGGGAGGCCAACCAGCGCTACTCCTGCAGGGAGGACAGAGCAGTGTTAGGGTGCTCTCTGTGACCCACATCTCCCCCTCCCACCAGCACCAGAACCGGCCTCCCCAAAAGCACCCAGGCACCAGAGCAGGGAGCGAGGCCTGGGGCTGCAGGGCCGGGGACACCCGATGGGCGGCAGGAGAGGAACAGTGTGCAGGGCTGCAGGAACCAGGGGCAGGCAGAATTCCAGGCACTGGCCAGTGCTGCCCCTCCTCCATCCCACCTGCACCCCAATTTTCCCCAGCCCTGGTACTTGCAGCCTCCAGCCCAGTCCCCAGGACTTAGAGGCCGGGATGGAGCAGTGAACCCGAGCAATGCTCATCCTGTGCCAGACCCTCACCTGCTCCCACTGTGGCTCCAATGGCAGCTCCAATGGCGTTTCCATTATTCCCTGAGAAGGAAAATAGCAGGAGGGTAGGAAGGAGAACAGCATGGACAGCAAAGCTCCCCTGAGCTGTGCTGAGCACTCTGTGCCAGACAGAGCAGGATCTCAGAGCCAGCAGCAGTTCCTCCAGCCTCTCCCTGCCTTCATCTGCCCCTGGCCTCTGAAGACCCCTGGGAAGAGGCCACTGGT
>VZSR01001014.1:414897-542070 GCA_013398615.1 Brachypodius melanocephalos | reverse complement strand
CCAGGGCTCGGGGGCTGCTCCGTGGGCACAACGAGGTGAGCAGATCCCCGTTACTGTCCACCCCTCAGAGAAAGGCTGCTGTCCCCAAACACCCACCGCGGCACAGCGCACACCACGCCACCGACCTCTGATCTTCCTATTGTGCTCTGTGGAGCCGGAGGATGTCGCTAAAATAGAGTTCGGGTGTGTCTGTCCGGTCAGCTGATTTTCGAGAAGTTCTGAAACTGATTTTTACTTTGTATTTTTTCTCTTGATGTTGCTGTCTTTTTTAGAACAGGACTGGGGCTTTCCCGTCTTCAGGGGTCGGACCCTGGGAGTGTCCCCGCAGGAAGCCCTTTCTCCCCGGACGGGTGGCGCGGGAGTCGCGGGAGCTGATGGGGAAAGAGGTGTCGGGCCCGGGGCTCCTCAGGTTGTCAATATTCATAGCTAGTCACTAATTGGTTTTGCCACAGCTTTTCTTCAGTCAGTGCAAAACCAGCACACTTTGCCAGGGCTACTGTGCCTTCACGGGGCTTTTCCCGACCGCTGAAACTCCGCGGTTCTGCCGAGGGCCCCGGGCAGTCTGGAGAGCAGAGCTGCAGCCGATCCGCCTTCCTCCTGTCCATCGGGCAGCTCCAAAAACCAGCCAAAGCGCCGCTCTGCACCCCACTTTCTCTCGCTCTCTTCAGCCACTCCTCACTCCGAGGCCGCTCGGGGCAGCACGGCGGCAGCGGTGGGGAGCAGCGGCTGCCGTAGCTCATGCGCCGCTGCAGCTGGTTGAAGGGGACCAAATCCAGTTGCAAGTTGATCTGGTTCCTTTTTACCAGCCCCAGGGACGCATCATCTCTCCGGAGGCGCCGTGTGGAAGGTGCTGGTGATGAGAGTCTCCCGGCGTGGGGGTCCCAGCCCAAAAATACATACTTCTTAACATTCCATAACGCCGGCCGGCTCCATATGGGCATATGAAGAAGTATGTAGGGTTGGGAGGGAGAGGTGGGTGCCGCCGGGCTGGGGGCGCAGGGCACGGGGCTGTCCGGCCGTGTCCTCCAGCTCCGGTGAGATCCTGGAAGAAGCCAGTGGCCCTGGCGAAACCCGAGAGTGGCAGAGGCTGTGGGAAGCACCTCTTGCCCACCCCCAGTCTCATCCTCAGCCTCTGCCCGGTGCAGCCCAGGCGAAGGCACTGCCCATATGGCCCCTGTGCCCGCAGCCACCCCGGAGCTCCTCGTGTTTGGAGCCGTGGCCAACCCACGTGTGCCTCAGACCCAGAGCCCCTCGGTGGCTGAAGAGTGCTTAGGCTGGTGTTTTGAGGGGGGTTGGCTGCCCTTTGTAGGTGATGGGATGCTCCAGGATGCAGCCGAGGCTCAGCGGTTTGGGCTGTGAGGGCACCTGGGGAGCTTCACCTGTGAGGAAATGGGGGCACAGCCAAAGGTCACATCCTGTGAACCCACAGGGGCCAGCATGGATGGATGGCAGAGGTGGGTGCCTGTGCTTGGAGACACTTCCACAGAGGGAATCCCCCTCAGAACCCCCTCGGCCCTGGCTCTGGGCTGGGCAGGGCTCCCTGCTGCTGCTGCACTGGGTCAGGATGCACCAACTCATTCTCCTGCTTCTCCCCACTCCCCAGGACCCCCAAACTCTACATCCCCACATCTGCCCATGTTCCAGAGCAGTTGGTTCAGGCTGGTTCACATGCTGCCAGTGTAGGGGGGTACCCACCTCCCACACTCCCATGCCCCTGCCTGGCTTGTTTGCAGGACAAGGAGAAGGACACGGGACTCTGGGCCCTTCCCAGTCCCTCCCCAAGCAGCAGCTCTGGACAGGGAAGGCTGGAGGTGCCCTTGCTCATGGGAGGAAGGATTCAGCTGAGACCTCAGAGGTCTGAGACCCTAAGGGAATTATAATGGGGTTTCCCATCCCCAGAACAGCTTGGCCATGTTAGGGTGGCAGAGGGGACACACAGGGGACACACATGGACTTCAGTGATTTTCCCAGCCCTTAATCTGCAACTGGAACAGGACAATGGCAGGTACAGGGGGTGTTCCTGGCTTCCCAGGGCTGCCCCCTCTCAGGAGAGGGGAGTCAGGTTTGTGTGGGGGTCTGGTTGTGGGCAGGAGGGGCTGGCTGGACACAGCATGGCCGTGATTCAGCACTGGGAGCCGTGGCCACATGCACCGCAGCTCCCGGCAAGGAGCCCCCGGGTGCCAAGTACAGCCTCACATCACTGGCCCTCCTCACAGCAGCCACAGTCACTGCTCAGTGGACCCCAGAGATACCAACCATTAATGTGGGACATGGCATGACACAGTCATGCTCCCCCCAGGATGCTCTGCCAGCACTCCAGGAGCTCCTGCATGGCTCAATCCCAGGGATCCGGCCCTCACGATCCCAGACACACCTCCCAGGACACAAGACAAGTCCCCCAGCCCAACAGCAGTGGTGAGGCAGAGCATGTGTGGCAGGACCTGCAGCCGTGTCCCAGCCCAGATCAAACACAGTGGGTGTCCTGAGCCCCAGGCTGCACAGATGCACCCACTGCACCCCTGGGGCTCTGCGGGCCCTGCAGTGCAGTGCCAGGCTGCTCTGAGCATTTGCTGCAGCAGTGCTGGGCTCCCAGGGACTGCCAGGACTGTCAGGGCTCAATGAGAGCCAAAAGCTTGTGGCTGCACCCATCCTGAAACTGCAAAGCCAGGGCACAGCGTCTGGGCTCTCACATCGCAGCCGAGTTCATCTCCAGTCACCTCGGCTGACCTTGGGCACCCTCACAGGACTGAGTATTAGAGATATCCCAGCCCGAATGGTCCACACAGCCCCATAACCTGACACGGTTCCCACAGCCCTTGGCCGGGCTCTCCCAGTGACCTTGGAGGGCTGCACCCAGCTCCACGGGATGCTCGTTGCATCCAGGCCACCTCGTGTCCCCCAGCTCCAGCCCAGACCACCCCTGCCTGTTCCCACCACCCCTCCTTGCTCCACAGACCGGCTCTAACTCTCTGCCGTCCTGCCCAGATATTCCCAGTTATCACCACCAACCCTTCTGCAGCCCTGGGTGTGCCCCCACCACCGAAAGCATCCCTGAGCCCTCCCCAGCCCCTGCCCTGCCTTTGGCAGCTGTAGACCCCGAGCCGAAACCCACCAGGGAGCTGTGGCCTGGAGCAGCCCCTCTTCCACGTATTTTCCATGCCCGCAGACCGGCTGTGATTCCCCGGCCAGCGCAGCCCCCCGTGTTATCCAGAGCAGCTCCCTGCCCGGGCAGGGAGGTCTGTGGGCACCAGGCGGCTTTGCAGGGGCAGGCGGAGGAGCCGGGGAGCTGCCGGGGCCGGCCGTAGTGGCACCCAGGCGTCCTCAGGCACCCAACAACCCCAGCTTGGCTATAAAAGGAAGAGGCGTTTTTTTCCCCGGCTCCGCCAGCGCCGCGTCCCTGGCCGAGCTCTGCAGCCGCTGCCCGGCAGGGGCCTTTCCAAGTTTTCCCATTCAGCGCTGCCCCCTCAGCCGGCTTGCCCCCGTTCATCCATCTCCGGCAAACCCACTGCAGTCGATGCTAAGTACTTATAAAATACCCGGAGGCCCAGCAAGCAGGAGGGAGGTGGGTGCAAGGGGAGCGCTGGCACCCCGGCTCCCGTCCAGCATTCCCTCCGCCCGCGGCATTGCCCGGGTCGGGGCGGTGGGCACGACCCTGGTGCACCTGGCCGTGGTGGTCAGCACTTCCCTCCGTGCGAGTCCGAAATGCGATGCCGAGGTGCCCAGAAGTTGAGTTTCCCTTCCCACCCTATGCCACGGGCGTGAGGTGTCCCCACTTTGCGTGGCGGAGCTCCTCGGCTCCCTGGGGAGGGGATGATCGGCCCCGGTGCAGGGGGACACCCGCAGGCAGAAGGGCCGGGTGCTGCTCGCAGAGCCCGAGCACTCACCACTCAGGACCCTGCCGGAGGGCTCCCACTGTCCCCCCCAGCCACACAGAGACTTGCTGCTACCCCCCACTCCTCACCCTCCACCCGGGCTGGCCCCAAGCAGGGTAGGCTGCGGTGACCCCCTCGCCAGGGTGTCCCCTCCCCGCCCACGCCGACCCGCTGCCGGCGCCCAGCAGCAGCAGCAGCAGCAGCAGCAGCATCCCCGGCCCCGGCTGGTTCAGCACCGGCCGGGCTCGCTGAAGGTTAAACCTTGGCGGCGGGGAAAGCACCGCTGCCCCCCGCAGACCCCGCACCTCCCGCCCGCAAGGCCACTCACGGTCCTGGAGGTGACACCGGCCGCAGCAGGATGGGCTGGCGGCAGCGATCTGCGGTGACACCCGGCACGAGCACGCTGCTTCCCCGCTCGCCTTGACTTTGCCACAGGACTCCTCCGGCTCGTCCGCAGGAGCTTGCAGCATCCTCCAGTTCAGCGGGAGAAGTTCCTCGCCAGGGAGGGAGGGAGGAGGGAGGGATTTAAGGCAGACCCTGCCTGGGATGCAACATCTACGGCTGCAGCTGAAGACCCCTGGCTCGCTGGGCAGCCCGAAGCTCCCTCCTCGCTCGCCCCATCCTGGTCTCCGTGTCCCGGTGCAAGTACCCAATTCTGGGGATGCTGTGTGGGTGATCTATGCTGAGAATCTCTCTCCCTCCCGGACCGAGGCAGCCAGGGCTGCCACTAGCACAGAGACAGCCGGCCAGCTCTGTCACCTGCCCCACGCCCTCCGGGTGCCCGGCAGGGGTCCCAAAGCCATGTCGTGGGGGGAGCCGGCACACACCACCGGGCCCAGCAGCAGCCCAGGGCAGCTCGAGGGCAAAATGGAACTCGTGGAGTGCACAGAAGGGTAAAACCTGTCACCACTTCAGCCACAGGAGATCCCCATGGCCAGGGGGACCCCGTGGGGATGGGGATCCCTGGGTTGTCCCAGGCCACCTGCCTGGGATGTCCCCAACACCCACGGGGAGGTTGTTCCAGCATCCCCAGCCGCCAAGTCCGGGGGTACAGGGCTGCTCTACCCACCCGCAGCCCCGCCGGTCCTACCTGCGGAGAGCTGGCGGGGCGAGGGGGACGGCGTGCCCGGGGCAGGATGCTGGGAGACACCTTAGAGTGGTTCCCAAAGGGAAAAGCCAAGACCAGCAGCGTGGCATCCCTCCCTCGGCGGTCCCGGCGGCTCCCTGCCTGCCACGACACCCTCCCCACCCCGGGTGCGCTCTGTTTGCCTGCTATTTTTGGCAGCCTCCTAAGAGCTCCTCTCAGGCTATTAATAATGAGAGTGAGAAATTCGTTTGGCCTCTCCTATATAAGGAAAGGTAGAGGCTTAGAGGCAGCTAAATATACTGGCGCGTGCGGGAGCGAGCGGGGAGCCTTTGGCACCGCGTGTGGAAAAGAGATTGTTTGAACAATGGAAAGACGGACTCACTTGGCGCACGGGGCCCCGCGTGGACCGACCGAGGGATGGACGGAGGGATCGACGGAGGGTGATGGTGCCCGCGGGCCTCCACCGCAGCACCTGCATCGCCCCCGATGCCCCTCGGAGCTCTGCCTCAGCAGGAGGAGCAGCGGGAGAGGGGAGGCAGGAGCAGGGATGCTCCGCAAACTCCTGCCTCGAGCCAGTCACAAAATGCCTGTAACAACCCCTGCTGGGCCAGCAGCGACCTGGGGAGTGAGGCTGGGTCTGTGCCCGGTCAGGAGGGACGTGAGGGGTGCTGGTGGCGGGGAGCAGGTGGGCTGTGATGGGGCGACAAGTTCCCACTGGGACACGGCCGGCGCAGGGGCGGTTCTCCAGCTGAGCCCCCCGCAAATCCCGGCTTCTCCCGAGGCCGTGACCGACGCTCCTGCCGGGCTCTGGAACGGCCCCGGGGGCATCTCCCGCAGCCCGGGGCGCTGCAGGGTGCCAGCAGTACCACAATGTGTCCCCAGCTCGCAGGGAGCCCGCAACACCCCTGCAGTGTGCCCACACCCTCGGCACAGGGTAATTTAAGCAGCACATCGTTACTGTAACTGTGTCCCCCCGTGGCTACGGGGGCCCGGGGCGAGGCGCGGGAGCTCCTGTCAGAGCCGAGGACAGGGAGAGCCCGGCTGGAAGGAGGAAAGCAGCAGCAACCCAGGGAATCCTAATGACGGGAAGGCGCTGGGGAGCAGCGCCAAATCCACACGGTCGGAGCAAGGACAGCACATGCAGCAGGATGAGTACAAAGAGAGGAAAAACCGTGTTCCTCTGGCTCCGGAAAGTGCCTTTTGTGTTTGTTTTTTTTTAACTCTTCGTAGCCCCGGGTGCTGCTTAAGGAGGCACAAGTGGTGTAGCTGCGGCTGCAACCTCGGTCTCCCCAGCTCCGTCACGGTCCCACAGGCGCCTGGTCTGGCTTCGGCTGCGGTGCCTGCGGCCAAATCCCTGCACCGAGTCCCCCAGGGACTGCGGGGCTTCCCCGGGCTGCTGAACCACCAGAACACCGGGACAGCCACGGTGGGCAGAGCCCTCGAGCTGCTGGCTTGGCCACCTTCACATCTGCCTCAGTTTCTTGAGCTGTGAAATTCCAGCAATAAAACCCATTTCACAGACTGCAGAGCCTGGGGCTGCTCTGAGACTTCAGCCCAGGCCCTGATCCCACCCTGAGGATGTGACACAGACCAAAAACTGCTGGAGGCAGGAGCAGCTTTTTGCCCACAGGGCAGTGACAAACCCCATTCTCCTCTGCCGATGCTGCTCCGGGGCTGCTGCAAGTTCTCCCCACCCACCAAGCCGAGCCCGCAGCTGGGGAGCTTAGGAAATTTGGCTTCCTCTGTCCTTAGGTGACCTTGAGGGTAGTGAACTCTGAGGGCTCCAGCCCATCCCATGGACCACGTGAACTGTGCACGGACAAAGGGCAGCTCTGAAGGTGAATCTCCTCCTCTCTCCAAAAAATCCGTGTCCCAGAGTGCCATCGGGTCCCTCCTGACTGCGACGGTGTTGAAGTGAGTTCCTTACACAGCCCCAGTGAGAGCTGGGTGGTCAGAGTCATCTCCTTCAAGGACTCCACTAATTAATAAATGTACCTCTGCTGCATGAGGAAGTGCTGTTATTCAGGTGTGGGGCAGCTGCTATTTTGCTTTCCTCTGAAATCAGGTTTTGGTGAGAACTGTCCCACAGCTGAAACTGTAGAAAGAAGAAAAACATCTTCTCATTTGCAAGAAACACCTTCCCATTTGCAAAAACCATTTTGTTTAAAAAAAAAAAAAAAAGTTTTAGTCTTGACCCAACTAACACTGGAATCATCAAACATCATTAACCAAAGTGCAGGAAGGTTGGGCACCCCCAGCTGTGCAGCAGGATGAGGAAAAGATTTAAGAGCAAACTATTTCAAAACTAGAATCTGCCTCAAACATCTTCACCAGCACTTGAGTATGTTAAAGGAGACAAAACTGAGTGAAGGTGCTGGTTCATCTGACAGATGTCTCAGCCTTTAACTTCCACATGTGAGCAACTTGTAGCCAGTGTCTAATTGTGAAATCATAAAGCATAGCAATGCAGAAACCTTCCTGAGCAAGGTCACGCTCACGGCGCTCGGGTAACAAACCGGCAGCAAAATTAGTGACACTGGCGAAGGAGGAGAGCCAGGAAAGGGATTCCAAAACCCCAGGGAGGCTCTGTGCACACACCTGGGGAGGGCTGTGCTCCTAGGGCACTACAGCAGACAGCCCACCCTGCTCCTACCTTGGGCCAGAAGTTTCCACCTTCAGCCTGGGGGGGTCTCCTCGCCTCTATCACCCCCACATGTCCTTGTGCCCCCTAAAGCTGGGGTGCAGAGCTGCCTGTCCCCATTCCTGAAGGCTTGGTGGCACTGAGGGTTAACACGTGGAGGTGGAAGAGGCTGCACAGCCAGGGAATACTAATGGGAGCTAGGAATCTATTGTGAGTTTGTGCTGTGCTGTCACAAACCTGCACTTGGAGATGGCAAGTGACTATGAGCTGTTGGGCACGGAGGGAAGGCCAAAGCCCTCCCCAAACCCCAACTTTGGGTTGGGGTGCAGTCCCTCAGTACAACACCCCCAGCTGAAGGGCTGTGACCCCACAGTGAAACACAGGGGTGAAGGAAACCACCACAGCTGAACAAAGGTGTTGGAGGTGACAGCTGCATGGATTGCAATTTCATCTCCCATAAGAAGCAGCCAGGCCCACTGGAAAGCCCACCCTGTGTCTGCTGAAGGCAGAAGGGCACTGACCCCTGCAGCAACCAATGCCCAATAGCTGAGCCCCATCTTCTGCTGGGGGCCCTCCCTGGGATGGGCAGGAGTGAGGGGCTCAAAAAGCACAAGCCCCAAGGACCAGAACCACACAGAGCCCAACAGCTCCCCTCTCCCAGCATGAGGTGCAGCCTCAGGACCACATCTGGTCAATCCCTGCAGCTCCAAACTCTCCTGTTCTCACAGTTTGTTCACTTACATCCAAATGAAGGGACAAACAGAGGGTGGTGTCACCCAAAAGTTCAGTGTGTGGCCATGGGGCAGCAACACTGGGCTGTGCCCTCTGAGGAGCACCCTGGGGTCAGCCCTCCCCGTGTGTGGTCCTGGGTGGGTTTGGAGGGAAAGGAGCCCTGGGGACAGAGGGTGCAGGAGCCTCCAGGAAGGGGAAGCCTGAGCCAAGCCCCAGCTGTGTGCCAGACAGCCCAGGCAGAGGGTGGCCCGCACTGTGACGCCAGCAAATGCTGTGGGAGAGCTGCAGGCTCCAGTGCTGGGCCTGAGAAACAGCTGATTGCCCAAAAAATAAACTCAGCAGCAGCCATGACTACATTCAGTGAGGGAACATCCCCTCACGTTCAATAGTGTTTAATCTTCATCTAGCTCAACACAAATCAGTAGTGCAGCAATATAAATACAACCGAGGAACTTAAAGCCTTTTGGCTTTCATAGCTCAATAAGAAAAAAAAAAAAAAAAGCCAATGAAACCAGTTTCCAGTTTTTAAATAAACACAAAGAAAGGCAATGAACTGCCCACCCATCCCCAGAGAAGCAGTGGCCTCCTTCATGCCAGCACGAGGCTGAGTTCTGCCCAAGGACAAGGTGCAACTCACAACAGCAGCCCAGTGAGATAATGGAGTGGGAATGGGAAAGGACCCCCGTGCTCAGGGACACAGTGACACGCTGTGCCACATGCTGCTGGCACTGCCCACTGCCCTGGGGTACCCAGAGTTCCCTTTTCCACCATGAAAGGACACCAAATGTGCTCTTCACACTGCTATAGGAGCACACAGGGCTCTGCAGCCACAACAGCACACGGCCAGTGAGCTGCCAGCCTGAGGGAGCAGCCAGATGGGGACTGCAGAGACCGATCCCCATCACCTGGGATGTGCAAATTTTAAGGGAAAAAAAAAAAACAAACCCAGACAAAAAAACCACAGTACACAGTGTTCCATAACTGAGATATGGTTAACGTCCAGCCTCACGGACGGCCTGGTGACCAACAGAAGGTGCTGGGGCCACGGAACATGTCACAGCTTTGGAATGAAGCCAAACGTTGGACACGGGTACCAAAGGGGGGGGTGTGTCCCCCCAGCTCTGGTACCCAGCAGGACTTTGCTGCAGGAGGGAGTCTCCCAACCTGGGCAGTAACCACAGGTCAGCTTTTCACACATGATCAGGCACCAGGTCCTCAAAACTCCCTATGAGAGCGGCCTGACAGCAATTTACAGCAGCCACAAACCCCTCTCATACCTGCAAACTGCCAGAGTGTGACCAGAGTGTTTACATTCCCCATCCTCTACACTCCAACAGCAGCCAAGTGCATGTGAAAGGACAAGCCTACATTAAAATAGTGCTTAAACCCTTAGGGAAGGTGGGAGTAAAGGAGAAGGAAGTTGTTGGACAGCACAAGTAGCCTGTAGTGGGCTACAGGAGCCTGAAGAGAACTCAGAGCACAGGCCAAGGACTTGACCTTCCTTCTCTGAGGAGCTCCAAGGCAAGTGAGCTGGAAGTCCACAGGTGCTCCCTCCACTGCAGTCTGAGGTGGCTTAGGAGGGTCCTGCACATTCACAGTTGCTCCAAGTGGTTCTGTCCTGCCCTCTCCAGATGCCAGCTCTGTCCTTTTCTGACTCTTTTGGGGTTCACAGTTGCCTTCTCCTCCCTTTGATTTCCCTTGAAGTTCAAATTCAAGTACAACCAGTTTTAACTGAATTAAAAGAAACCCACAAAACCGAAGTTATTTTCTGTGAAACGAGTTAGCAGCATTGTCCTAGTCAAAGTAGCCTCCAAAGGCCCTGGTAGGACAGGGATGGGATTGGCCTTCCCTGTTGAGCTCCAGCCAAGGCTGCCCAAGGGGAGCTATAGGATTTCCTCCCTCTGGTTCTTGGGTTTGAGTGTCAGCTGTCCGTTGCGCAAGGAGCCATTCTGGCTGCGGAGCAGTTTCCCTTTTTCCCGGTCAGGCCATGTGAAGATGGCTTCATCACTGTCCAGCTCGGACTCTGAATGCATCAGGCTCGTGTTAAGGACCTGGGCTTTCTGTCTGCCACCTTGAAGGAGAAATATTCCCAGGTTAGAAATGCTTTTAACACCAGTGAACCACCTCACCTTGCTCCATCCCCTCTAAGTCTCCTTTTCCAATCATGTCTAAGAGGCAGCAGAATCTGACTTTCCTCTGTGTGTCTCTTATTCCCTCTGATGCTGAAGCCAAAGTGATCCTGTCTCAGACACTCTGGCATGTCAGAGGTCACAACAACACTCCAAGGCAGCACAAAGCACAACAAGCAGACAGGAAGGCAATGATGTGACCAGAAGGGGCTGTGAGTACACGTGGGAGCTCTGTCTCCCTGACCTTGCTCGGGGCATTCCCTAGAAAACGTTTGGAGGGCTCATGACTGGAGTAAGAGAAGAGGCAGGTGTGTGAGGGAAGATCTCTGCCATTTCACTACCCTCTCTCTGCTACTCCTGCCTGCAAGGGAAGAGAAATCAATTAGCAGGATGAATTTAGATTAATGCACAAGGACAAGAGAGAGACATTTACTGATATTGTCAGCAGAGGAAATATTTAAATTTAGCTTTTCCTTAATGGAGAAATGCAACATTTCCTCTGTTAGCAGAAAGCTCCCTGGACATATCTAGCAGGCAAAAAGACTTCAGTCAGCAGCCAGCCTCAGAAGCAGCAAGATGAGTTTAGTTACCAGAGAGCAAATGGTGAGGCACATTTAGTACATTTATTGCACAGTGGGTTCCAAGGTGACAGATGGTCAGATTAAAGCAGAGTTAGGTGCTGAGGGAGGGAAACACCCAGGTTTCCTGCAAGGGTATCCATGTTTGAGCAGTTGGGACAGCCTGGTCCCTGGAGGACCAGCTGATCAGTCTGTCACTGCAATGCCCTCCATGTTGCTCTTGGGCACTGCTCACTTTGCTGGAACATCATTAAATGGGATAATACCAGGATGAGTGGTTATCTTCCCCTAGCAAACAAGGATCAGGGACTCTTTTCCACGCACAGTTAACACATTCCCTTTTCTAAACAAAACCAGGACACACTCTGATATGAAACACACACTCAGCAGCTGCAGAGCTCCCTGGCATTCAGCAGGGTTGTACTTGGCACATCCTTTCCAACATTTCCCTCTTTTCCTGGTCAGTCAGCGGGTGACCACAGCTTGGTTCATGTATCAGATAAAAACACTCGAGCCTAAAATAACTCCCTGATCTTTGCAAAGCACCTGACAAGCACTCTCAGGACAGAAATGTGGGCAGGAAAATGCTGGCTAAGAACACTGAAGACAAATCCTGCTTTCCTGGAATGCGCCAAAGGACCTGTAGCCACATGGAGCACTAAGGAATTCATGGATCTCCCTCTGAAAAGCACCTGCTTACTGGAAAACTAAAGGATGAACTAAAATGTGAAATTTTCACAGCTTGATATGCACAAGAGTAAGAATAAGTAAGTTGATGGACCAGTTGCTTGTGGGGGATGAGTAGCAGAGCAGAAATAAACCTCAATCTCTCCAGTACACAAGTATTTTCAGGTGTTGATCAGTTTAGTGTAATGTTTAGTGTCACTGAATTCCTACTTTGCTGTAGAGAATGACCAAAGAATTGTGTATTGGCAAGAAGGGAACTACCAGAACCTAGTGGGAAACTTTAGAGAAGAAGTCACAGTCATGACCCAGTTTTGGGCTTCCTGGGTCAGGGTGTTCTGGACAGCTTAATACATCCACTTCCTGCTTCTGAGATACCAAGTGGAGCCATCAGGATCAGGCCAGCTTCAGCCACAATTTCCAAACCTAAGAGTTAGATGACATTACTAAATACCCCAAGACAACCCCCATACCTCTGACAAGCTCTCAGATCTTCTGAGACCCCTCTGTCAGTCCCTACATCACATTTGTTTCACTGTGATTTTAAGTCCACTGAGGAAGAGTCCTCAGTCAGCACTCTGGAAGTGCTGAGTTCTTCCTTCTCATGTTTTACCTGCTTTGGGATTTGGTTTTAACTCCAGGCTTTCTTGATCCGTTGCATCCAAAATCTTGTATTTGCTTTTTCTTTTGGATTTTCCTTTCCGTCTAAAGGGGTGGAAAAGGAATTAAGAGACAGTCCATTTCCAAAAGAGCCAGAAGAAAAACAACTCTGATCCTCAAAGGTAAAGCACTTGCTATTTAGGATTATGTTCATATTACAAAGTGAAACATTAAAATATTGCTAAGTTGCACATTTATAGGTTAATCCAAATTTTGCTTCTTAACATAACCCAGAGTTCCGGGACTTCAACATTTAACTTGAAACATTTAAGTGAGAAAACCCAACATCCCAAGGCCCAGCAGATGATCTGCTGGGACAATGGGTTTGAATCTTTAACCTCCTACTGCAGACACTTGGCTGTGAAACCTGGATACAGCGGGGGTTTGGGCTCAGTCCCACCTCTTGCAGCAGCAGATCACCATCCATGACAAGATTCCGAAGGCAACCACGATGACAAAAGATGCAATAATCACATACAGTACACTCCACTCTGCAAGCAAAACCCCAGAGATAAACATATTTTGGCACCTCATACAATTGACAGTGCACGACTATTCTTGGGTAAGAAAAGGCAAGGCCTGGCCCTTTGCAGAATTAGAGGCTGGCATTCCCCACTGGCAGCACCACCAGATCCCCTTGGGAAGCTCGAGATACAGTGTGTGAACTTCCTGGGCAGGTTTCATCGTGTATTGGTTTATAAAACTTGATTTCCTGTGACAGGAAAGCCTCTGTATAGACATGACAGAAGAGATTTATACACCCAGAACAGACTCTTGGTGAGTGTTCACTGGGAGGGTCTTTGAAGTGAACTCACTCCCATACCAAACATCATCTGCCCAGAAGGTGAGACAAGTGACTGTGTCCTGGTGTCAGCATCTCATCAGAGCAACCGGGAGACAGCAGGTGCCTGGCACCGTTCCCACCTTGGGTTTCAAACACAGATTTCTCTGCCAGGGTGCCCACCCTAGGGGGGTTCACATACCACAGTTGCTTTCGCCATCGCCCATCTGCACCCTGAGGAAGTTCTCCATCCAGAACGGGTCACACACGCAGCGCTTGGTGAAGGAGTCACAGCGCCCATGCTCGGAGCAGTTCAGCTGACAGGCTGGGGGCCAAAACCAGCAAGGTGAACTAAGTGACTCACAGGTGAAGCAAAAATGGGACAAAACAGTTCAATACAGCCAACCCCTCCTGCAGGCTCTGACCTTGTAATGGTTTTGGCTCAAATAACTGGGCGGAAACACTAATTTATGTAGTGGTTTTACGTTTTACGAATTCTGGTTTGCTTAATTTAGTGTAGTGGTTTAAGTGTCTATTTTCTTTTACTTTTGGGAGATAGGCAAAACAGGCTCAACTTCAAGGTAAACAGTTTATTAACACACACTAAGGAAAAAAGGAAAAGAAAAAAACGTGCAACCTTCAAAACCCTTCTCCCCACTAGTGTTCACTTTCTTACAAACAACATAGAGACAAAACCTGTGATTTTCAGTTTCACTATTTGAATATAGTCTTTCATCACTTCTTTAAGAGAGGAGTGTCTCTTATTCTACTATAGAATCTTCCCCCACAGACTTATAGGTATTACCAAAAGTCACCTTCAGCTTTTCTCAATGTCAAATCACATGCCAACTAAAAACACTAACATCTGATAGGTCTCTGTCCTTTCTAAAACAAAAAGCAAAGTTTTGGTAGAGAAAAAATTCCTTATTCTTCTTCAACTGAAAACCAAACTATGGCTGTGTTAACCCATAACAGACCTGGATGTGGCCCCTCTGTAGCTCACTCATAACTCAGCTGTACTCACAAGAGGTGAGAAGTGCAAACTTAAGCACCTGGGCCTCATGCCAAACTGAAACATCCCACTTCACCAGGAACTTACATTTTGCCTAATAAATCCTCATTTTGATATACAAGTTATGGAATTTGTATATTTGTCAAGTAAATGTTTTTAAACAAAGTTTTGATTTTCCAATTCAAAGCCCACGTGTGAGACAGACAAGAAACAAACAGATCCTTTGGAGGGACCAAATAGAACTGAAAAATGGCTTCTGAAGGCCAAAAATGGTAAGATCAGGAAGTAATGAAAATGTTACTTTACACAATTCTAGTTTCAAATCTCTAACTGATCAGCAAATGATGCTCACAGGATGGATCTCATAAAAGAAAAACAGTGCTAATGTAAAGATGTAAAATAATGAGAGAAATGGAACATTTCCTGCAGACTGATGTTTATGCTGTGCAGGAAACAAGTGGGTTCTCAGCTACCAAGATGTGCAGTTTATTGTTTTCAGGATGACACTCATTTCAGTGGCTGTAGTCCATTAACACTGTATTTTAGTTTAAGTATCAATCTGCTTTTGGTTTTGTGAACCTTATCTTCACAGCAACACTGCAAGTAATTATTTATAAGAAGTTGAATAGTGAATAGATGGAATTAATTGGTAAATAAGTGATTAGCAAATAGTCTAATAGACTTAATTTTCTGTTTGCCATTTATTAACATGAAAGCTCCTGCAGTGAGTGTAAGTGTGTGGGCACGTGGGTGTTTTTAGCACTCTTATTTTGTCAGGCAGGGGAAAAGAAGGTAAAAGATGTTCAGTCTGTCCCAAGAGACTCTCACTTACTGACTGTGTTAATCTCCAGTGCCCGGAAGATGAGAAAGTCTGACTGTTGTTTCCGCAGTTCATTCTTCAGCGTCCAGGCCACCTCTCGCCCTTTGAATATCTGATGGGGAGGCTGGTTCTGCACAAAGAACACCATCTTCGTGCTGGAAGAAAGCCAAGAATTATTATCTGCTGCTTCTTCAAATATCAGGTGGAGAGCCACACTCTCCAGTCTGTCATTAGAGGGACTCGCACAGAATCTCAAATTTATGTGAAGACCAGACTTCTGGCTCTGTTTGGAAGCAGTAATGGCAAGCCTGGTCCTACAGAAGAAAACCCTTCAGGATATCTGATCCATTCATGTTTTCCAAGCTGGGGCTGCCCTGTTCTTGAATTTGCACATCAAGCAGATCTTTGCATGTTCATGCTAAGCAGCAAATCCCCAAACTTTAAGATTCTGCTGTTTTCATATTCTCCTCCCTTCCTCCCTGTGGGATCCTCAGACTTTACTACAAATGGAATCTGAGGGTCCATTTACCTGCTCAGCACACAGCTCCAGCACCAGACAGTGGAAGTTTACAGTCTTTTGTAGAGTTGAGTTTAAATGCACCAAGAGCTGCAGCCCAGAAACAAGCCAGGTGTGAAGGATTCTGTATTCTGCAGCTTTTACTGCATTAACTTTATGATAGAAGAATTTGTTCCTCATGGCTTGCTCACCTTGCAGAGCTCTGTGGATCCTTTAGACTCACAAAAGGATGCATGAATTTTTGGGATTTATCATCACTTGTGAGCTTATGACTCAATGGGATATCAGTGAAACCCTCAGAGTATGTGAAAAAGAGCAAACCAACAGTCAGAGGAAAAAGCTCTTTTTTGAAAAGCACAAGTTACTTTGGTAGTGGAAGCAAAAATGGGATCTTAAAGCCATCTGCCAGGAAACAATCTCTGCTCCTTTATAACACTTCCCACTCTTTTGTCTGCCTGAACATATAAACAGATGAAGCATTAATGACAAGAATCCCTTACTTGCCTTACTCGGGGGCGACTGGCTTGCTCATGGCAGAGACAGAGAGCTAATGTTACAACAGAAAGTGCTGGCTCCTCTGTTTTCAGATCTCTAGGTTTGCATGGACAATGAATTCTGATTCTCCTGCTAAAGCAGCCCACGTGGACATGAAGGAATCGATACATCACACCACTCAGGGAAGTGTAAAGTAACAGCAAATTTATTGCTGACTTGCTGCAGGACTTTAGGCATGTCCCTTAAATCTTCTTCAGTGCTTTAGGTACTTTAAAACTACTCCCCTTTTAATAAAAACTAAGTGCAATATTGCACTTATTTCAACAGATTGCCACTCATGGCTTGTTGCCACTCTCCACGTGGGCAACACCACCCTGACCTACAGCCCTGCTCAGCAGCCAACTTCCATGTGTTTAGGGAAAAGGCAGTTTTCTGTAAGCTAACTAGTAATCAAAATTAAGCTTTTCTATCTCTTCAAGCAGAAATTACATTGGCTTTCAACATTTTCTCATACACTAATTTGAAGCAGTTGTGTAGGCAATAAAGCTACTGCAGAGTAAGTGAAAGGTGTCCCTGCTTGTGGCTGTGTGGTTGGAACTGGATGATCCTTAAGGTCTCTTCCTACCCCAAACCAGTCTGTGATTGTATGAACTAGTGATTTGGCATGAAGGTGAGGAGGATTGTTACACACTCTGGTGTGCTGTAAGTGTTTCAGCAAACTTCTGCACCATGCCCTGTTACTCCTCCAGTTACAAATCACAGCTGCTTCACACAGCTTCCACAATTTTCAAAAAACAAATCAAATTTGTTCTTATTTTACAGGTTTGAGGTGAAAAGAGCAGCAGTTTTCAAGGGCAATGCACCATCTCCAGAAGGGAAAGATACTCAAGACCTGCTTGGCAACTCTGAGCAGAAATATCAACATTAAGCAACATCTCCACATGCTCCGATGATCCAATCTGCTTTCCAAGAGGCCTTGACTTTGTAAACCCTCAAGCAATTCCTCACCATGTACCCTCCCAGATGAATCCCACCTTTGTTCAGTGTATGGCTGGATCTTTTGCACGGTGATGTCTGAGTCCAGGACGCCCAGCAGCACCCCAATCTGCCGGATGAACATCCCCTTCTGCCGCTCTGTCAGCTGGCTCACGTTCACATCCAGAATTATCTCCACCAGGTTATTTTTCCTGGGATCTAGAGAGAATGTAGATAGTGCAGACCTTTAGAGTTTCTATTTAGCAGCCTGGGCACAAAGCAGGTTTTTAGCTATCTTTCCAGGATGTTTCTGATTTGAACACAGAAAGACAGAGTGGCACTGTGGGAAGAGACACAAATATGACTTTCACAGGTAATAGAAGCAGTGAGAACCAGCCCTCAAAAACCACAGGAAAACACAACCACATCCCCCCAAACTCTCGATATTTACAGTTCTAAAGTGGACTAGATGACACATTTTAATCCCAGTATAGTGTATCCAGAGGGCTGCAGGCAGATGTGGTACAGCACAAAACCCAGACTCACCAGGTTTGACCTCCACTGTGGTCCTTTCCACATCACTCTCTCCTTTGGCATCTGTTAC
Source organism: Brachypodius melanocephalos (assembly GCA_013398615.1). NCBI lineage: Eukaryota > Metazoa > Chordata > Aves > Passeriformes > Pycnonotidae > Brachypodius > Brachypodius melanocephalos. The sequence goes on along the minus strand of VZSR01001014.1, from coordinate 524,483 downwards.
TCTTAGGTGAAATGTGTAGGTCCCTTCTACCAAATTGGACAGGAGGAGGACAGGATGATGGTCTGAATTATTTAAGACTTCCTGGAAGGCAGAACAAAGTAAGTATGAGAAAAAAAGGGCTCAAAGTAGCATCATGTATCATCCTGTTTCGGGATATGACAGAGTAACAGCCCAACACTGAGCTCTGTATTTCCTGAGGAGCTGTCAACACTACCTTGCACTGATTTTTGTGATCCTTTACAAAAGAAAGCTCACCCCAGCTGCAGGGCTGCCCTCGTCTCGGGTCCACAAGTAGCTGACAATCCCCTTATCATCAGAAGACTTTGATCCATCCAACTCCGCTGTGTTTGTGGGCAAGGTGATGACAACGTTACCAGCAATCTTAGCAATGGGTGGCTTGTTTATCTCTAAATAAACAGAGAGAAAGCACTTGGAGAAAGATCTTGTAATGGCCAATCAAAAATTACTGCATCAGAACTCCAGTGTAGTCCAGAAATCCCTGTCTAACCCTAGGGAGGAGAAGGAAAATACTGCAGGATTAAGCTGAAGATACTGTTCTTCCAGAAAAGGGAAAGCCTCAAGGCCACTTCAGCGCTATCCACATTGTCTCCCTCCATTCCTTACTTGCATTGTGTCTCTGAACAGAGGTTTAGCTGAACTGCTCAGAGATAAGCTGTGACTGAGCAGCTCTGCTCATGGCTGGATGTACCTTCTTTGACGATGACGTTGACAGAGCTTTGGCTCTGCAGGTTCCTCTCATCTTTCACTGTCAGAGTGAACTCGTATGTCCCAACCTGGAGGCCTGTGACAGTGGCAATGCTGCTGTTTGCATTCTCCAGCTTCACACCATCTGGACCCCTAACAAAGACACAAGGGGTTTGGTTAGTTTTTGACCTTTTTCAGGGGTTTTGATCAGTTTAAACTTTGCACAGAGCACTGGAGGCAGCCTCGCTCCAAACAGGAGCCTGGAAATAAGAGTTCATGATAAAGAGCAAAATTATGTTCTCCAGTTACAGCAAGATAATCTAAAGAGTAAGTGCAGGATGCAGAACAAAAAGGATAATTTCTGGCAGCTTAATGTTTTGGTTAATTCTAAACCAGAGGAACACAGATAACAGCATTTAGGTGGTGTTTACAAAGAGTGGTACTTTCAGCAAATTGGCCTGTGAACTACACAATGAGCCAATTTCTTAAAAAAAGGTGCAAAGCAAAAACAGTCCTTCATTTCTAGGGCTTTACACAGACTTTGCATTAGCAAACAGAAAAAGCGACTGCAAGTTGCTCATAGGCTTTTTCCTGAATTCCTTAAAGCATTTCAAGGAATTTAGAGCTGGAAGAGAACTCTGCCTCATATAAACAAACTGCAAAAGCATCAAGTTAGGAGGCCCTGTTGTTGTTTGATCACAAGGGTCAGTCTTTCCACGAGACCAAGCTCCACTGCTGTGAATGGAAATACAGCTGAGCCACGGCATGGTCAGAGTGGGAGTCAGGCCTAGAGATGAAGGCAAAGCTGTTTCTCATGCTCAAAGAAAACTCCACTTCTTTCCAATCAAATGTAAATCTTTGTCTTATTCAGGTCACTGGTAAAGCTTGTCAAGCCCAATATGATCATGACTGAACACAAGGGAGGTGTGGGGGGTGTGACTTGTTTTAAATGAAAGGTCTGGATACAGAAGAACATGGAAGGTGATTCACACCGTGTTTTTTCCCAGAGAAAAAAGACTATCTTCTGGTCATCCGAGCTCTTGCTGCCATCTAGAGTGGTGCTGTCCACAGGAAGAGTCAATTCTTTATCTGGACCAGCATCTGCCTTTGGGGGCTTGTTGTTCTCTGGAAAAGAATGCAGGATTTCTCATACGCACACCATAAAGGTGAGGCTCAAAACACCACCAGTAATGTTTTCTCCATGATCCCCACTACCCACTCCATTGCCCACTCCCTTGTACTCAGATAAAGTGAGGTTAAAAGCATTTAATTCCAATTAGCATTTCATTCACACATCTACAAAAAAATGAGACTGAAAACTAAGAGTTCTGATTTTTGCTCTCATTCTCTAAGTACTGCTCCACTTTTCCTGCCTCCATCCCAGGACCCACCACTGTGGGCAGACACAGCTGTTTGAAAATACAATCCTGCCGTTATTGTAGGAAAATATTAATTAACTTACATTGTGTAAAATAAGAGAACAACCTACAAAGGCAAAATTCCTATAAGCTTTCTTTTGCTCATTTATCAGCAATATACCAGTCCAGAATGGTCCTAAGTCAGAGCAGTTTTTCTGAAAGTCACCATAAGATCTAGAGGTTGCTGACAGATTGGTGCTCACCTCCAACCCCTGGAAGGGAAGCAGCAACAGCAGGTAAAGGCAGCTTACCTGGCTGGACTATCACAGTGACCTCTGCAGTGGACTGGTGCCCAGCAGAATCAGTCACTATGAGCTGGTAGGTGTAATCACCTTCCTGCATTGCAGAGAGCTGCAAGACTGGTGTCCTCACACCCTGTGAGAAAAGATATTCATGGGTTAAAAACAATCCTCATGCAGATGATGATGGACCTGAAGACTCTGATTCTAAAGTAACTACTACCAGCAGATTCTAGGGGGTTATTACCAACTCCTGCTATGGAAGCAGGAGTCTGTGCCACTCCAGCATGCAAAGCTCTTGCAGATAAATTTATGCACACTACAAGGACACTGTTGTGGGATATAACAAGAGTAATGCCATACAAGCAAACCTTTTGGGATTCAGTAGTTTCCAACTCCAATAAAATCTCTGGGGAGCCCTGTGCGAATCCCACACATTGTGAACCTGATTCATGGACCTTCTTATTCTATAAATTTGACAGTAGTAATAATCTTTAAAAGAAAAATGATGGCGCAGAAAGAAGTTCTAACATTTATTTACTGTTTAGTACTGAGGAGAGTCTGGCCAGTATCAGCAAAATTTAGACACCAAGATTCAGCTCAAAAGTTCCCACTTCTCTCAACCCCCCTTCTTCAGCAGGATTTAAAACTGTATTGCTCAAGAAAGGAACCAGATGCCAGGGGCAAGGCTGGTGCACCAGCTCAGCCACTAAACCAATACCATCCTCACATGGTTTTAATTTTAAGTATATACTTAATCATCACACATTTGCTCTGTAAGATTCTAAAAAACATTTCCTAACAGTCCATTAAAACTGGTATGATTATAGATAAAAACTCAGCTAGTGACCAGTTCAGGTGGAACACTGCAGACCTGCACTGACCTGCATCTCCATCACCTTCCCTTTGCTGTTGGGGCTGAGCAGCCACTCGTAGCTGACGATGCTGTGGTCATCTGTGCTCTGGTTGCCATAGAGCGTGATGGAGTTCTGGGGCAGGGTGATCACCTGGTTTGGGCCAGCATTGGCCACTGGAGGATAATCCACTGCCTTCTTCACAGTCAGGTTGGCAGTGGTGGAGTTGCTGGCACCATCTGAGTCCACGACTGTTAGACTGAAGAGGGAAAAAAGAAGTGCAAGCACTGAAGTGTGATGGTGATCAGAGCTGAATACAGCCTTTTCTGACTAGAAACTTCCCCCAGTGTCAAACAATGCAAAGAATTCAACAGTCACATCCATCTCTCACTTGAAATCTAATAACCAGTCCCAAGGTGAAACACAAAAGTGCATTACTAACCCACAAGTGGCCTGGACACAACACATCATCTCAGGCAGGCTGGTACCACAAAACACAACTGCTTTTTACTAAATCTAGATCTGAACATGGATCTTGATTAGTTCATGTGCCAACTGCTTAATAAGAAAGTAGCATTCAGTAAGAGGTACTCCAGTCTATTTTACTTTAAATAGATCTGGTGATGCAGTGATGGACACCACACCAAAAGACAGACCAAAGGAAAAACACATGACAAATACAAAAGTAAAATCACCTACTACCTATTACCCAGGTTGTGCATTGAACCATTAGGCCTCATTCACTTATCTGAGACAAACACATTGCATTTAAAAACTGGATTTGAAGACTGCATTTCTTCCTAAGCCTTTACCCACAGTTTAGATTTGACATTTCAAGAGACGTTTTGTAGTACTGACAGACCAGCCATCATCTTATACAGGGCTACAAGTCAAGAATAAGAAGTAGCTGGACAGGTTATCTCTCCTGAAGTGCAAAGCTACAAAACTACTTGAAAGTGTAGGAATGGAGAGAGAGAACATCACAAAATGGAGTTCTCTCCACGTTTTGCATTGGCTTTTTTAAACCAGATTAACACTTCAGGAATCTCATATATCTCACTCTTAAGGGATGAGAACTGATGGACTCTCCCAGGTGTGACCTACCTGAAGGTGTAATTCCCAGGTACTAGGTTGGTCAGTGTCAGTATGGCAGTATCACTGGAAACCTTCTCCTCCCGCAGGGGACCCTTCAGCTCTTCCCAGTGGTAGCTAATAATTTTATCATCATCGGTGCTTTCTGTTTCAGTAATGGAGGAAAACACACACACAAGGAGTTGGAAAATGCTGCTTCACAGATTCCAGATGGTCCATCCCTACTTCTGCCCTGGGCTTAGTGGACAAAGGTATTTTTGGTCCAAGTCCAGAGTCTCTGTTATGCTCAGACACCCAAACTGTAACAAATCAGGGTTACTTGGGGCTAATACAACATGAATTTTTTTAAAGGAACTCTTGAAGAACTCTAGTGCAGGTCAAGATCACTGAAGGTGGTGTGTCAGTAACTTCACACGTCTGAAGTTTAGCCAAAAGCCCAGTAATTTTGACTGACAGTAATTATTTTTTGATTCTAAGCAGCAACCTCCAGAGCTTTTCCTTTTTTAGGAGATTGGCTCCAGCCAGTGCCCTTCAAAAGGGAACATGGAGAGGTGCTGTTGTGTGTGTTCTGCCTTCCTGGCCAGAGAGGCTAATTCTTTGCACTGAACTGTGTTTGACAGTGTCATTGTTTCTCTTAAACTTTAGACAGAAGGTCAGCCCAGGACCAAACACAAACCAGCCCAGCTGGATGCTGCACTTAAACCTGCAGGTACTCACTGCTGCCGTCGATAAGTGTGGAAATGGTTGGCAGGGAGATTTCCTGGAACGGTGGGGACACAATGGCAACAGGAGGCTGATTCACCCGGGGCTCTGCAACAACAACCCAGCTGTTACCATGACACTACAGGTAGAAAGTCCTGGCCAAAAGACTGCAAAACTATCAGCAACAGTGATTTGTGCTTCCAGAATGTTCTACACCAGCTTGTGGGGAAATCAGTGCTACCAAAAGAATGTTCAAACAGCGTGGAGGTGCTCTGGGAAGGCTGCTCTACATCCATTTTCCCCTACTGAGTCAAGCACCTACAGCTTCTTGCCACAGTGTGGCTGCTGCTCTGAAAAGTGAAGGATTTTGGTGCATGCTGCCAGCTGCAAAGTCACTGCTTATAAGGAAATGATCAGCCACAGCACCCAGAAGACCAGCCACACACTCTTGCTAATTTAGGGAGTGCAAGAGCCCTTCTTTGCCCTCAAAGCTTGTACAAGAAGTCTTGCTGCAAATTGTAAAATGAAAGGTTTTCATTGAAACCTGTGGTTGTCTCTTTACACAGGCCACTTAAAAAGTGAGGCAGTCAGCACAAGACGCTGTATCTCCACCAGCTCGCCTGCAAACCACATCTTACAATAAGGAATGAAATTTGACTTAACCTGCCTGTGATTTGGAATGATATTTCTTACTGTACAGGGAAGAAAGGAACCTCCAAAGGAGCTTCAAAGCTCTGGCTTCTCTTCAGTTTTTGTTCCTGCTGCTATATGCCTTTTGTCAGACTGCAGCTAGTTTTTATGGAAGCAGTGGCCTTTCAAGGTGAGATGTTTGCTGAGCACTTCCCTATCAGGATTACAGCTTTTTTATCAAGTGCTTGGCTTGAGGCAGTACAGCAAAAATAGCTGTGTATAAGCAATAGCTTCCCATCTCGGGAAATTATTTAATACATACACAAATATATATGTGTGTGTGTGTGTGTGTGTGTGTGTGTATATACACATGTGCCACAAGTTCACAGCACAATGAATTATCACCACACTAAACCAAATAATCTAACCCCCAGGTACAGCTGCCTTGGCTTGTCAGAGATGGATGAAGTCAAGGAAAATCCAATCCCACCACTCACTTGGATTCACTGTTACATTCACATATCCCTCTCCATGCGCGTTTTCCCCATCCACCACGACTTTGAACTCGTACAGACCAACAGTAAGCTGGAAAAAACCACAAATGATTATTTACCTACAGGTTGGTGGCACCGTGTTAGGACCTATTGGAAGGTCAAGTTCCTGTGCTTTGGCACAGGAGCACCCAAGCAATTGTGCTTCAGCCTCTGCATACACAGCAAAGGATGGTTTCCAGGCCAAAATGGTATTACACACATTTCAGTTTACAACGGCTATGCAGAAACCAAAGACTCGTATTTCTCTCTGCCACAGGATTGTCAGTGAAGCTTTATTTTCCAGCAACAAAAGGCAAACAGAAGAGAGATAACAGAGGTTAGCTGAGGTTGTCTGGCTACAGGAATCTGTACCAGCAGATTGCATTTGAGGTGAGAAAGGCTACATGTAAGAAGAAAATCTCTTCTTGTGTGTTTTTATAAATGCAAGTGTTTCTTCTGTTCCTTCCAGGTGACATGAGCCAGGCAGTCATCTCTTCACCATTCACTGTTGAGCCAAAATGAGAGGGTGAGGGACCAGGTGCTGGATAACAATCTTGACACCCAAAAGGCTGAAGCCCTGACAGAGACCTGCACACTCCTCTCAAAAGGTTTGGCTCTGCCTGATATCCTTACTAAAGCCTGTAGATTTTTTTTTTTTGAGTGCAGTAGAATCCAGGCTGCTCAAAGGAATGTCTCAAATACAGAACTGTATATTCACAGTACTTAGAGTAATTTCCTTGTTAAGAATCCCCACATGCAGGAACTGGCAACCCTTTCCCTGTCAGAGCTTGTCTAAGAGCAGCAGCCAGGGACATGCCACAAGGTATTGCAGGGCTCTCATTAATGGAAGCAGCAAGTCCCTCTTCCAGTGGGCAGAACAGGGCTCAGATCTAACTAGGCTACCACACTGTTCCAGGAATATTCCCACCCCTTGTTACTGTTAAATTGCGTCATTTGTGTGCCTTGTCACACTGCTTGTAGGCAGCTTGTACCTCCTGAAATCAATTTCTTCTTTCCCTCGTGCCAGATCAATCTCCTTTTTCTAAGAGCCTCAGAAGAGGGCTTGCAGTCAAATGTTGGCTGCTTGCCCATCATGCAATTTCCTATTCATCCTGAAATCCCACACAAGTCTTTCTTGACTGCTAGGGTCCCCATCTTCTCTACTTGGCATTTAACACAACAGGATACAAAGCAGCCAAAGCTTTACCTTAGACAAGTTCAGGGTCTGGGAGTGCTTCCCTGCCATTTCTCCACTGTAGTCTTTTGGATGAGTAATCAACTCCCACTCATAGGAATATGTGGTTCCTTAAGAAAAAAGAAAAGGTCCAGATGTTTGTTTTCAAAGCATGTCTTTCTGCCATGCTAAAGAACTGCAAAGGTATTAAACATTTACAAGGCACATTCTGCTGCACTGTGGAGAAATGAGACAGCTTGGGCTGCGGCTTTTTGGGAATATACCCAGGAAAAGAGACAATCTGTGCTTCTAAACCCATTTACTCTAGAATCAAAACCCATCTTTCAGCCTCCAAGGCAATAAAGAGTTTTGGAACAATCACAGCTCCAGGATAATAAGAGAGAAAAGCCTTATCACATCCTCAGATCCTGCAGACACAGGAATGCCAATTTTTGAACAGGAATGAATCAATCCTTGCTGTCACACAACACAACATACCTGCCTCTACAGCTCCCACTGCCACAGTGGACAGAGTTAAGATAAGAACTTTAAAAATACTTGCCAACGATTTGCATGATGAAATGAGGAGTGTATAGAATGTATTCCTCAGCAGGCAAATACCTCAATTCAGATTTCGATCACTTGCTAATGCAGCTCAGCTCATATCAGCAAATATCAAGAAGAGATGCTAAAAATCCAATCCTTCCTCACACACCACCCTGAGAATGTGCCATCTCTTCTCCCATCTCTTCCCACAATCTCCCAAATCCACTGGCTTTGTAGCACTTTCCATTTTTTTGTACCTCACTATTTTCTCTAAGAGGCAGCACGAAGTAATAGCTGAGTATGGAAACTTTCCACAGGAAAGTGCTCTCTGACAAAAGACATTTTCAAGATTGCCCTTATTACATGCCATACATAAGGACTGTTTGCCTTTTCACATCCCAAGCCCTTAGCAGAATTCCCAGGGAAGCCTTACGAGGTGGTGGTTCAGGAAGTACAAATGCATTCAGCTGAACTTCATTCTTTGGCAGGGTCACTTCGACACTGTCTCCAGCAGAAACCACCAGCTCCTTCATAGCTGAAAGGGACAAATACAGAATTGGAAGAGGAACTGGAGAAAAACAAAATGTACATACATCCACCTTGGTTTCAGTTTATGGAATAAACCCCAGCTACAAATGACGATGTATTTTGTAAACATCCTGTTCCTTAACAGACTTCCCATTTTAGGTTTCACTCTCCTTGTCAGTGCAAAAGCACTAATGGGGGTTTACAATTTTTAGACAAGCCAAAAATTACTCAGGCACTTCTTCCTTTGCAGATATTGTGCTGAAATGTGGCCTTTGGGCCCTGCACAGGGGAGTCTCTTCATCCAGGTCCAGCAGGATGGGATGGGTTTTACTTGACAGCTTTTTGGCAGAGAACTCAGCTGCAAGCTCACAACACAGCAAGACAAACACTGCTACTTCCAAACTGCAATTCCAGAGCTTCACAAATATATAAAGAATCCACAGAATTTCTTTTTTGAAAAACTGCTTGAGGGCTAAGAGAATTTTTTTAAACCTGCGTGGCTGCCACACTGGGTATGGAAGCTCAAGAAACAAACTTGGTCCTTTAATTTATATTTTCTTTTCCACCCCGCTCAAGAATTTTCTTGCCATTTCATTTCATATAAACTGACAGGTTGCTTTTAAAGACTACAGGGTAACCTTGAAGATTATGGCCAGGGACATATTTTTTTCTGCTTTTTATTAGCATTAAGATAACCAGATATTTGAAAACATTTCTTAAAAACACCTCTTGGCCTCCTCATCTCCCTCTCCCCTTCCCATTCACTTTACATTTTTTTATTATTGGACCTGGGAATTATGCAGAGAAAATATGCTTTCTCTAGTTTGACCCTGTCAAAGACAATGTTTCAGAGGTATGCATAACAAATCCAAGTTTAAAAAATGGGAAAAAAACCCCTTAAACATTCAGCTATTTTCCCACCTTTATTATCTATTATTTATCTATCTTCCAATTTTAACAGCTAGTGGAATTAACCACCTTTTTTTCTCTCTCAAATACTCCATCAGTCTTTCACCTGCAAAGACTTCCAAGGCAAAAAGCAATCACATCTCATTGGGAAATAATAATTAAAAAAAAAAAAACACAAACAGACAAACAGATAAAAAAACCTTGGAAAAACTTTGTAGCTTGGAAACACTACTCTTTACAAAATGATCTTTGCATTGGTTAGCAAAATCAGGAGGCCCTGACTATATTAGTCTTCCCAGACAAACAAATGAAGAAGTTTAAAGCATATTTTTCAGTTTTAGCTGGGGTAAGCCCTTGAAAAAAAAAAACAAACCATTAACTTGTCAGCACAAGCAGCCAATGAGCTTCCTGCCAAAAACATCTTTGGATACATCTTTGCTTCCCTTACACTTTCCATTTGTTCCCTTGTAAGGGAAAGGAACCCTACATTCAAAAGAAATTCAGCTGTGAATGCTTCAGCACACTGGATTAACTGAATTCTGAGACACCCACACAAGCAGTACACGCCATTCCCTGTGCGTAGCCACCCCTACAGGGAGAACTGACAGCCTGGCTGAGGGAACGGAGCTGCCAAAGGGCATTTTGGCCTTTATGCATTTTCAACAGTCTGTTTTAGGAAGTACCAGTGTGAACAGAAACATCATCGTGCTGCAAAGCAAAGCACGGGCTAACAGCCAAGTACACTGTTCTCCACGGCTGAATGGTGCAGTGACACCTCAGGGACACAAAATAATCAGTTACACCCTTTTTTGAGCACACATTAAGATTTCTCTCGATTTGATTGATAGCAGCGTGCCAAGGCTACTAGAAAAATGCTTCCCAGGACTCTGCACCACATCACATCTCAGCCTTCACTTTGGGAATTAAGATATCCCCATTAGTTTCCAGCTGTCCTCACATACAATGGTCACATGCAGATTTAGGATGCCCAAGTCCTATTCCAGATCTCAGGAGTTACTGGGATCCAACATGTGCTGACACAATTGCCTCAGTATTTTCTCCAATATACCATAATTATCTCCTATTTTTCCACACTAACATGGCTTGAAAAAGCCTGAGCAGGTGACATCACTGCTGGAGCCCCGCAAGTCCTCACCTGGCGTGGTGGCAGCAGTGCTTGGGGCTGCAGCAGTGCTGCTCTGGGCTGTAGGAATACTGCCATTTGTGGGGACTCCACTGGGCACAGAAGTTGCTGCCTGCACCTTTGCTGTGGTTTTCACTGGCACGGGGCTGGCTGTGGGAAACACCTCAGAGTGAGGACGGGCATCATCAGGCTGCCCAGGCTTCTCAGTCTTCCCTGGAGCTGTCAAGTCCAGTGCCACAGGGCTGGAGAATGTAGCCAGCACTGATGATTCTGGTGTAGATGTTCCTGCGTGGATCTGTAAAGGAAAAAGTTGTCTGAGTTTGACCTGAACACTGAATGTCAGTTTTAAGTTGCCCTCCTCCTCCTCCACGGTTAGGGAGGCTGAAAAATCCCTGGTTTGTTTTTACAGCTTCCTCTTCTCCCTTCTGAAGTGTTTCTCCACGTTCTTCCTTCACAGCAGACAGGCCATTTCTACCCCAGCTGAACACCAGTTAACACCAGATGCAGCTACAGCATTTAAGTACCAAGGCTGTTGATGTGGCAAATAGAAGATCCAGGTTCAAAACTGCAGTAAGTGGAGCTAAAAGAACAGAAAGGTGGGATAAGACAGACCCTAAATCAGGGACCACAAACTGGGGTTCATTTACTTTGGCTGTGATTTCCTTTTCCTGAAGCCCTGCAGTTGGTCAACACAAAGCAGGAGGATTGCAGTGGCATTTTTATGTAATAACTGAATTGTTGCAGCAAGAGGAAATTTATTTTGGAGTCGCTCTTCAAAGCAAGGTGAGCTGACACACACAGCTCCCTGCATGCCTGCCCCAGGAGATGCTGCTGGGGCAGGGAGAGGAGCTGAAGGGCACAAAGTTTGCTCACATCCACACAGGATGAGCCACTTGATTGAAAATAATCAGAGTGGTAAGAACTATTTCCTTTCTTTCATCAGAAAATTCCTTTTACCTAGCCCCATTCCAGTTCCTAGCCTGCCAGGCCATACTCATAAGAATTTACCCTCCACCGTGAAGTCCATGTGTGTAGCACATTTTTTTTTTAAGCTAACTCTATTTTGAGAACATCTGCTAAATATTTAAAATGGAACAATTTAACATCTTTGACTCAGAAAGTGCTTTGGAGCTGAATTTCCCACCACTACTCCCCATTAGAGGAGTGATTAAAAGCTCATATTGGAGGAAATATACTCAAGCTTTTAGACCATGCTGTTGGCATTCAGTCCAGGAAACTGGAACAGGGAAAGCACTCCAGACCATGGTGGGCAATATCCTTGTCAGTAAATGGGCTTGGCTTTAGAAAACACTAAATGCTGGTTGTAAAAATAAAGCTGTGCTGCCCACACTGACCAACCAGCCAAGCCAGGAGCAGCCGTGAAGGCACTGAGGGCTTCTCTGTAAAGTTTATGTTTCAGCCTTGGGCAAATATCTCAGTCCACTTTGCTCACAGAATGTAAAACAATTGTTTGATTAACATCTGAGCTTTATGGACCAAAGAGTCAGACACTATTTGTTTATGTTACAGATAGAAGCTGTCTTCCTTTATTTGGTTACTTGCTGATGGGCTTACTTAAACAAAAGTATGGATTCTTTGGAATCCATGAAGGAAAAATCTGGCATGCTGCTCTTCCTCAGCAGCCTCAGGACAGCTGGATGTTCCAAAGCCATATCATCTTCCACCCACTGACAACTGCAAAGGGTACTGACTCCCTTTCCTCAAGATAAAGTTTGAAATGCTGGTAGGAGAAAGAGAGGAACAACCAGGCAGGAATTCAAGTGAGACAGACTCTTTAGGAAAGGCATAGGAGCAGAATGTTTCCACGACTCCCTACCACTACAGGAAATCACTTTTTGCTCCTCAACAGTCAACTCAGAAGGGTCACAAGAACGAGAGTCACAAACAACACACAGGAGATCCACATTTGACTGCTGGCCACAGAAGAGTCTCCACTTTACTTGGCAATATTTCCAGTGAGCTGAATGTTTTCTTGACTCACTTTTAATTCCCAAAAAAACCACCCCACTTTACAGTTAAGAGAGATCCTCTTCCTTCCAAAAGTCTTCAGGATGAATTGACAGCCAAATGTCTGTAGAGAGCTTGAATTAGATAAGCTTTGCCTGGGGTAACATAACAGTCAAAAATGCCTCTAATGCTTGCAAGCTAAGACATTTCTTATCTTTGCTCCATAATTCTGAATTCTTTGAAGCAAAGACCAGATTATTGCATTCTTGGGGATAAATGACAAGGAGACTATAAGTTTGCCAGCTGTCCTATCTTATTAGCTTAGGAAATAGAGAGAAGTGACACATTGGCCTGAGTCAACACAGGAGCCTCAGACAATTTTGATTCCAACCCCTAAATGCCTTTGGCCTGAGACAAATAACCCAGTGTCCTTGTCTGAGAGCCCCATGTCTGTTAGAGAGACTAGAGCAGTCCTGTTCGTCGGATTCCACACCAAGCCCAAGTTACTTGAGAGAAAAATACCTCTGTTGTGGAATTTTCTTTTATCTTTTAATTTAAATAGGCCTGGTCTGAATTTACAAAATGGGCTCTTTTCAGCTTAGATGGTGTCCTTGCTGTCTGCAGTAAGTGCCACATCTGGGAAGACTCTTGAGACACTAAAATGTAGGTAATGTCACAAACCATTACAGAGTTAGTGCTGGTGGTAGAGAGAGACATTTCCTTGTTCCTTGTGGATGAAAAGCACTTGCAGGAAGTGTGACAGCAAGAACCAAACAGTGGGCTTGATATGAGGGCAGGAATGTCTTCTCTGGCTCTGTTGCAATGCTCCTGCTCCAGCCTTTCCCAGGGTGCCTGCAGAGCTGCTGCAATGCTGCAGCAGCCCTGCTATTCAGCAGTGCTGCACTTAAATGCTTCTCCTGACTGGCTATTAAATTGTGTTGCTATGTTTTAAAATTGACAAGGAGCTCTACAATCAGACAGAAAAAAGCCTGGTGCCTGGAAAATGTCACTCACTGTAATGAAAAAGTACCAGCATCCCCTAGTTAAGGGCTGATGAGCAGGATGCACTGTGGTTTATCCTGGTTCCATAGCATGGATACAGTAAAACCAGAAATTAATGTTCACTGCACATCAGCAAATGCCATTGCAGATGGCTGTGGAGCCATCAGAACTGCAAGAGGAAAATGAAAACCCACAGAGGCAATGTTTTCCCAAAAACGTAATTTTCCTTCTCTCTGAGCCTGCAAGAGCAAAGGAAAACATTTGCCTTCCACACATTCAGTGCTCAGCAGCAGCAGCAGAGGAGAAAAAGCCCTTTGATTTCAAATGTCCCTTCCTACTTCAGGTGTTTGATGCTCTCAGGTATGAACAGCCAGTACAAACCAGTACTGTCCCCATTTTCCAACCCTTCCTCAAGAACAGCATTAAACACTCAGCCAATGTGCTCCATGGATTGGGCCAAATGTAGCCCAGGACAAATTCTACTGATTTCAGCATGGGTGTAACTTAATTTTGGTCCATAACCAACCCAGCCTGGAATACCTCCCTCCTGGAAGGTCTGGCCATGTCCCAAGAACACAGCCTCCAATGTTGTATCCTTGGCTCACATTAAACTGCTCTTGGATTTGAAGTGCAAGGACAGCTGCAGAGCTGGCTTTGCATTTTGCAGGTAAAGTTGGACGGTTCAATAATCCTGGAATTAGCCCAGGTGGAAATTTTAATTCTTCCTTCTCCTCAAAAACTTCATCCTAAACCTCAAAAATGCAAATGCCAGGACTTTCATCATGCCCCTATATTTTAGTAGAAAGATTTGATTTTCATGAACTTGCATTTTGTTAAGAGACATGGACTTTCTTATTAGCAAAAATCATCAAGGAGAGCAAAAACCTTCCCCTAGTACACATCCAACAGTGCACACTAACGACAATAGGAGCACTTCCTAAAGGTGGGAAATCCTGCATGTTCAGTAGCATTCAGAAGCTGATTAATCAATGTAATTTAATATTTGCAACCAGTTTACTAGACACATTGGACAGAAATACCAGGATAACCTGGAAAACAAAACTGCAAACAGAACAAGCAGGGAGATGTAAAAGCTGTTCCCCAAGAGCAAGAGAAGACATTTAAGAGTGGCTGCAGAGACATCTCAAATGTGCGACAGCTGAGAGAATGGGGTCACCATGCTCAGCTCAGCTGCTAGGAGGAGAAAAGAACAGGGAAGGTGGAAATGCTGCAGCATTGCAGGGGAGAGAGAAAACTGAGCTTGAGTCAGCCCCAAATCCTGGGGGGGGTTCTGGAAAATCAAACATTTGTCAAGCTTTAGTGCCTGGTTTCACACATGTCACCCTGGCTGCCCGGGAGCTCTCGGCAGCGTCCCTTGGCTGCTCGCCACATCCTGCTCCAGGGTGGTGGCTCAGGCAGTCACAGCCCTACCTGCAACCAGGATGTGAAAAATTCACTCATTTCCAGAACCAGAGGCAGCAGTTTTGTACGATGCCAAATCCCTGAAACATGGCAAATGCTATTTCAGGAACAGTCTAACAAAGTATAACTATATTTTACCATCAAGAGTACATAAACATTTTTGAGATAAGGCTCAAAAATTATTTGCAGATGTAAAAACACAAACATCACTTAACAATTCAAATGTGCCAAATTCTGTGTAACATCAAGATGTACCGGCTTAACACTGTATGGATTTGGAGTAGAGACTAAACTGATTTCATTCACTCAGTGCCAAGGTAAGCTTTGGTGGATTTGAGAAACAGGAGCACTCTTCAAAAAAGAGAACATTTGGCATTAAGATGCCAACTCAAGCAAGGAGATTGACATGAAAGTACACTGTGAGCTGTATGCATGACTCTATAAAATAATATATTTAACTGCCTTGATTCAGCATTTAAATGAAAACTGCTTACTTTATTATGTGGATCTGAACAGGTACTTTTACAGGTAACAGTTTTCAGCTCCCAGACAATTCCCACTGACAGTCACCTTTCTTTCTCATCTGGCAAGCACACTGTGTGATTATACAGAGCATAAGCATTATCAGACTCCATTATGCCTCACCTTCCCACTCCAACAGTTTATCCCAGCTAACAAAGGGGGCAGGGGGGCAAAACCTCACCCAAAACCCAAACAAAACCCCAAATCGCTGGCCATGCCTTGCCAACAGGAAGCTGAAAACTGGTAAAAAACTGGCTGAAATCTACCTAAAGTCAGACTGAGGAGGAGGACAGCTGCCCCAGACAGCCCCACTCCAGCTCCAGCAACCACTTACCTGGGGCAAGTCACTCTCAGCATTCTGTGACCTGTTCACATTATTGCTCTTAGGAGGGAGTAGGCTTCTAGGGTACTGTTCTCTTGGATTCTGTCCATTGTTCAGCAAGTCTTGCTTTTGATTTTCTTTCTCAGGAGCAGCTCTGTCTGCCACTAAGTGCCTCAGGACCTGATCCTTCAAGTGCTCTGCTTCACTTTGGCTGCTTCTGGAGTTCTCTGCCAGATCCCTCTTGAGGAGGTGCACCCTGTTACCTGCCAACCTCCACTTCTGGAATGATCTCTGCAGTCTTTTCTTCCTCTGGACAGGAATGTCCCAGTCCAACCACTTGTAACTCAAAGTCTTCCCGTCACCCTCCATATGGAAGTTTAACAAGTGTTCTGTGCTTTTTGATTTGTTTAAAAACACCAAAACAGAATCTGAAAAGCCAGTCTTGTTGGCCTGACACACGCCAGGCATGGTGCAGTTCACCTGGATGCACATATTTTCCAAGAACCAAAAGGCATCACAGGTGGGGTGCTGGCAGCAAGTGGTCTGACAGGAGCTCAGAGTATGGAACCCTTCCAGAAGCTGCAAATGGTGACCTGCCCACGATCTCAAACGGCCACCAAGGAGGATCTTCCTCAGCTCACATTTAGATCCATTCCAGTTTGCATCTGGGAAAGAAGAGGGAAGACAAGCAATTCTCAATGCTTTAAAGCAGTGGGTAATAGATCTCATCACTATCGTCAAGATGAATTTGGGGCATAGGAATAACACAGGAGAGCGGATATAGGAAAGTAAATCTGACTTCTCAGAATCCCTACCTGGCCTCACTATCCACTATTTCCACAAGATTTTAAGGAACAATCTGCTCCTCCTACCTAAGCCACCACCACCCTTTCCAACAGGGATGGAAAAGCAGAAGTGAAGAAAGAAATGTTCCTGTTTCAGAGGAGCCCATAATGCCCACACTGAGCAACTGGATCAAGGTCACACAGCAAGTTCAGAGCCAGAAACTGAACCCAAAATCCCAAGTGCAGTTCTTTACTCTAACCAGTCATGGCCTTGCTTCTCTGCCCGTAGTCTGCCTAGAAGGAAAACACTGCAAACAGTGGCACTGGCTTGGTGCACAGTACAGAGGCATTTTTAACTCTTCTGATATTTGACATCAGCTGCTTATTCTGATGGAATTTGCTCCACTTGGGAAGTTGTTAACAGCTTCTAGCAAAGTGTTCTGCAAGGCAAAGCCTTGCCACCCATCCTGCCATGGTGGTTTTCATTAAAAACCCTCAAACATTTGACATAATTTCTGTTAAGAGTCGTCACTTCAGGTCTCAGCTCTGCAGTAAAGCAGCAACTGCTTTGCATATGGATTTTTTTTTTCTTAGCATGAAAATTTTGAATGCTTGCAGGGATCAATGGATTAAAGGCTTCCAAAATTCAGAGCTCTGCAGATTAAGGACTCCCTAAAAATAGCCTAATGACCTATGGGACTGTTACACTGTGTTGTGTTCAGCATCCAAGAGATAATAGGTCACTGGAAGATTACTTTACAGTATTGCTGGACTGGGAGTTGTGCAGCTGGAGAATATGCTCCAGATCTGCCTCCCTCCCTGTCAAGAATGGAGTTCTTGTACACAACACAAATGGGAAAGTTTTTTCTCTATTAAAATAAAGTCTGAATTTAAATTACAATATCCTGATGGAGAATGAACTCGCGTTTAGTGACCGAGTCATGGGGGACAGAGCTCCCTGTGAGTGTCTGAACCCATCACTGTGCAGAAGGGGGAGAAGCTCCTCACTCGAGCAATAAAATGTGTAAAAGAAACTGCAAATGTTCAACAGCAAGAGAAGTTGACATCAGCACCTTTAAAAACCTCAGCACCCTTGTCACACCTCATGAACACACAGCACTTCCTTAGAGAGAGAGCAGACAGGGAATCTGTGTGCCCAGGGCAACAGCCAACCTCATCACACCTGGAATGCCTGGACAGCCAGTCCCTGGCACCACTGTCACAGTCACAGGCAGGGACAAGCTCCTGGCACCAACTTGATGAGGATGGAATTAGAACAGAACATGGAAGGTGTGTAGGCACCAAACCCACATGTATACACACACACTCTCTCCAGACTTGGAGAAACAATAACAAATCGTAGAATTACACCATTCCTGTGAATTTCAACAGGATCTCATGCACTCAGATTTACATTTTGCCTGTAAAATTCCCTTTCTGTTAAAGGTGGATCGCTGCCCCTAATATATCCTGTGCATGAGGGAAACGTGCTGCTTCCCACATTCCTAAAATCTTTCCTCCTCCTCCACCACTGATCATCTATCTCTCCTCATGTCAGGCCTGGCTCACACATACCACTCAAATTAAGGCTTGATATGGAAGCAGTGAAATTCAGCAGCAGTTTCTAGTACCAGGCTTAGAACTGGGGTACACACAGAATGAGGCACATTTAAGAGAAAAACATTCCCAGGGAAGATATCTCTTGTGACAAATCATGACATAACACAGGTATTCTATTTATTCATCTCAAATGTAAAGCCTGGATCCCCAGAAACGTCTCACCATGTCAGAGCCATGACTTAGCCTGGTTGACACAACACTACCATGCTGAGAGCATTCTGCTTCTCTTTTAGCAAGCTGTTAAAACAAGATTTGAATAATATTTTGGCTACATTTCATTTCCAGAACTCTGCTAATGGCCACTTGGGACATGTTTATTTGAAATTAGCCAGTATGTTCTTCTGAATTGCTGTACATGGACATCTTTAAACTCAGATAACTCTCAGGAATGACAGAAGTGAGCAGGCAACTCCCAGCACACCAGCCCAGCACTCCAGATGTGAATTTTCCACAGAGACACACTGATTTTCACTTTTCATTTTCAAGTTCCATGGCCTTTGGTGGGCATCAAATATTCAGACAACTCTATGTGCCTTGGGAGAAAAGAATCTACACTTGCATTTCACCTGTGGAAAGCAGGAACATTCCCGAGGATGAGTTCCCTCCTAAGCTGAGCACCACACAAGTCACAAGACAGCTGCACAGTGGGTGTGCTTAGTCACTTTTCCATATTGTTTTTGTCACATCAGTGGAGAAAATTGCTTTTCCCAGGAACTCAAGAGTTCCTGTCCCAAGGATGCAGCTCACAGCTTTGCTGAGCAGCAGGGGAATGGAACACACAGGAACAGCTTCTATTAATAACTTCAGGTTCTACAGACTTGCCCAGGCAGTCAATCTTGCCTGATACCAGATTAATGATTAAACACTTAACTCTGTGAACTTTTTAAGCCTGCCACAAGTCAGTCAGTTATGTCAACACAATACCCTTGCGTAACTCCACATGACTACGCTCATTTCTAGGCAGCCATAACTCCTCCTCAGCTTCACAAACTCTGCTGCCTGAGTGACACAAACAAGCCCAAAATAACAAAAACTCTGCAATGGAAAAAATGTCCACATCAGGGAAACTATGTCCATATAATTATATTTATTTCTGCACATGCAAAAACCTTTAATTTAATGGACTCTTCACTCATTTAACCATTGGACTTGATGATTTCAGACCTGCACTGTTCCAACCCTAACAATTCTGTGAGTTGGCTTTAACTCTACCAAGCAGAAAGCCCTTAAACACACCAACACCATCTAGAACACCCTCAGGAGTCTCATAGGAACTCTAACTGTAAACTTCCAAGAAATTACTAAAGCCAGGAAGCCCAGCTGACAAGGAAACAATCATCATTCAAACACACAACCCTTTGCTAGGACCAAGAATACAAACATGTCTTTGCAGGGTCTAAATTAGCTGATTAAGATCACACTGCTCATTAGCTTAATCAATTCTGCCACTGAGAATTGTCCAGGAAGGCTAAGTAACACGACAGGGATGCTGCAGCTGCCTGGAGAACACGTCCATATAACTGGGAAACAAAGAAAACCAACCCCTTCCCAAACCAAACATCACACAATCCATTAGCGGAAAACTTCCATCCAAGCCACTAACGTGGTTATTTACTTGAGCAGGAGGTTGGTTGCTCAAGTTTGAACAGGAAATAACAAAAACAAACACAACCATTGCCTGTAGGCAAATAAAGACTTCTTACACACTGTTCTTGGGAAGAGCATTCAACATCTTAGGACTAAAAAACACTCCTGCCCTTCCAGGTTGCTTTCCCTTAATTAAATTATTTTCCAGATCATCACTTGTTCCTTTGGCAAAAATTAAGGTCACAAAAAGCTCTCTCCGAGATATAAGCTACACTTTTGAGATCTCATTTAGTAACTGCTAAGGGTGGTGTTTTGTTTGGTTTAAAAAAACCAACGGCTTTGGTTCGTTAGTTTAAAAAAATCAATTAAAAAGGAAACCAATGAAAAAAACTAAGCCTACCATGTCTACCAGCAAATCATTTCACTTTTCCCTCTGAGCACTTTAAACAAGTAAGAGGAATAAAGACCATAAAAAACTATACATGCAGTCCTAGAGAGAAGAGAAGAGTCACCTGCAGAGGAGCACAAGGCACACAGGCAAGTGCACAGGTAGAACAGCTGCAGAATTCCCTGCTCCCTCGCAGCTTTTCCCAGGCAGTATCTTGACAGGAACCAGGTGCTGATGCTGGGCTTGGCTTCCAACCTCTTCTCCATGGCCTTTGTGGGCAGCTGCAGGGTTCTAGAAACACATAGGGTATGAAACATAAAATATCCCATGGCAATTGAAATGTTCCTGCACAGATCCAGTGAGAGTGTAAAGCGAACAGAGCATTTGTGGAGGAAAAGGAATGTCTTATCAGCTGTGATTAGCCCAGCTGTTGCTAAGGAACTATCAATGTCTGATACCAAAATGAAATTTGTAGTGGCACAGCTCCCAGTGCTGAGTGCTGAGGGCCTTTCCCTTGTGGTTTTCTCCTCCAGACCCCGTTTTTTCATCTGATATTACAGTAGGTGTCCACTGGATCCCAAACAGGCATTTGGGAAATTTCATTTTCAAAGATGCCTGAGGATTGGACACCCAGGCAGCAGCACGAGGATAACACAGGCACTGACAACCGCTGCACATCTGCCCGGCGATGTCACCGCAGGCACGTCCGTGCCGGCTGGTGCCAGCCAGAAAAAGGGAAACGAGAGCACAGCAACGCTGGGCAACTGGGACCTAAGGCTCTGGTTTGCTTCTTATTTCGCTCTACAGGGCAGAGATCACCAAACTTCTCTGCCTTTCTAATGTCAAAGGCTATCAAATAGCCTCATATGCTAATTAAATATAAATGATCTCTAGGTGATGCGGTAGGAGAACATTAATTATTTCGCAGGTAATAAATAGTATCTATTTTAAGGGAGCGATGAAAGCATCGTTAGGCACTAAACGGCATAAAATCTGCCAGTTCTGAAGAATCCAAAGGGAATGGTGTTACAGCCAGATCCGCCAGCGCTCCTCAAGCACTCAGAGCTTGTAACACCTCGAGGAATTGCACTCAACCGTCCGCAGCAGAGCAGGAACAGACACGGGAGGAAAACTTCACGGGGGAAGATGTAAACCCGCGCCCGCTCAACCAACAGGTCCTCGAGGAAACTTTCCGCCGCCCCAGATCCCCGATCCTTGCACCTGCCCGGCAGGAACCCCCAGCACGGAGCCTCCGGGGCCGGGCCCCAGCCCCGCGGGAGGCGGCAGCGCCCCGTGCCGCCGGCAGGTACGTACCAAGGGCACATGGCGAGGCTCGGCGTCTCCTCAGCGGCTCCTCGGCGAGCTCAGGCGGGCACCGGGCGCGGCCGGGGCTCCAGCGCGGCGGGCCCGGGGGCACCGCGGCCTCCCGCCCCCCGGCAATGGCGGCGCCCGCGCACGCTCACCCGGAAGCTGAACCGCCGCCTCCCGGCACCAGGGCTGGATCCAGCCGTGCGGGCAGTGCCAGGGCTGCGGAGCCGCGGGTCCCCGCCGCTCGCTCCCCCGCCGGTCCCGGTCGCACCGGGCGGGGCGAGCGCGGAGGCCCCGCAGCCACAGGTGATTTGCCCACAGTTCCGCGCGGAGGCGGTGGCTTCGGGCACCGCCCAACAAGGCGGCTGGCCATTGGTCAGTGGCGCGGAGGCGGCGCGTGGATTGGCTGGAGGGGCAGGAGGCTTGCGCCCGCAGGCGGGGCGCCGTGAGGGAAGGGGTGGAACGGCGAGGGAAGGAGCTGAGGGAAGGTTGCCTGTGTTCTCCTCTAGTCCTTCAGCCGCGCTTCCCGGCCATGGCCTCGGACTCCGGGGACAGGCACGCCACGCTGAAGCGGTGCCTCGGTGTGCTCAGAGACGCCAGGAACGACAGCGAGCAGTTCGCAGCCTTGCTCCTGGTAAGGAACCCCGGAATGGTCTCAAGAGTGGGCAAAGGGCGGGGCCAAACACCCTGCTAGACATGCGAGTGTCCGGGGCACGCGGGGAGGTGGGGATTGGGAGCTTAGAGTAAGCTGCTTCAGAGCTTTGGGGTTCCCTTCAGCAAAGGGAGCCTGGCCTTGACCTGGGTGTGCGGAGGTCAGTCAGTGCTGCCACGCTTTTGGAACACCGTGGTAAACCTCTGCATTAGCACTTGGGCCAAGTGCCAGCTCAGTGGATACTTCCCTGCACTAATTAAAGTTATTTTGGCTTCTAATTTGCAACAGTTCCACCTGTAAATGTACCGAAACCCTTTGCTATAATCACGCTCACTCCTGTTTTGCCTTGTAGGTGACCAAAGCAGTCAGAGCTGGAGAGGTGGACGCCAAGACCCGTCGCCACATCTTTGACGCGATCGGATTCACATTCCCGACCCGCCTGCTGCTCTCCCGGCAGCCCCCAGCCGGCTGCCCCCCGCACACCTTCCGTGCCCTCGGCCTCACCCTGCTGGCCTGTTTCTGCACCGACCCAGAGCTAGCTGGGCACTCCCAGATCCTGAACAAAATCCCGACCTTCAATGACATCCTGCTTTCCCCCTGCGACCCGGACAGCACATCCATGGTGGATGACGTGTACCAGTGCCTCAGTGCTGTCCTGGCCACGGCCAGGGGCCCCAGGGAGTTGGTGACCAAAGGGACAGTGTCTGCCCTGTGCCAGGCCTACCTGAATGGTGGTCATGGCTTTGACCGTGCCCTCACACTGCTTGTGGGGCTGTTAGCCATAGCAGAGGCCAAGTGCTGGCAGAGACATGCTCCACAGCTCCTGGCTGTGCTCAGCAAGCTCTCCAGTGACTTCCTCAAGGCTGAAGACATGTCTAAATTTGAGCTGTGTGAGGTTCTGCCTCACTTCATCCCACTGTCACCTCCTCTCACAGAGACCTCACAGGGCTCTGAGTGCCTCTGCAGACTTTACAAAGGGCTGGCTGATGTTTTGGGCAGCAAACTCAGCCAGTCACAGCGGGACCCTGCTCTGAAGCTCACAGCCAGCCTTGTGCAGGCCTGTGGGGCTGAGTGGATCCCAGCAGGGAGTGCTGGCAGCAAGTTCCTGGCCCTGCTAGTGAACTTGGCTTGTGTGGAGGTTCGCCTCACCCTGGAGGAGCCAGATCCCCTGGAGGTGGAGGGGAAGAAAGAAGTGGTGACAGCTTGCTATGTCCTTATGGAGATGGGGATCCAGGAGTGCCTGAAGGAAGAGAACCCTCTGCTAGAAAATGTGCAGAAAATGCAGCTCATGAGGATTATGGAGGAGGCATTTGGAGCTGTAATATTTTACTTGAGACAGGTAATGCTGGGCTTTTAACAAAGATCAGCTTGTGGGGGTGTCTCTGTGTGAAGCAAACTCTGCCTCTTAGCCCACTGTGGTCTCCTGACCTGTGGTAGTTGATGTACAGCGACAATAATGTGTCCCTTTGCTTTCTTCATGCAGGTTAAACGGGAGGAGCTGCAAGATCCTTTTGTCTTTGCCTCTGTTCGAGTCCTCGGAGCTTGGATGGCAGAAGAGACATCCTCCCTCAAGCAGGAAATCTGTGAGCTCTTGCCTTTCCTTGTTGATTATGCCAGGAAGCTTTTCAAGGAGGGCAGTCCAGCTGTGAGTCTTCCCCAGGCAGGGGTGGTCGGCACTGAGGGCTCTGCCTTACCCCAGGATGCTCTGAGGTGAGCATTTTAAGCACACGTTTGTTGCATTTTAGCACAAACCTGCTCAAATATCTTCTATCTTTACACTCCCTGCAATGCCAGTTCCATGGGGCTTTTTCCCCTGAGATGGATGTAAATGCAGAGGGTTGACCTGTTCTACCTCATGCTCCCAGTTTCTTTCTCCTTCTAGATTTCTGCTACCTGGCTTTTGCCATTTGACAGCAGAGGACAGGCCCCGGGACATCCTCATCTCTGAAGGGGCACCAGCACTGCTGTGTGAGTACTTCCAGCAGCAGTGGGAGGTTCTGACCTCTGAGTCCACGGCCCCAGCATCCCTTGCAAGCACTGAAATGAGTCTCCAGACCACGTGTGGGGTTTTCCTTAACCTGGTTGTGACTGCTCCAGGCCTGGTCAGGTAACAGCTGTGGGAGCTGGCTCTGAGTGGGAAGAAAGGGTGCCTTGTATATTGAACTTGAGGCTCTGTTAACACATTATGCTGAAAAGGGATGTTCCTTTTTCAACCCCAGTTTTGTTACATTTTTGATGCTGTGTTTAACCTTGACATTCTCAGGTGCTTTTGGCTCTGCTCAGGAAATGTGTCCAAAAGGGTTTATTTTCTCTTTAGGAGTGACAAAACCTTTTCCTCCTTGATGGATGTGTTGCTGAAGTCTCTTCCACTTCTGCTGCCCCAGAAGCATCGTCTGGTTCTGGCAGCAAACATTGCCACTCTGGGCCTGATGATGGCCAGGATCCTCACGGGGTCAGCAGGTAAAAGAATTTCCCATTGGCAAAGCCCACGTTGTGCTGCATGGGCAGAGACCAGGAGCCAGGAATTTGCTGGAGAAAGCAAATAGAAGGGAAGCTGATCCATTTTGTCATTGGAAAAGTGATAAACCAAAAATGTTCAGGAGCTAGGAATATGTGAAAGATTCAGCAGGCTGATGTACTGGAATGAAGAGATTTCTAGGGCAGGAGGATATTGTCCTGGTCCACACAGCCCCACCACAGGGCCCTCCTTCGAGTGAGCAAACTCTGCATTGTGACATTAATTTCCTTTTTCTTTCAGCCCTTCAGGGAACACAGCCTGCCAAGGAGTTTTTTGGAGCTGCCATTCGCTTCCTCTCCCAGGCCCACACGGCCCAGGCAGACCCCAGCAGCGATGGCCTGGCCGTGGCAGTGTCTCCTGCCTATGTGAGTGCCTGGGATAACATCTGTGAGCTCTGGTTCCTGGGAATGCAGGCCCTGGCTGGCTGCATCCCTCTTTTCCCATGGCTGCCCCACGCCGCTCTCCAGGCGCGCTGGCTGCACGAACTCTCGCAGCTGCTGTCCCATGTTTCTCCAGCCTCTGTGGATTTGGAGCTCGTCACTGCTTTCCAGGCCGTGCTGGTGGAGCTGGCCAGAGCCAGTGACCAGTGCAGGGATGTGATCCTGTCCCACCATGGCACGGAGTGGGCCAATCTCTATGGAATGGCAGCTCTGGAACAGTGTCTGGCCGAGCAGGGAGGAGCCAGCAGCACTCTAGGTGGGAAATGAAGCCAGACACCTGCACAAGGGTTGTTCAACACTTCTGCCATGCTCTTTGCTGCCAGATGGACACAAATAAAACCAATTTAAATGACCAAACTTTATAAAACTGGAGTGATGCAGCAGCACCCAGCATGATCAGCACTGTCCACATCAGTGTGCAGACCTGCTGCTGCCTCAGAACATTTCACCATGCCCTTGCTCAATGTGTTGTGAGGATTTCTTTGTAAAAACAGCCTGTTTTGTTATTAAAGAGATTTTGTCAGTTTGTTTTTCAAACTCCTCAGTGCTGGGATTTCTTTCTGCCCAGGGCCTTCACAGGATGCTTGCTTCTCCCATTAATATGGTCGCAGTTTTGTCACAGTAAGCCCTGCAGGTTTTCACCTTATTTTCTCTGAGTCCTGCACATATTAGTAAATAACTTGGCACCATACACAGAACCCTGAAAAAGGCAGGAATGGGAAAAGCTTTGTTATTTACTGATAGCATTGGGAATAACTCCTTGTGACTTGAGGATGCTGTGCTCTGCTGTGCCAGATGATCCCCCAGTTCATATCTACCGCTGTTACCATCATCCCAAGTTCACACCTAGAAAACCTTCCCAGCGTCACTTGCTTTGCCTGTTTTGCCCCATAAAACACCTGCACAAAGTACATCCATGAGATTTTCTATTTGTTCCCTCTCACCTGTGGGCTGGGATATACAGGGAGAGTTTTCTGCTCTTGCATGGTGAAGGATTCAGTCTTCCTCTGCTCTCTTTAGGGTGTGGAAGCCAAAATGAGTGGATTCCCCGTTGCTGATTCCCTGCAGACCAAAGAACATCTTGCTTTACAGAAGAGAAAGGCCACATGTACCATGCAGTATATCTCTTGTAGCACCTGGTTCACAGCTTGGCCTTCCAGTTCTCTGGTACCGCGTTATCCCAAGGATATTTCCCAGAAGGAGCAGCTGCACAGGGTGGCTGCTGAGGCTGAGGCTCATCCGAGCAGTGCTCCCTGCTCCCGCTCTTCCACCAGATGTCAGCCGAGGAGTTCTCTGGGAGCTGCTGCCTCGCCGGGACCGGCTCTGCTGCCAGCCCAAGCCGTTGATCAGAACTCATTGGAGGGGGCTGTGGAATCGTCTGATCAAGGGAAAATCAAGCACGAGCTGCCTCAAAAGGAGGGCTGGCTCTGGGTGTATTCCTGCTTTACACTGCTTTTGGCTCACTGCTTTATTAGAGTGAGTGCCTTACACCACTGGAGAGGAGGCTGTTGCTCAGGGAAAGAATCTTTAGATCTTTTCAGCTCACCCGTGAGCAGCCAGTGCAAGTTGGAACAAAGGCAGGTGCTCCCAGCAGAGCGGTGCGAGCCAAACAGGCAAATGAGCCTCCTGGCCTTGGAAAAGAGCAGAACTTTGTGAGCTGGGCTGGGAGAGGCTCCTCAGCCTGCCAGGAACACATCCCTGCACTGCAAGGAAACACCAGCAGGAAATGTAAGGAATACAACGCAGGGTCAGAAAAAACACCCAAACCCTCAAAGCCTTTACCTTCAAGTGTTCCCAGTCCTGTACACTCTCTTGCCTCTGGTCAAGGGTGTTCCCATTTATGACAGCCACTAATTAGTGCTAATGAGAGATATGACCTGTATCACCAGGAAGCTGTTCTGCTATCTCCAGTGCGGTGCTGGGCTTGCTGTGGGCAGCTGATCTGGTTTGGCCGTCGTTCATTCCCGTGGGCAGTGGTTGAAGCTCCAACACCTGAGCAGAGATCAGCCTGGGCCCACAGTTCCAACACTGGCACAGTCCCAACCCAGAGGCCTTTAGTGGCTTGACTTTAATTCCCTGAGAGGCTCCCTGGGAGCAAAGCAAGAGCCCCAGAAATCCTCCAATTTTATCTTTCTCCATCTTAAGCAGTAGGGTTTGGCCACCAGCAAGGTGCCTGGAGGGGAGCATCTACACCGCATTCTCACGCTCTTTGGTGTAAAGTCCCCTCAGGTGTGAGCAGGACAATCTGTGCCCTGCAAAAGCTGGACTCTCCCTGAGACCCTGATGTCATGTACTCGTTTCTTTGCATGAAACAAAACACACTCCTTGTGAGCCCCTCACAGCTCCTGAGCTGGCAATGGAAGGGGTGAGACACCCACCTTGCTCTGGGACATTACCAGGCTGAATGCCAGTGGAGATGGCAGATCTCCTTGAGGAATATCACTGCTCTTTTGACCTGGGGCACTTTCCAAACATTCTCAGTCAGAGCATCCCCAAAAACGCTGTTTTGCCTCCCTGAGACAGCACTAACAATGGTGAGCACTGCACATTCAGGAGGGGAGGGCACTGGAGCTGTTGGAAGCCTCCTGCCACATGGGCATCTCCATTGGCTCCATGTGTGCCAGCCCACAGGCCCCAGCATGCCCGGCTGGCTCAGCCCACGCAAGGAAGATGGTGCCCTGGCAGCCCAGCCAAGACTTCAAAGGCTGCAGAGTGTCCTCAGCCACCCTGAGCTTTGCAAGCCTAACCACAGGTTCTGCCCCTGGCAGATGACATCCGCAGGCATTGATGATCTGGTGCCAGAGAGGTGGATGTGGCATCATCTAACATCCCCTCTCTGCCAGTGTTTGAGATCCAAGCACGGACTGGGATTGCAGCCAGCAACACCCAAAGCAAACTGTGCTTCATCTCCCCATGTATTTCCAACACCAGGACAAGCTCTCCAGGAGCAAGATGATTGTTCACTGTTGTCCAATAAGATGGACAAGACCCCATAGGAGCAGATCCACATTCTGTTTCTCTTTGACAACTTAAATGTCATAATGCCATTGCAAACCTGACCATGGTATACATTATCATATAGCATTTTTTCATTTCACCCCAAAAGCACTGTCAATAAAATTAAATGTTTCATAAGGTTGTTATTTGGCTGGTGTGCTGCCAGAACCCAGCACAGCGCCTTCCCTCCTGCTGTGGGATGCAGCACGGGTGGTGAGAATGGAGGCCTGAGGAGCAAGGGGGGTTGCCACAATCCCTGCCCACCCCTCAGTAGGGTCCCTGATCTCAAAGCCCTGCCTGACTCTCCAGACCCATAGCAAGGAGATTCCTTCTCAGAAGGGGATGTGGGAATTAATAGGGGCAGCCTGTATTTCCCTGCGGTGTTGATGGGAGCTGAGC
This sequence comes from Brachypodius melanocephalos, assembly GCA_013398615.1. Lineage (NCBI taxonomy): Eukaryota > Metazoa > Chordata > Aves > Passeriformes > Pycnonotidae > Brachypodius > Brachypodius melanocephalos. The sequence goes on along the minus strand of VZSR01001014.1, from coordinate 496,079 downwards.
TTCTGGATAACTGGTTCATCTTTGTCTAGGGAAGAGCTCTGCTCACATACATGAGTCTCAGTGCTCTCATCACCCTGCTCCACCAGTACATTTTTTGCTGACCCCCAGGAGCAGAAGTTGCTGCCTTAAGCCCCTTGCATGCTCCTGGCAATGCTGGAGATCTCCTGGGACAGAGCTCTGGGACCTTTGTTACAAAACCAGTTTTTCAGAGATTTCTGGCTTGGGTCCATGTGCAAGAAGTGGTCCCTGGGGTGGTGACCTCGCCCAGACTCACAGAGAGTGCTCCCTGTAGCTGTGGGGGTGAAGAGGCAGCTCTTGTGTTGAGGTCCTCAGCAGGACCACATCACTGTTAGGAAACATAAGAGATGTTTGACAGAGCAAAGCACAAGCACAGCTGGACTTGTGGTCCTTAGACAGGGATGCTAAAGAACAGGTAGTGGGGAGCTGTGTTTGAGCCTCCTGTGTTCAGGTGACCTCAGCAATTGACCTGGCCCTGTTGAACCAGTAACAAACGAGGCAGCTGTTGGGAGAGTGTTGGCAGTCCTCTGTGTGACAGTCCTGGGCCCTGCCTGGGACCTCAGGACAGCAGGTAAAAGTGAATAATTGTTCGTCATCAGCACTGGTGGCTTAATGAGTGCCTCCCGTCTATGAGAGGCCCAGGGGTTTGGTTTGCCCTCAACATCAGAGAGGTGCTGTACAGAGAGCCTGGGCCAATGAAGGACTCAGGAGGGTCTTGGACATCTTGCAAGAACAATTCTGCTTCTTGTAGGGCTCTGAAGGTGCTGCTGGGCAAGACCCCAGAGCTGGGATGGTGCTGATTGTGCTCCCAGAGAAGGTGAGAGAAGGTGCCAGGGCAGGGTAACTCCTGGGGGTTTCCCAAACCCAGAGTTTATTGCAAGGTCCCTTTTCTCCTTCCTGAGCACTGCTGTGCTATGCTGGGGAGGGTGACACCCCCCCCACAGCCCTATAGCCCCACAGCTCCAGGCCGCCCTGGCCCACTGCCCCAGCCCAATGTGTTCCCATGACCCCAGTTTGCACAGCATGTGCCGTGAGGGGCAGCAGGACAGTTCTGCCTTTTGTTTTTCCTTGCCTTTGTCTGTCGGTGTTGCAGATTTCCTCTGCTCTGTCTCATTTTTGGGTGGAAACACAGCTTCCCTCCAAGCTGCTGCAAGGAACCATCCTCCTGCTCTCCCGCAGGGCTGTGCAGGCTGACTCACAACCCTTCCTGCCTGGATTTTGCACAGTTTCACCTCTTTCAGATGAATAAAGGCTCAACATTATACGGACTAGACGAGAGAGGGACATTAAGAATGAACTGGAACATAACTGCAAAATACAGCATGTCCAATCCAATTTTTCCTAGCAAATGAAATGGATCTGGTGGAAAATATATACAGAACTTCCAGGAGCAGCGTTCTTGAAGAGCATTTGAGGGGGATGAAGAGATTTGAATGGATCAACCCTCTCTACCTCTGCCTATCCCTCCTCCCACCCTTAAATGCCATCTTTAACAGAAATAAATTAGAATAAACGATCAGCTCTTGCCTCCTAAAGACAGGTGGTATGGTAATATTAAAAGAAATGAATAAAAATTCATTTAATGAGCATTGTTAATTAAACCTGGAAATCAAAGAGGTCTGAGTTGTGGGAATTCAGAGGAAAAATGAAAATGAAGGGAGCTGTAGCTCGGGGCGGGAAGAGTGGAATTAATTTAACTGCAGTGTGGGGTTGTTTGTTGATGTCGATCACACAGCACGGCGTATAACAGCTGGGGGTGAAGGGTTTGTGCTCTGCTCCACGTAAAGCACGCGCTGCTAATGGAACCTCCCGCCCAGCGGTGGGCGGCCGGCACCCTGCGGGTGGCACGGTGAGGCCTCGGGGACCCGCGGTGACACCCAGCACCCATAGGCCGCGGGGAGCTGTGACCGTGGTGTCCCGGTGTCGCGAGTGTGTTTTGGGGGCGAGCGCGTGTGTGTGCCCGTGCGGATGGGCATCCCCTCTCCGGGGTGGGACCTGCGTGGCCGTGATATGGGGGGGAGGGGGAGATGTTTCTGGGGTCACTCAGTGCCGCTGGCGGGGCCTTCCCGTCTGCCCGGCTCGCCCCACTGGTGTCCGGTGCCCGGTGTCTCGCTCAGAGACCCGATGTTGCGGGCCCGCCTCGTCCTGCCTCGGAGGGAGGGCTCAGACAGAGAGTGAGGGAGGGATGGAGAGGAGGAGGGAAGAATGGAGAGGCGGAGGGAGGGATGGAGGAGGGCGGAGAGGCAGGCATGCTGCCCGTCGGTGCTCCCCATTTTCCCCTGGCTCTGTTGCACCCATAGCCCATCCTCCCATCCGTCTCTTCGGGCAGGGAGCACCCCCAGACACTTCTCGCTGTCACCAGTCCGGGATGCAGCTCCCTGCTCCCCGTCGGGGAGGAGGGTGAAGCGCCCCGGAAGGAGCCCCGAGCTCTCCCGGCAGGACGGGCCCCGGGCCACGCTCCCGCCGCGCCCGCGGGGAGTCGCAGCTGTCGCCGGGGCCCTCGCAGCTCTCCCGGAGGGGCTCCGCACCCGGCTCGGGCTAATAAAGTCAAATAGTAGAGCATCGCCGCGGCCCCGCAGCCCGCCCGCACTCGTGGACTCTCCCGACCCTCGGGGTTCGCTCCCCGGTGCGGCCCGAGGTGCTCCGGGACAGGACTCTCAGGCAGCGCGGCCCGGGGCAGGGGAACCCGGGGTGTCACCGGGGGGAGGGTGTTCTGTACCGTGCGACAGGGGACCGGGACCGCCCGACGGCGCGGGGGTAGCACCAGCCACGCTCCCAGGGGGCGGCGGGTGCCCCTCGCCCACCGCCCCGGCCGTCTCCCGCCGCTGTCCCTCCGCTCCCGCTGTCGGGAGCCGTCGGGGCCCCGCGGGAGCGGGCGGCGCGTCCCCGTCTCCGCGCTCTGACGCGCGCTCCCGGGGCGGCGGGCGCGCCCCCGCCGCTATAACTGGCGTGCATGGAGTCGGGGCTGGCGCAGAGGAGCGGGCGGGCGATGGGAGACGCCGCTCCGGCGGGATAGAGGGGCGGAGACGGGGGCACCCCCGGGGCCCGGCCCGCCCGGGGCTTGCCGCGGGCCCGCACCGATGCTTGTGCACAGCTACCCGGGCATGGTGAGTGCGGGACGAGCACGGGTGGGACGGGACGGGACGGGACGGGACGGGACGAGGGATCGGGGGCTGGGGCCGGGGGTCCGTGCCCACCTCACCTCCGCTGTTTTCGCCGCCGCAGGACCGCGCCGAGGGGCTGCCCGGGGCGCCGGCCGGGGCCCGCTTGCCGCAGCTGCCCTCGCTCAACCAGACGCCCTACGGCTCGGCGCCGCCGCTCTGCCACACGCCCGCCGCCGACTTCCAGCCGCCCTACTTCCCCCCGCCGTACCCGCAGCCGCCGTTGCCCTACCCACAGGGCCAGGAGCCCGCTTACCCTCACCTGGCGGACCCGTACGCGGCGCTCAGCCCTCTGCACCAGCACCAGCAGCCGGCTTGGCCCCCGCAGCGCGGCCGGCAGGACGAGCCGGGGCTGCTCTCGCAGACCCACCGCGCCCTGGGGCTCGACCCCCGCCGCGAGTACCCCGCCGTGCCCCGCCTGCTTCACGGTCTGCCCGACGGCGGCCACGGCCTCGCTGACGGCCCGCTGGGCCTCCACGGCCTCGGCCACCACGGCCTCGAGGACATCCAGGTACGGGGGGACGGCGGGAGCACCGGGAGGGTGCCCGGGGTGGGTTGGTTTCGCGGGGACGGGGCCAGATCCCTCTGCCTGTGCGACCGAGGACTCCCGCCCGGGACGAGTCGGGCCCCATGGCGTCCGCACCCCCGGGCGAGCAGAAACACCGAGCCGGGGATTCGCATTACTGGGGCTCTCTCGTGCCCTCAGAATTCCTTCTGGGAATCTTTCTGAGGGAAACGGGTGCCAGGAGCCGGCTGACGGCTCTTTCCTCGGTACTTTCAGGCTGTGGACGACGGCGGGATGAACCTGCTCGATCAGTCCGTCATCAAGAAAGGTAAGAGCGCGGCTGCTCAGAGGAAAGCGGCACCGGACCGGGCCCCTCTCCTGCCCTCGGGGCTCCCCAGCGTCGGGTCCCCCCGCGTCCGCCCTCCCGCGGGGCTGCCCCCGCCCGTCGGGAAGCGTTCGCTGCTGGGCCCGGCGAGACTAAAACGAAAGCGGTGTGTACCGGCGAGCCAGCGCTCCCATCCGTCCCCGGCCCGCTGCTCCCCCTCGGGCAGTACGGCGGCCGCCGCTCCCTCCCGGTACCGAAGGGCCCGGACGGGCGGACTCTGCCGTCGGGGAGCCCCGGAGCCCATTCCGCCGGCGGCCTAGTACGGTTTGCGTGGAAAGCCCGGGGATGTCCCGGCGGCGCTCGGCAGCAGCTCTCGGTCCTCCTGGTCCCGCCGCCCCTCGGTCGGAGCCCCGTACCCGGTGGCGGGGAAGGCAGCGCGGGCCTCGAACCGCTTCAGACCGGCCCGGACCGCGGCGGATCGGGCCCGTTCGGTGGGGCTGGTACCGAGGGGAAGGACACGTTTAACGGAGACGGGAAGTGGCGCGCCTTTGGAGCCGGTGCTGCCCGTCCTTGCAGCCGGGAGCGTCCAGCAGCCCCCCCACCTCGGGAAAACCCGGGTCTGCGGAGACCCCCTCTGCCGCTCCAGAAGCGGGGCTTCTCTGCGGGACGGGAGAGGAGGAGCAGCCTTCCCCTCCGGGGCTGGCGCGGGGAACGGGGCTGCGGGCAGAGGTCCTGCTCGACCCCCGAGGTGCCCCGGGTCTCGTTCTGCCCCGCACGCTGACCAGTCCCCACATCGCAACGAGCCGGTGGGTAGAACAGCTGAACTCCCTAAAATACCTCTGTACTAAACCTTCCCCCGGGGCCTTGAGAGCGAGGAGAGGGCCCCGGGAGCGTCCAGTGCGGTTTGCCGGGGCGATCGCAACTGTGGAATATTCCAGCACTGCTCTTGCCTCCTCCCCGCGATTTTTTACTGAAATATGTGGATGGGAAGGACGCGTTTAACCTCCAAACCCCGGTGCGAACGGAACCGCAGCCACCGGGGCGGGTCGGTGACGTGGGTCAGTGGCTGCTATGGCCCCGCAGTCCTGGTGCTGGTTCCGGCCGTAGCCGATCCCCTGTAACTGCACGAAAATTCTCCCGATCGTGCGGTTCTTCCCCAGCTGCCACCCGTCGTTTCACGGGGGGAGCGGCGCTCCCGGTGCACCGAGCCCCTTTCCCTAGAAAAGGCTGTTCTAGGAACACGCGGCTGCCAGCGGGACATTAATGACCCGCATTAATTGAGCTTTAATCAGAGCGCTGGAGAGGCGTTTTGTTAAACATTCGGGCATGAGGAATGGTTGCAAGAAGCTGAGGGGTGAGCGGGCCGGCACCGACCGTACCTCCGCGGCTTGGGCCGGGCAGGAGCACCCCGGAACCCTCGGGAAACACCCCGCAGTGGGTTTTGTTTGTCTGGAAGTTCGGTTGGAGTTATAGTGGTTCGTTTGGGTTTTCCCCCTCGTTTTCCCAAAAGCGCCATTACTTAGAATTTTTTGGCTCCTATCGGGAGGTTTTGTCGTTGTTTAGTGCCTGATTTTTGCTCTTGGAGATTCTCTAGTCCTCTAGTCTTGGAAAGATTAAAAAAAAAAAAAAGAAAAAAAAGAAAAAAAAAGAAAAAGGAAAAATAAAATTAAAATATCTCTGGCTGAAGGCGGGAATGGGGCAAAAAGCTCAAGCACAACCCCTTGTGCTCATAGACACTTGTTCTTTCACGCCTATTCTCGTTTGGGTTTTTTTTTTTTAATATTAATATATCTTTTCCGTCCCTGTTTTTGCCTTCTTTTTATTATTTTATTTTTTTCTATTATTATCGCTATGTTTGGAGCTCGAAGCTCTGAGTTTGCTGGAGAAATCGATAAACCCAAAGCCAAGAGCGTGTTTGTGGGGGGAATTGTGCAGCCACGCTGGAAGCGGCGGGACGGAGCCGCCGGGGGTTCCTGGAAGCGGCGGCAGCAGTGGGGGCTCTGTCCTGGAACCGCTCTGTCACCAACCCCGATGTCGTGGATGGGGAGAACGGGGACCAGAGCCGATGGCCACGCTGCCCTTTCCCTGCCCCTGGAAGCCCCCAAACGGGCGAGTTCAGCTCAAAAGAAATCGGAGGAATTATGGAAGCTGCAGCCGGGAATTCCGGATCAAACACCTCTGCCCTCCACACGGCCAGGGGAATAAATTCCTTCATATTCGGCTTTATTTCATTTTTTAGAATGTATAAAACGTGGTCGTTTTCACTCCGCTGGCTCTGTCAGCTTTGAGCTGTGTTCTAGAGCCACAACGGGGACGGAGCCGACCCCGGGCCCCCGCGGGTGAATAACACCCCAGAAAAAATAAAATTAAATTAAAATCATCTGAGGCAGCTCCCGGCGCGTCTCAGGCACAAAATGCCGGAGGGATCAGCTGGGCAACAGGGCTCGAGGATACCCTCTCTGAAAGGGAGCGAGGGTAAGCCCTAAAAAAGCGCAGTTTTGTCCTAAATCTCACCGAGAATCCCAAATACCGATTAATCCTGGAGTTCCTGACGGAATGGCCGTCTGACAGAAATCTGATAGAAATCTATGCTTGTGAAAACAGATTTATCTCGCCTAATTAATTGCCGAGATACTGTTGTCCTGATTCAACAAAATATTAATTACCTGCCCCAAATCCCCAACTCTCCCTTTTAACTCCCGTCCTTGCAGTCGCATTTAGTCCCGGGTCAAAAATAGCCCAGAACGGGAGGGAAGAGCCCGCAGCTCCGCGCTGTCCCCGCAGCCTGTCCTCTCCCATATCCCGGGATTTCGGGGCCGTCCCCACTGTAGGGGGGTCACTGCCGCTGTCCCCCCGGCACGGACGGGCCCCTCCGCGGGCGCGGAGCTGCGCTGCCCGGAGCGGGGAAGATGCTGTCCGTAGCTTCAAGGAGCTGTGTGGGAGCATCCCCGACTGCGTGTCTGTTTTCCCTCCTTTTTCTTGTTAAATAAACTTCCACACTTGCAGCCGTTAATGTAATTCCAGGGATTTTTGTGGACATCTCGGAGACGCGGTGCGTTGCCACCCTCTCCCCTCCGAATGTTTTCCCGAGCCTGCAGTTCTCCGGCCCCTTGGCTGCAAGTAACCCCGAATTAAGCAAGTAGAGGAAAAGGGGGGATTCGCCCCAGCCCGGGCTCGGGGGCCGCCCCGGGACCCCCATCCCGCAGTGCCAGCGGTGGCTGCGTGGTGCCCGCACCGCGGCGAGAGGAGCCGGATCCCGGCGGCGGGTGCAGCCCAGGGAGGCAGATCCCGGCTGGAAACAGGCGTTCAAATACCCGTTTTCAGCCTCGCTCTCGGGACTGGTTCCGGTTCGTTATCGCCGTGGTGATCCCTAGGGCTGGAGGCGCCGGGTGATGAGGGGTACCGGGAAACCCACGATAAAGGGGTCCAGTTTGGTTGTGGGGTGCAGCGTGTGAACTAGGACTTCACTTGGAGCAGGGAGAGAGATGTGATAGCTCTGAAAAATGGAGAATGAGTTTTTCCCCTGTGCTGTCGTGACAAACGGGACAATAGATTTTGTTCAGGAATTAAATACATAAAATTTTGGATAGAGTAGTGGAACATTTATGAATATCTTGTACCCCCGTTTGTTCATTCTCCCCTTTTTTACAAAACTATTTCAGAAATAGTTTTCTGTGCCTTTTTGTTGTTGTTGTTGTTTTGTTTGTGGTTAGCGTTATTATTATTATTATTATTGTTATTATTATTATTGTTGTTGTTGTTGTTGTTGCTTTTCCTTTCAAGCATTTTTATATAAGACCAGGAAGATAATTAGGCTGGGAAACATTAAAATTAGCTCTGAAAAAGTTTAGTTGGGGCTCTGGCTGCTTTAGTCTACAGCAGCTCAGGAATTTTCTGCTCCACTCACCTGCCGTCCTGCTGTTTAGATGCCCAGGTCAACTGCTGAGGTCTGGCTGTGAGACCCCCCAGACATAAAGCTGGGAATTCAGCAAGCCCCGAGCTCCTGGTGCAGGGTGCGACTTTTTGGTTATGAAATCAAGCATTCGGTCATTGTGCTCAGTAGCGAAAAAATCCTGCAGCTTGGTTGTAAAATCAGGAGGGGTTTTATTGCTTTCACATCCTTTTGGGATCAGCAGAAAGCTTCTGAGAGAGCCTTTTATTACAAAGAAAAATAGAAATCTCTTTCCCTGGCACCTGGGGACATGCTGGGGTGCGGGAGCAGCCCAGGGTCCTGCCAGCGGTGGGCTGGAGTGAACAGGGGCCCTGTGGCAGCGGGAGAAGGGTGAGCCACAGGGCCCGGGGCACCCACTCACGGGCACAAGTTTTGGCTGTGGCATTTTACAACTTGGAGTAGAGACAGAACAGGGTGTGACCAGTGTGGGCTCACACTGGCACTCAGTCGCACACAGCGCACGTCCCCGGGCTCTGTGCTGGGGCGGTGGGACTTGATCCTGCCACTATGCCTCGTGCTTGTGGATCTGGTGCTGCCACTGTCCCTCGTGTTTGTGGATCTGGTGCTGCCATTGTCACTCGTGTTTGTGGGTCTGGCTGCTGCCACCCTCCCTCATGTTTGTGACTTGCTCCAATTTCCATCCGAGGCTTTTGAGCCGCTCTGAGGGGCAGTGCTAGTGTTTCTGCTCAGGAATGTGGACCTGTTTGGCTGGATACTGGACAGACAGATGGAAAGCTGTGCCTCAGAGCCCACAGTCAGGAATACTGCAAGAAGTAGCTGTCACTACTAAGGAATGCGGCAGAGGAGGGAGATTAAGTCCAAGATTCTTAGATCCACTCGCCACCACACGCAATCTCCAGGTTTTGAAGCTTCTTGGCTTCTTCTCGAGCTGGTGGGACTGGTGGGACTGGGGCACTGGCATGACAGCAGCAGTGCCATTCCTCCTTTATTTTGGTGCAAGGAGGAATTGAGCTGTAAGAAATGTAAGAAGCCAAATGTAGCAGAGAAAAAAAAAACCAACCTGAAAGAATGGTAGATTAGATAAACATCATTTCCTGTGATGAGAAAGGTAATAAATGAGGTCCTCCAGTAAAACACCTGGGGCTGTGAAGACACAGCTTTTATGGGACTGTCCAGGGCCGTGGGTGGAGGTACTTGTCTTCCAGTCAGCTGCAGAGTGCTGGGCTCGCTGGGGAGCTCTCCCAGCTCTCTGCAGCTTCATTTGTGGCAGTACTTTGCCTGAGTAGGAAAAGGGGCTCACCCGAGACAAGCCAGGTCTTGACTGGAAGTTTTGCTGCCTTAGTGCTGCTCACGAATGCTTTAAAGTTTTGACAAGCCCTCGCACACACCGGGAGATAGAGCAACGTTCCTCAAAACACAGTCACACCTCCCGAACCCTGCGCTTCCCCCTCGCGCACACACGGACCGCGGCAGGAACACCTACTAATCAAACAGAGAAACTTAAAAGAAAGTTTTTACTCTGAACTGCATCCAGATCACCATTCCTCCATTAAAATTATATTTTTAATGTCCTATAATTGCACCAGGATAAGCCCAGGTGTGTGTTCATGTGAGATAACACACGCGGGTACTGGTGAAGGCGCTGGGCTTTGTCTCAACCTCCTCAGTGCCTCCCAGGCATGTGTTATCTCCAAGTTTCATGTACCTTGTCATGACTTACTGTTTAATTAGATGTTTTTAAATGAATTTTTTTGTTTGTTAGAAATAAAGAGCAACTCTTAAAGGATAGGTTCAGGAAAGCCAGCTTGGGTTGTTTTTTGGCATGCGGTTTGAGCCAAAGCAGCAGCACCTCTGCTCCAGGAGGAGGACCCCAGGTGAGGCTTCTCCATGGACAGCACCGAGCAAGCAGCACAGACATGTTGGGCTTGCTCTGGAGAACCTTTCCCTTCATTTTGGGGGGTATGAGGTATTTTTGCAGTTTGGTGGCCACTGTCACATCACAACCCTGGCTCCCACAGGGGCTACTTCATCCACAGGTGGACTGGAAGCAGGACAGCCTTGGCCAGGTGACACCTTTGGGCTTTGTCCCTGCAAAGAAAGTGGTGCCAAGTTCTTAATTTGTGTGATAGCACAGGTATCTGCCTCACTGGGGTCCATCAGGACACACACCCATGGCAGCACAGACACAGGCAAGACCTATAGGGACCCATCAAGGTCACTCCAGCCCATGGTCACACTAAACCTGCAGCAGAGCAGAGGCAAACGTAGACTATTCCTCCCAGTTTAATAATATTCCAAGATACATGATCTCAGAAAAGAAAATGTTTGCAACCTCTCTTAATTATTTGAAGAGCCTAAATTAGGTTCTCTGAAGTCCTAGTCTAGCACTCTAACCACTAAACCATCCCACCCTTTCCTGTGTGATCCAGGGAATTACTCACTCTTGCTGTCCTTCCATTTGTTTGTTTATTTTAATTCTTAATGGAGGAACTAATTAGCAAATCTGGATGTGATGCTTGGAGCTGCTGCGTGCTCAGCCCTCAGCTCCCTGGCCTGTCCCCAACCCAGCTCTGCCATGCCTGGGTATTGCCTTCCCTTAGGTGAGAAGTGTTGTGGTTTGGGGAGAAAGGGCAGAGAAGCTCACAGGAGTGAGAGGGAATTGCTAGAAACGAGCCCAAGGTACCCATTGCAATTAAACAACCCCAAAACACAGCATGGCAGGAGCTTGGGGCTTGGAGCAGGATGAGGGGAGCTGGGAGCAGGTTCACCTTCGTGGCTTGAAAATCTATCCACAGTGTCTGCGGTGCGTGCTTGGGATTCCAGCTGGGCTGAGTCTCCCCACCCTCTATCTCAGGCATTTATCTGGCATCAGTCACCAGAGTGCCGAGGCGCCAGAGAGCAAGGGACTGGGTCAGGCCCTCATCCCTCCGGACTGGTCAGACAGGTCCCAGGGAGCAAGTGGTGTCCCCAGGGCTCCCTGAGAGCCCCAAAGTGGCCACATGCATGGGAGAGAGCAGAGCCACCATCCCAGGGCTGGAGAGGTGTGAGCAGAGGATGTGACCGAGGGTGCTTAGGGAGGTTTCCAGCACAAAATGCCAGTTAGCAAGAGACAGGGCAGCCATGGAAAAACCATCATCAGAGGGTTTGTCTCACCAATACACTGGTGTCAGCAACCAAGGGCATCTGAGCAAGGAAAAGCCTTTTTTGCTGTGAGAGTGGATGAGCAGTGCCTGTCCCCAGAGCAATCCCTGAACAAGCCGGCAGCTCCGGAGGAGCCACTGAACTGAGAGATTCACGTTGTTGTGGTCAGACCTAGACTGAAACCCCGCCAGCTCAGTGGGCTGGCAGTGAGCTCAGTATGAAGGGAAGAATTTTTTCTGTTATTATTCATGTCTAACCTTTGCTGAATGGTCTTTTGCCCTTCAACGACCTGAATAGATTTAACGAATTGACAGGAACATCGCAGCGGCTTCCATGGGATCGGCCACCGCTCACAGAGATGTCACAGCTTTGTTCTCCCCTTTTAGTGTGGAGATCCCAGCCACAAAAATTCAGGTGCATCTATGGGGAATACAGGGAAAAATCCCTCATGCATGTCATTGTAAAATGGATTAAACATGTAAAGATCTCATAGACTCGGTGCCAAAGTGTTTGTGCTGCTGAAGGAGCAAACTTGGGGTGGTTGGTGCTACAGGCAGAGTTGTGGAGTGTGTGGGGCTGGGAGCACTTGCTGCAGCACAGCCAGGGGTGACATTGGGTGGGGAACTTCCCTTGATGTCAGCATGGAGCAGTGTGGGTTCCCAATTCCTCTGGCTGAAATCCTCCAGCTCTCTAGCCTCCTGTTTCTAAACCTGCTTGGTTTGTGCTGTGAAACGTGAATTCTGTATGGGCAGAATTTGAGCTGAATTTTAAATAATTATTCAGTAATTGAACTGAAATTGAAATAGTTAATTTTCTAATGCAGATATGGAAGAGCACAGCTGCTGATTCAGAAAAAGTAATTTAGAATCAAGGGGGAGAAAAATAATGTGAATTACCAGACTAAACTGACTTCTCCAATGAAGTTGCTGCATCGGGGCTGCTTCCAGCCAACAGTGCAGGAAATATCTCCGAACACTTTGTCACTCAAAAGCAGAACCCAAATAATATTCATTCATTCCCTTCAAAGGTTCAGACATCTGAGTTGTACTGTTTAGAGGGACATTTTAATCACTGATATTTGGTGTCTTCCAGTGAAGTGTTTCAGCTCAGGCTGTGACATCAAGGTTCTCCAGACAGCAGAATCCACTCCATGAAATGAAGTATGGAAAGGAAACATGTGGGAACTCACCACAAATTAATTGTGAGCTGTTTCCAAAAAACTGACAAACTATTCTGAACAGCAGCCTATTTGAAGTCAGTCATTCCTAAATGGTGAAGCAGGAAAATGCATTAGCTGAAATTATCAATTGCAAAGCACTTTTTAGTCCCCTTCCCACGTCCTGCAGGAGCACAGGAGGCTGAGTAAATTTTAATATTTTATCAGCTGGCCATTCCTATCAAAGCATGATGTACTCAGCAGGGACCATCCTTAACCAAGCCATCGTACTTAGGGATTTGGAGGAGTCTGAACCTTCCTGCTCCATTGATCCATCCCAAAGCTCCCCTGGAGGCCCCTGCAGTGATGCATGGTTGGGACTTCACTGGATCAAACATAGGTACAGAATGAAAAATGGAATTAATATCACATGGCAACTTCATATTTCTTTCCCAACCTGATGAATGGATTTGCATGGGAAACAAAATGTTAAATATGGGAGTTTTGCATAGGCATGGGACCTCTCCTGATCAGCTTTCTCATGGGAATAGTTTGAAGTTGTATCCCTGCTCTCCTCTGAGGGTCCGAGATTCATTTCCCTATCAGGACTCGGTGATCTCGAAAACCCACAGATAAAATCACGATTCTTTCCATCCTTCCATTTGAAAAGGCCGATGATGGTGGTTCCTAGAGAGGCTCTTTGACACGGGGACTTGGTTCAGGTTGTGCATTCGAGATAAAGAGAATACCTGTATAATCCCCTCTGGGAAGAGAGGATAATTACAGAGTTCGCGTTTGAAATACAGCTGATGGCTCTGACCTCCTTCCCTGGACCATCAATAAATACCTCTCTGCTGAAACACCAGGAAATTGGAGCAGCTGAACTCTGCAGCACCTTCTCCCTGAAAAAAAGGCTTTTAAAGGGATGGCGGGAGCAGCTGCCCCTGGCTCACACCCACATCCAGATATTTTTTTATATATGTATCTCCATCTTATAATTTACATCAGAGACATTCAAACGAAGGTTGGATGAGCTCACTGACAGCTCTTCCCGGAAGAAAACGGCAATCCCTCACTTCTCTGCAGCACTTTCATCAGGGGCTGCACACAAACATCCATCAGCCCGAGCTTCCCTTCCACCGCCGGCCCGGAGCCGGTCAGAGCAGCGGGACCCCCGGACGGGGAACAAACCGGGGGCTTTGGGGCTGTCATCGCTGCACCGCAGAGTGATGGAACCAAAACCTCAGCACCTGCGGCAGGTTTGGAGGGTGCAGGTGTCCCCTTGCCTGGCAGCACGGCTCAGGTCTCTGCCTCGCAGGGATGTCCGAGGCTGCCGAGCTGACCGGGGCACGGCCCTGGAGAGGGACGGAGGGTAAAGAGGCTTTGGTGGGGGGCCGGAGACACCGCTGTTGTGCCTAAGGATGAGCGATTGCTTTGTCCCAGGTTGTCTCCTAAGGCGATTCACTGATACCTCTTTAAAATGCAACCTCAACAGTAGCACACTCCCACTTTTAAAGGGGTGCCGCAACAGAAGCTTCGATATCCAGGGATTCCGCCTTACCGAGGAAGAGAATTTACGTGTGGTGTATCTGGGGAGAGAAGAAAACAGACTTGTAAAACGGGCAGCGATTTGCATGCTCCCTCTGGACCTGTTTTTCCTCTCACAGCACCCCGAGCTCCAGCTGGAAATGGAACAGAACAAATAACACCATGATAAGCGACTCAATTCCCAAGTACCACAAATTTTCCTGCTTACAAATCATTTTGCAAGCAAGGCAGCACATTTCTCCTATGGAAACGAGTCAGTACTTGGTATTTTTCTCTTTTTGTAGGCAAAGTTTCTTTTCCCTTAGACCTAAAAGTCGATGGTTTACTGCCAGCCCCGGAGCACGGACACCGGCTCGCGCAGCTCCCGGCAATCGCTGCACCGAAGACTGAGCCGGACTGCAGCTGCACCTTTTTCACGGAATATTTACACATCAAAGTGTCCATTTCCAGAAATCACAATGGTAATTTCACCCACAAACTGTGGTGGACAAAGATGAGGAAAGACTAGGAATGCAGGAGCTAAGGGATGGAGCGTCTTCAGCCCAGACCGTGCGGGAGAGGGAGAATGAGGAAGCAGAGGTGCAGGGCTGCGGAGCAGTTCATGCTGGATTTCACTGGGCAAAAGTAGGAAGTTCTCCAAGATTTTCTAGGTAAAGGCCTTTGAAGAATGGGTTTGTTTTGCTCCTTCTTTTTAAACTTAAAAGCCAAAGGACCTAGCTCTGCAAACCAGAACAAAAGTGGCAGAAAATTTTGTGCTTTCTTTTGAGACGCTTTGAAGGCATGAGGTTCCTTGTTCAATTCACTGGATTCACAGCCGAGCAGTGCTTTCAGCCATGTTTATATCTTTCTCCCGGCTGTCTCCTGAAAAACCCCCAGGGACAGAAGCCTGCAACATCCCATCCCACCTGCAGCATTGCTCCTGTTGTTCACGGGAGTTGCCTTTCCATTGCCTGTCTGCTCCAAGGGTCATCATCACATCCTGTGCTCAGGCACTGGACCAACTCCTCCTGGCTGCATTCAACACCCAAGGCCTTCTCACCTGGAGAAATCTTTCAGCAGATATTACTTGGCAAGTTTTAATTGGGTATCACAGCATCCCTCCCAGGTAGACATTATTATATTATTATCTGCAATTTGTTGCTGGAGACAGTCAAGCCCAAACTGGGATAGCGACTTGTCCTGTATCATAACACAATTCCACTCTGGCTGTGCCAGACACGAGGAGATAACCCCAGGCAGGCAGGGTGTTCTCCAGCTCAGGGAAGTCAAGGAATGTTTTTGGACACCAGGATTTGTTTGAAATCACTCTCTCCCTGCATCAGGGTTTTTTGAGCCACAGCAAATGCAGTTGTGGGGATTCATCATCTGACATTTACACCAGTGCACGTTTAAAAGACAAACCAGAGCTGACTCAACACAAAAGGCTCCTCTGATGGGAGATCACAAGCCTTGTGATTCACAGGGAAGATGAAATCATGATTCCAAGCATGGAAGATGAAGTCACCTGCTCCAAGCATGGAGGCAAGTAACTCACATGGGAGTTTGGGTCTCTCCACTGCTTCTCACACACACCTGGAATAAGACAGATTACAACTGGCACCTGCCCTGTGAGGTTCAAGGCCGCAATGAGAGGCTGAGTCTGATGGAGACACCTCCTGTAAGGTGTACAGAAGAAATGAGGATCATTTCCCTTCCCACACTCAGAAAGATTCTGCTGTATGCCTGTTACTGCCAGGCTGCCCTTCTCCAAATCAGCACAGGACCAAGAGCCAAGATGATGTGGTGACAAACAGCTCGATTTCACAGCTTCCTACAGAAAATCCAGAGCTATGAAAAGAGAGGCTGTATGTAATCAGCCTGCAGAACAGCACTTCCTAACACTTGGGCAATAGCTGAAGCCTGGATTGCTTAGAAAGGCATTCCCACAGACTGGAATTGCACACACACAGATCATGCCCATGTATCTGAGCTGTGGTAAATCATTTACCTTGCTCTGTGCCTCAATTTTCCCCAGCTGCACTAAGGAGCTGGCTTGAGTCAGAAGTGAGTTAATGGCTTTGGTGGCTGGTGCTGTACCAGCACTGGGATGAGGATCAGCAATGCATGAAGCCCTTTGAGGTCTGCCAGCATAACCTTATTCCAAAATCTCTTTTCCCTTTCAGATCTGACCCCTCTGACCCGTGCTTACCCGTGTCCCGCCCACCTGCAGCATCCCCAGGGCAGGTCAAAATGCTTCACGGGGGCTTTAGTGTTTGAAATCTGCAGCCAAGGTCATCTGGATTTGCTGATTTAGACGTAGCAGGATTAATCTGAGTAAATAACACTTCATGAGAAAAAACCCTGTCAGGAATGCCAGGCAGTTTAAGAGAAAAAAAAAAACAAACCCCTCAACTTTAGGAGGATAGAGTGAAGTGATCAATCATCAATAAATAATAATTGATAAATAATAAGAACAGATAACAAAGAGGATCTTGCACTTCACAGGAGATCTCTGAGCAGTTGTTAAAGGTCTGAGATCTCCTTCTTCCTCTTTCTTTGGCTGAATCAACCCAAATTCCCACTTGTGCCCTGCCATTTATAGCTTCCTGGGGCAACCCAGGAGTACCCCATCTCATCACCAGGCAGGGCTGGAGTGGGAGTCGTTTGGGCACCAGCATCCAACCCCTCCTCAGCCTTTGCAGTGTGTTGGTCTGTCACTGTGAGCACAAGCATCTCGGGGATGTGTTTCTGCTGAGAAGCCCGTCTTGCATGGTCAGGAGTGGGACGCAAGCCTGTCCAAGCTCCTGCCATGGGGACAAAACGGGGGAGAGCCAGGTCACTGTGGGAAAGGTGCTGTCCTACTCTGCCAAAAACGAGTGTCTCCCATGGCTGATCCCGCAGTGCCTCGGAAGGGATGACGAGTGCAGCGACACAATGCGAATTTCTATCCCCAGCTGCAAAGCACCGCGTGGCTCCCAGGTCCTTGTTGTGCCCGGCTGCTCCTTCACTGGGGCACAGCGACACCGCAAGACCCCCACTCACATCGGGGCTGCTCAGTGCCTCAAGCCTCATGGTGCAGACCCTGTCTCTGCTCCAAAGGGTCGTTCCTGTGAGCTGGAGCTGGGATGAGCCCTCGGCAGCACCGGGCACTCCTCGGCTGGGCTCGGAAGGGCGCAGGGGGTCGGCGCCGGGGCGTTGGGCTGTCGGCTGCGCGCTGGGCGCCCCCCAGCACTGCTCTGATGCTTCCTTCTTGTCTGCAGGCTGGCTCAGGTGCTCCGATCACCTGCTGCTTGCGGGAACAGGAAAGCAGCAGCTGAAGATCGAGGGGGACTTTTGGTTTACTCAGATGACAAGAGACAATTTTGGTTCCCCAAAAGCCAAGGAAACAAAGCTGTCAGGCTTTAATGGTAGCTTGTCTCCCTCCTGCAGCATGTTTATGGGCAAACAAGCTGCAGATCAGACCAGGCAAACAGCAGCAGGTGAGGCTCAATAACAATAATTCATGATTAATGGCGAATGTGGCTTTGTTTATTCTTGTTGTATTGAGGCAACGCTGTCTAACGGATGAAGCACTGCTGCAGGACTTCGGGGCCTGGCTCAGCTCCCAGCACTGCCACCCGCTCTGTCCCTCCCTCACATCCTGAGTGCCCGTGAGGGCACAAGCTCTACATGACACAGGCGCCCTGTCCCACACCTGCACGTGCTCAAAGTGACGTGGCTGTGGCCTTGGTTCAGGTTTTGAGGCAGAAGAGCAATGCCAAAATCCACGCTCAGTGCCGGTGCCTGCCTGGTTTGCTTGTGGCACAGAGCTGGGCTGACCCAGCTGTGCTGGGCTTTACCCTTCACAGCAGTCGGCTCCAGGTCACAGCTTTCCAGGGCTTTGTTTCTGACAATAGCATCATTCCTAAAGCCTCCAGTGTGTGTTTCCCAAGTGTTGTGTCTCCATGCTGCACATCAACATCATCTGTGCCTCCCTGTCACTGCCTGTGGGGCGACTGGCAAACACAGAGCTGTATCCAACCCTTCTCCAGCCCAGTTTTCCCTAGGCTCCAGCGTTAAGTCACACTGGTAGTAGCTGGGTTTGCCTCCTCCCCAGATGCCGTGTCCCATGGGTGTGTGGTGAGGCACAACCCCTCTCCCTGCATGGCTCTGCTGTCCCTCAGGTGTGCCACGCATGCAGCTTGAGCGCAGCCACGGCATGATCACAGGCATGCACAGATGTATCCAAATATAATCCAGGTTACAGAGTGTATCAATTACAAACAGCTCTTCACAAGATACTACAAGTAACACCTGCCCCCCAGGGGGGTCTGGTTTGGGGGCCACCCTTTCTGCAGCAGAACTCCATGGCTGGGACCCTGCAGGGCCTCGCGCCTCAGCAGCCCTGCACGGATATTTGCAAACCACGCTCTGACTTCTGATTTTAAGGGATCCCCTAGAGACTAACCTAACCTGTTCTGGGACTGTGGAAGAAAGCTTTGAAGTTGCTCCTTCCTGGAAATAGTTCTGGTTTCCTACATCTCGGGGAGATGTTCTTGTGTTTGTTCTGCACTGAACCAACCTCAATCATGGCAAACGCTGACCACAGCTGCCAGCTCCAGCAGGGCACTGGTACATCCCGCCCTTTGCTCCCTGACTTTGTACAAGTTTTGTGCTGGGAGGAAACTCTATGTCCTTCAGCTCTTTTCCATTTATCCCTTAGTCTTAAAATATGAGTCATTTTTATGTAGCATGTGCTGATTTTTATTGCCATGCTAAAAAGTCTTTGAGCTGGATTTACAATATGCCAATTGTAAGCGTGCCCTCATAGATCCAGTCCATGGACCCTGCCTGGTTAATCCTGGGGCTTCTGTTTCATTTTGGCCATATGTATTTCCTTTATAAATCATGGCATTCTCTGCGGTGTTACTTGCAGGAACCATCTGACTGTGGAACAGTCATTCCTAAGAAAGAACAAAGAATGCCAGGGCTAAAATGATCTTTGGATTCTTTCAAAACCTGCTTTTTTCCCCCCACTAAGTTAAATTGGTTATTAATTTCACAGCATAAAAGCCAAAGAGATTTGGCACAAGCCTTGGCCATAGTTTTAACTTTTAAACCTTTACTGCATCTAAGAATGTTTGTTATGGAATGACAAATGGGAAAACCGAGCCCCTTTGCCCTGGTGTGAGGCCCAATGAGATTCTGCAGTTACCAGTGCCTGCCTAACCTCGTGTTAATTAACTTTCGCCCATTAAGCAAAGGGAAGTTTGTGCTGGATTAATTTGGTGTGATCTTCTCAAGCTTCCTTTAAGCCAGGGATGATGAAAGTTTAGGGCTGTGGCTATTTGTGGGGCTAATCCCAGAGCTGAAGGCAAAGAAACTTTCCCCTGGTTCCTGTGGGCACATAATGGGAGCACAGCTCTTGGCCAGCCCAGCAGCTCCCAGATTTGGGGCAGGGAATGGAGGTGTTGGCTCAGGTGGTTGATCCTGCCTGGTGAGATGCAGTGTGTGCTGGCACAGAGCTGGGCTGCAGCTGCAATCTCTGGAGAGGATTGGCATCCTGGCCAGCGAGACCAGCCACACTTTGCCCAGCCACCCACCTCCACAGAGCACCCAGAGGGGACAGGGAGGGCAGCTGGTCACAGGTCCAGCCCACGACGCTGAGGACAATCCGCAGTCTTCCAGAAGACCAGCCCAAACCTTGGCTTTAATTACAGCTGGGCTGGGAGGTGTGGGAGTGCAGGTGAGGGCAGCATCCAGGCTTCTTCCTTTACTTTAACCTTTATTTAGCTTAGTTTCATCACCCCACCTCGCTTCTCTCATTGAGGAAAGCAAGGAACTAATGAGACATCCCAGCAGGCGTGCTGCTGTTTGGGAGGGGCTGGAGAGCTGCCTGGAGAGTCTGGGTCTCTCAGCCATGGTCTCCTCTTCTCTCCTTCTTCCTTATCTCCAGTGCCCATCCCCTCGAAGGCCAACGGCACCACCATCTCCACCCTGTCCATGAACAAGGATGGCCTGATCGGAGGGGTCACGAATCCCAACGAGGTTTTCTGCTCCGTGCCCGGCCGCCTCTCCCTCCTCAGCTCCACCTCCAAGTACAAGGTGACAGTTGGGGAGGTGCAGAGGAGGCTCTCACCCCCTGAGTGTCTCAATGCCTCTCTCCTCGGAGGGGTCCTCCGCAGGTAAGCTGCTCCAGGAGCCCTGAGGTCTGTGTTCAGCACCAGCTCTTACCTCAGATAAAGAGATGAGGAATTCTGGTGTGTGGCACATTAAGGAATAGTATTTTTATTGCTTTTTCTTCTTTCCTTTCAAACCTCAAAGCTTAAGATGGGATTATGGTTATTTTAACATGAATTACATGGAAATTTATTTTTCCTCTTTGTTCTCTCTTTTCAGAGCCAAATCAAAAAATGGGGGTCGGTGTTTAAGGGAAAGGTTAGAGAAAATTGGACTAAATCTACCTGCAGGAAGGCGCAAAGCTGCCAACGTCACCCTGCTCACATCCCTCGTGGAAGGTAAGAGTCTCTCCCTGCTCTCATGGAGGGTGGAGTGCTGAAACTTCCATCCCCTTAATTTTCAGCTTTCCACAAACCAGAACTTTTAAAATACGGAGAGGTCACGACTGAATGAGCAATGTCCCTGTGTAAGTCTCCATACTGATTCAAGAACATGTCCTTTTAAATGAGCAGACTCTTGGGAAGGCAGCGGGCAGAACACAAATGAAACCGAGACAGAAAATGTCCAAGAAAATATGTCCAAGCATGGTTGCCCTGGCTGTGGTAGGAGGTTGGAACTGCATGACTTTTAAGGTCTCTTCAACCCAAACCATCCTAGAACTCTATGCTTCCATGTCTGTTTCCCAAAACTCAGCCAGTTCTGTTGGATCAGATGTGGCCTATGGAAAAAGGCCTCCTCATAGATGCCAAGCAGGACTGTGAGCATCCTTCTGGCTGGAGCTCAGGGTATCCTTCATGTCGCCCTTGGTTTTACATGTTTTACTTTGCCTTCTGATGTTTTCATATGCCTTCTGATGTTTATAGAACTTGGAGCTGAGTTCTCACACTTTCTCTTGTAAACAATGAGATGTTTGCATTCTTCTCCTCCAGGAGGAGCTTCTTGAGTGATGGTGATATTCATCAAAGAGATTGAAGAGGTGGTGACACCTTTGACCAATCTCTTGTGATTCTGTACAGTTGGATATGTTGGAGTCAGAAATTTGAAAAAAAGAGTATTCCTGCTGACCTTGGCCTCACCCTGCCTCATCCTTTAGTGTCCTATTGCGACACCCTCATTTCTTTGAGCTGCTTTTAATAGTTGGGTCACAGAGACCAAACACAAAAATAAAACCCTGAATAAAGCTGCCAAGAATTTCCCAGCTGCTCTGTAGCCCGGTGTGCCCACCCACTGCACAGTTTGGGTGCTTCCTACCATGCCACCCTTGGGCAGAATCCCAAGCTCAGGTCTGTGTCATGTCCCTGTAAGAAGGAAATGCCCCATATCCAAGTCCTTCCCTCCTCCAGGAAACGAGTGAGACACCAAGGAGATGTCAAACTGCTCTGAGGTTTTGCAGGTGGAGCTCAGGTGTGTAGCAGCTGCCCTCAGAGCTACGGAGAAGGTGCTGCCCTGGCAGGCAGAGCCCTGCCCAGACATGTGAGGTGCCTCTGCCTAACTCTGTTACTTCCTCCCCTCCTACTTCTCTCCACCATGGAAATGATGATGTTGCCTCTGCATCCTGGGAGAAAAGGACACGGGGATGCAAACAAATGGAATGACAGCTCTACCTCCCTCTGAGCTCAGGAATCCATTGTGTCCATGGCCAGCATGGTGCAGGCAGCTGCCTTTGGATCCTGAATAGAAAATCATCTCCATTGTCGCCAGCAAATTAAATGACCCGCTTCATTAGGCGGAGGTTGTTACCCAGGGCAGTTGGTTCTGCTGAATGAAAGGCTGATTTCCATGAAAAGAAAAGAAAGAAAAGAATGAAGGGAAGAAAGGAAGGAAGAAATGTACCGTTTGATTTCAAGTGTCTGCTGATGTTTTGGTTCCTGCTTCCCAGCTCATAGTAAATAGGAGTGGTGCCATGTGTGTTTGGTGGATATAATTTCCTCCTGCTCGAAAGCATGATGGAACCAGGGGATGTTCTACCCAGTGCTGCTGCACTGTCATCACCCAGCACACACAAACTGGCTTGTGCCCCTCTGCCCCAAACACACTCTTTCCTGAATGTTTGCTGTCTTGACTTAATTTATTTTCTCCTCTCTGCCTTCCTGAAGTCTAATTATTTAAAAGAGCCAATGGATGGGGTATTGAGTGCTGGCGAAATATTTTTTCTTACATGGACCCACAGCCACTCATACAGATGGGGAGGATGTTCCTGGAGACCCCAGTGAGCACCAGGTAGAAACAGCTCCCTTGGGAGTCCTCACCATGTACACCAACCACTTGTCCTCTCTTTGGCAAGCGCTCCATGAAAGCACCTCCAGCCTGGGCCCCAGGGAGCGGCAGGGCGGTATTTCCACTCCAGAAACATCCCTAAGCTCTTGGAAGGAGGTTTGCCCTCAGCCAGGCTCTTGCTGTCCTCCTGTGCACCATGGCCTTCTGTGCATTAGGACACTTCTCTAATCCACATCCAAATTGCCTTAAAAAAACATTAAAATGTGCAGCCACTCACACTCTCATGGAAGAAATGAATCCTGACTCCAGCCCTGGCTCTGACCATGAGGTCACTCAGCTCTTTTTTATTATCCCAGTATCAGTTTTTCAGCAGTTGTTCCTTTCTGACTGCTTTTTAACACACAAACAACCACAATTCTGATTGTTTAGGTTTACCTTGTTTGCTCTTTCTCTGGAGGAGGAGATGAAGTGGAAAGTACTGTTGTTCTGTGGGAAGCAGAGACCCTTCCCTGTAACAGGCTCCACTGTCTGAGCTCCCTGGGATGGGATCTGGGTTAATGTTATTAGGATGGATGGCCTAATACGTGTGAGCAGCAGGGGGGCAAGGCAAATTAGGTCTGCCTGCCCGACCGGGATTTCGGGTGTTGGGTATGATCAATTGCCATCAGCTCTGATTATTTCCACGGGGACGCCTGGAGATGGATCAATTCCATCAATGGGTGGGCATTTCCACGGGGTGATGGATACGCTGCCTGCACGTCCAGCCCGAGGGCACCTGGCCCTGTGGGGGATGTAATCCCCTTCCTCCTGCCCCTTCCTCCTGCCCCTTCCTCCTTCCCCTTCCTCCTGCCTTGCCTTGTCCAGCAGTCACAAGGCTGAGATCACTCTTTGACCCTCCAGTCTCCCTTGCAATCTCTTCTCAATTTGGAGAGGCCAAGCAGGAAATTTGGGAAGAAGTAGGAAAAGATGCAGCAGGGGATGTTCCCAAGTAAGAAATGCCTCTGCTATTCTTCCTTCTGCAGCAGGTGCTCAGAATCACACTTCACTCTGCTCCAAGGCCAACACTGTCTTGATGCTCTTGTAAAAGGTAGTAAAGGAAGGACCCAGCTGTTGTTTAGAGCTGGCACTGGCTCATTTGGCCCTCACAGACTAATTGCCTTACGGATGAGAATAAGAAACTCAGTGGTGTTTCTGCAGCAAGAGATGAAGGTGGGGAGAGCTCTTGGGTGGCCACTGAGACAGGGAATCACAGGATCACAGAATCACTGCGTTGGAAGAGACCTCCAAGGTCATCAAGTCCAACCCATGCTCTAACACCTCAACTAAACCATGGCACCAAATGCCACATCCAGTCTTTTTTTAGACAGATCCAGGGATGGTGACTCCACCTCCTCCCCAGACAGACCATTCCAGTACTTTACTATTCTTTCCGTGAAAAACTCAGTCCCACCAGAACTGAGCTCCAACAGTGAGATGGCTGAAGCTCTACAGAAGTTCCCAGTTTCCAGTTCCCTGTCACACTGGTGTTGGCAGAGTGCTGATGTTCCTCTGTCCTGCTCGCAGGTGAAGCCATTCACCTGGCTCGGGATTTTGGCTACGTCTGTGAAACGGAGTTCCCAGCCAAGGCGGCAGCAGAGTACCTGTGCCGGCAGCACTCCGACCCCACAGAGCTCCACACCAGGAAGAACATGCTGCTGGCTACCAAGTGAGTACAGAGGGCAACGAGCCACTGGTGGATTCAGTATCTGTTGCTAACCTGCAGCATTAGCCCCCAGATTTTCCTCTCCTGTGGGGAAGAGATGGGCTCACACTGCAGGAAGGTGTCCAGCAGGGGGAATGGCCTGCATGGATTGTGGGGTTTGCGCCTGCGTGGGAGAGGGTAACCCAGCCCTGGGGAGCATTTTGATACTGCCTCGTGTGCCCTTTCAGAGCTGAAGCAGCAGCAGTGGCTCCAGTTCTGCACTTTGGGGCTTTCCCCAGGCTAGAGCCAAAAACTCCCAATAGGGAAGTGACTGTTCAGGCAGGAAGCAGGAAAAGAGCCCCAAAATACACCCAGAAAAGTTGTGGATGCCCCACGCCTGAACGCATTTAATGCTAGATTGTATGGAGTTCTGAGCAACCTGGTGTCCATGCTAGAGGGGTTGGAGCTGAGTGACCTTTTAGGTCCCTTCCAACCCAAACTGTTCTGATTCTATCACTATGTCCTGCAGTTTTCCATGTCCATTGTAGTGACCAAACCTCTCTCTTTCAGGCAAATTTGCAAGGAGTTTGCAGACCTGATAGCCCAGGATCGCTCTCCACTGGGGAACAGCCGCCCCTCGCTCATCCTGGAGCCCGGAGTCCAGAGCTGTTTGACTCATTTCAGCCTGATAACCCACGGCTTCGGGGGCCCGGCCATCTGCGCCGCCCTCACCGCCTTCCAGAACTACCTGGTAGAGTCCCTCAAGGGGCTGGATAAAATATTCATGAACAGCACAGGGAACGGGCACACGACCGGGGACTCCAAAGCGTCAGACAAAGAGGTGAAGCATCGGAAATAACAGCGCTGCCTCCCCCGGTGGGAGCTTCCCCCACCCGGGCACCAGCAATGGCTCCAGGGGGAAAGATGAACCAGTGCACTGTTTTCTGAACTGTTGAGTGTGTACATGTGAGGAAACTCATAAAGCAAACAAAGAAAAGACAGGGAAAAAAAAAGAAGACTTAAAGAATTTGAGAAGAAAACAGTGCTAATGAACGTAGTGAGATTGAGAGAAGCCAGGCTGATGGCTTTGGGGTTTTGCCTTTTTGTTTTTGTAACGTGGATGCAGGAAGCCAAGTCATGTGCAATTTGATTTTATTTTGCTTTTTAAAAAACCCATAGTGAAATTCTGACGTGCTCCAGGAATTTGTTCCAACTGAAAAACTGAGAAGAAAGAGCAAAACCTCAGCAGTGCAAGACCCAGAGCAGGAGCAGCGATGGCAGGAGGACGGAGCCCTGGCTCTACCTGGATTTATCTGCTGGTTTTGAGGCACACAGGAAACTTTCCCACTTCCCCACTCACAGTCCAGCCCTGACACCAGGCCAAGGAAAATTGCTGGCAGAACTGCTGTGGATTTAAAGCAGGTCCAGGCTTTGTTTACAGCTTCAAACTGAGACTCGCTG
The DNA here is from genome assembly GCA_013398615.1 of Brachypodius melanocephalos. NCBI lineage: Eukaryota > Metazoa > Chordata > Aves > Passeriformes > Pycnonotidae > Brachypodius > Brachypodius melanocephalos. The sequence continues at coordinate 470,815 of VZSR01001014.1, read as the reverse complement.
TGGATTTTCCCATCTGCTGAGGAGTCCCAAGCCATGGCAAGAGGGAGGAACAACCACACAGCCAACAGGTCCCAGGGCAGGATCGAGGGGAGTCCCCCTGACTGCTGCCCTCCCAGTTGAGGATAAGGCAGGTGAAGTTAAACCCAGGACTGAATAAAACTCCACAACCTACAGATAACGGCACACAAGTTTCTAAAATTAGTAATAATGCTAAATAAAGCACAAGGAGCAGAACTTGAACCAGGCCAAACTGAACTGTTCTAAATCTGTATATATTTATTTATGTGTAATTAAAATCTGAAAGTTTTAAAATGTCCAGTGCAAGTTATTTATATCAAATTGAGTTGGGTTTTTTGTTTTCCTTTTTTGTTTGTTTGTTTTGGGTTGGGGTTTTTTTTTTTTTGAAAGACAAAAATCTTTGGATTTTCTGCCATTAGAAATGGGAATGATGTTTTGGATCCACCAAACTGTAGCATGGACAAGCTAGGCTGTGATGATGACGACTCCAGAAGTTTTGCAGGATTTTGTACTTGCTGTTGTTTCTCTTAATGCTGCAAAAGATGTACAACACCCACACTACAATGTCATTCTCATTCTCTTAATAAACCTCTTTTTATTTGAAGAAAGCATCTCCATCGTCTTTGTGAGAAAGATCCTTCGCCTCTGTGGTTGTATCTTAAAAGGGATTATATAGTTTATTATATGGAAATTATATAAAATTGCATAGATTTAAGAAAGAATTATCCAGTTTCATGGCTGGGGGTTGAATGCTGCCACAAACAGAGCTCAGGGGGTGACAGGAGCTGGTGTTCCTGCCTGGTGTCCCCAGCCCTCGTGCTGAGCCAGCTGGCGCCAGTGGAGATGAATGAGTTTGCTGATGTTTCAGAACTACTCAGGATAGTCAAATCTAAACCTGTCTGTGAGGACCTGCAGAAGGACCTCATGGTATCAGTGATAAAACAGAAGATAAAACAGCTCCACTGATCTCCAGGCAATGAAGCTCCAAATTAGTTGCGTTCGTGGCGTCACCACAAGCAGGACTCTGCATCAGCATCCAGAGCTTAGAAATAAACATGATGGGAATGGTCAGAGAAAGGATCAACAAAGCAGGAAACAGATTACATTGCATGCCATCCGTGTGCTTGCCCTGTCTTGCTCTGTCCTGAATGACACTCATAGATCTGGTGAAATCCAGCTGGCAAATCCATGGGGCACTCAGGTGGGAGCCACTCCCAGGACCCAGGGCTGGAGCTGCAACCTGTGAGGAAGAATATGAGCAGGATGTGGCAGAGGTGTGGAAAACTATGGGATAAAAGAACACAAACAGGGAAAGATGACACCAAACTAAGAGACAGGACACCCATGAAATGGTCACGAAGCAGGTTTGAGTAAATCTTACTTGCCTCGGGTAGGAAGCGGCAACTTTTCCTCTGTGGGAACAGATGTAAAAACGGCTTTTAACACAATGGAAGAGGGTGATTTTAGGGAGGCTCCTCTCACCACCTACCCTGTGGTGTCTTCCCCACACATTATTGCTCCTAAGAGAGAAGCAGCTGGAGGGACTGACCTATGGCAGCACTCCCTGCGTTGGAGCCTTCTCAGAGTTGCACCCCACAGGTTCCTCTGGAGGTGCAGGACAGGCTGATGGTAATACAGGGAAAACCCCAAACAGTTCCAGAAGACACCACAGGAGGTTTGAAACACAAACCTCCGTTTCAGGAAAGTGTGAAAGGAAACATTTAATGTCCTAATATAATCTGTGGGGATGGCTCAGCGTCAGAAACTTGCATCTAAATATTCCCTTCAAAGCTTAGGGAGGCATTTAAATTGAGAATCAGATTGGAAACGTCCCTTGGTATGAGGTTTGTGAAACAGAGACCTAAATGACGGGCTCTGCAGGTCTGGTTTTGCTCTGGACCTTCCCAAAGGAAGAGCCAAGAAACAAGGAGGAGTCAGGGAGCAGAATGGAAATATTACAGACACATCAGAGGCTTGTTTACACTTCAAAGTCAGTTTGGATAATGCAGGGTGTGAGCCAAAAGTACAAAAACTATTCCTATTTAAAATTATTCCAAAGTAGGAGCGTCCTGTTCTACATCAGCATAATCCATATTTAAATGGATTAAGATAAAGGAGAGTAAGGTGCTTTTGTGCTACAATACAGGTTTCCCTACATGGGGTTATTTAGGATAACTATCCTGAAATAATTCCATTTGCAGACATCCTCTGGTGCACGGTATCAGAGCAGAGCAAGCGACGCTCCAACACGGGATGAAAGTGTGTGTGTGTGCACACTGTAATATCCAGGCATGAAATATCATTTCCTAATTTAATCACATTATGCAAACCTGGCTTGGCTGGGGCACTTTGAATATCAAGGAATTCTTAGACACAGCACGGATGAGCAACGCAGACAGAGAATCAGGATCTGCCTCCAGTAATTACACACCACATCCATGGGCTGGAAAATACTTCCCTCCTCATTTTCCTTTTTGGATACCTGCAAGTCTTTGGAATATTTTAGGAGGAACAGTCTGGTGCCTGAAAGGCCAGGACACCTTCAATGACCTGTGAGTGGGAGGAAGTTGCATGATTTGGATTCACTTGTTGATTCCACCACAGATGCTCAAGATGACTAATGGACAGGTCACATAGGAGCAACTTTCAAAAAGCATCAAGACTTCCCAAAATTTTGGACACCCTCATTCCTGCAGGCCCACAGAGACACTTCAGAAGAGTCAGGGGTCGTGCAAGGCCAATTCTTGTCCATACTGGAGTTCTCTCCCAGCTCCCTGTCAAACAAGGCCATCCCCTGCCATGTCCTCTCTCTTTCCATCCTAAGAGAAAAAAACACATTTTACACAATTCTAGGCTCAAGCCCAGTATAAATTCCCACACTGGTTACAAATCTCATCGTGGGAAAATACATAGGATTGTGTCAAAGAGTAAAAATAGATCCGGGCTCAGTGTTTCTACGCTTGTTACAGAACACGCTGGAATTTCAATTCATTTCAAAGGGAAATGAGACAAAAAAAAAAATTTAATAAATTTTGAATGAATGACAAATCCAGGGAAACCACATATCAATCCTTGACAAGTGAAAAAGAAGAGAGAAACTCTTCAATCCCTAAGAGTCAGCTGTCCCAAGGGCAAACCAAGGGGAACATGGAGCTGTGACTGTGCTGCATCATTAACGCCAGGGAGCAGAGGCTGTGTTGGAATTCCACACAGCTTTGGACAGATTAAATAATTACCTTTAAACAGGCACCTTAAAAGCAACAGGGTAATAACAGCTCTCAGTGTGAAACAACCCAATAACCAGAGTTTGCTGACCTGTAGTTAATGCATTCCTTCCTATAGGAGAGTCCATTAAATTCCCAGTTTTTCATGTGGAATCTGAGGAGCCCCATGGCCTGTGAGCAAGGGAAGCTTTTCCTGGTGGTGCAATTGAATCAAAACACCAACACTGGAAACTTTTTCAAGTCACACAATAAAATAAATGTTATTTGTGAGGGTGACATGATGCTCCTGATATTATTGGTGTAGACCCTGCTCTCCCTGTCCAGGTGCAGGATGTGGAGCCTTCATTACCCAAACAGAGCTGGCAGAGAGAGTCTGACCCAGGCATCAACTAGAATGGGCTCATTCTGAGCCACAAGTTATTACTTTGGTCATCCCACCTCAGCTCCTTTATGTGGAAAAGAATTCCCACTGTGGCCACCTAAATATTTCCAATAGGATACCATAATAATTCCAGGCATTGAGCATCCATCCAAGCTTTGTCCCCATGATTGTGGTGTTGCAGCATCCCAGAGATTTTCCAAGGCAGGAAAAATTATGGCAGTGAAGTTCTGGATGGTTCCTTTGTATGTTTTTATCCTGATACCTTCGGATGCTTCTAGTTTGATTATTTTCAGCAGAGAAAAGGCTAAAATCCCTAAGATCCAGGAGGATCTCTCATCAGGATAGCTTTGTTTTAGTAGCAAATGTTACAGCCAAAGAAGATGTTAAATGGAGGCAACTCAGCTTTTTCTGGGGTGTGAAATGATTTCAGAGAAAGAGCAATTTATTTCTCCAAGCCGAGAAGTTCTGCAGCACCTCAAGATGTGTCTGGATGCTGCAGCTTCTCACCTGACAATGGCTCTGCTGTACAGAAGTGCCTTAAATTCTTCTTGAGTTTAGAGCCTTAAATTCACCAAAAAAACCCCCAAGAGGCAGCATTTCCTTGGTGTAACTGAGCAACTTGCACCCAACAAAACACAACTGGTCCATCATCTTCCTCTAGCTCAAAATACCACGTGTTCTCTGTGATTCTATTTATTATCTCACAGAACAGAGAAGTTTCAGATAATTCTGCAATAGCATTGTGTATTTCTTTATCTTTAAACACATGCAATAAGTAAATCACATTCTTCCCACTGGACACTCAAGGTATTCTAGTCAAACTTTTCCTCTGTCACAGAAACCTGATCAAAGTGGATCCATGGATTCTTTTACTGGATGAGATTCAGAACATCAATGGCTGAAATGGTAAAGTGCCTTTATTCAGGAGTTATGAGAGTTTCACCATGTGTTGAAGACCTCATTGGCAGCTACATGGAATTCTGACCAGATTCCTGTGCAGATTGGATCTTCCAGGGATGTTGCTTTTCCAGACATTTTTTTTTTCTCAGCATGCAGCAAATACTTTCAAAAAGGGGCATGTCCTATGAAAACATTTTATCCAATCCAAATATTTGGTCTCTGTTTTAGGAAGGTTACATTTATATTCCCACAGTACCACGTTGTGCCATCAAACATTAAATCCTCATTGTATTAGACCCTGTGCTGAAATGTCTTACCTGAAAATTTCTATTTTAGTAGATAAGTTTACAAAGGAAGCAGTTACCTGCACCTCACTGAAAACAGAAGTGACATAAAGAGTCAAAAGGATGTGAGGAGTTTAGGAAACACTTGGGATTCAAACACAGATAAATCAACTCAAGCACCACAATTACAAAAACACCCCCAAAATTAATTTCAACAGTCTGTTTCAAAGACATAATCTGCATGCTTATCATTTTCTAAATGATAAAAAACTCTCTCCTTTAAGAATCTCTGTTCAACTTCACTACCTGCAAAAGCATTCCAGCAGAGAGGCAGGACACATAGGATGGAGGCATTGCTGAGGAGGAGGAGGCTGGTGGAAAGGCCAGTTTGCTCAGTTTGGACCATGAAAACAACCTTTCTTACACCCTCTTGGTAATGTGCTGCTGTTTTGCCTCTTAAATGGACGCTGGCACCACAGGGAATTATTTCAGCCCAGGCCTCCCACTCCTGACACATTTTCATTTCATTTCCTCTCCCAGCCCTGTCATATGGCAGCAACACATGATTATTTATTACAGATTATGGCTTTTGGAGTTTCCTGCTAATTTGGTCATCACAAGGATCCTCCAGGAGCACACAGTAATCACCATGGGAGATGAGACCAGTCCTGTAGCACAGACAGTCCTGACTTGGCCCTGTTCAGGTTGTCTTTGTGAGGAAGACGCTATGGATCATCTTCCAGAATATTTGGTATATGGATCATTTAAAGAATACAAAGGTCTCATCTGGTAAAGCAGAAAACTTAAATGAAATGCTAAAAAAAAAATTAAGGAACCTTCTTGTTTTCAAGTATTCCTAAAAAAAGTTGTCAGTGTCTTTGAACCTGCTGAGCCAAGGAGTAATTCAGCAAATTCTGTGAGGAAAAATAGCTCTGTTCAGCTCAGCTTAGGGCAAACATGTTTTCTATTAATTCCATGTGTTAATAAGCTTTTTCACAGCTTTTGAACATAAAGAGCCTTTTGCTTTAGTACCCTGTAAATTTTGGAGCCAACATGGAAACCAAAACCAAAACTGTAACCGCGTGGCTTCACAGCTCCTAAACACATTGGGAGGGGTCAACCTCAAATCCTTTCCTGGTTTATGTGAACATGGGACATGGAGCTCACACAATCAGCCTTCCCCTGGTTCATCACAGCACAGGCCATCAATCCTGAGGCAAAAACCAACATAAAATCCTTGGAATCATCAGATGTGCCCAAGCAAAGCCCCCAGTGTGATGCTCTGGACAGGTTTCTCATGTGTGTTGAGTGAACACTGTAAGACAAATTAAATTAAAACCCTGTTTTAATCCTTTTCTTCTTGAAGGTGCTCACTAAGAACTATGTGAGTTTAATGATGATTACAGGGAAAAAAAAAAAAAAAGATAAACTGGTTTGAACTGTATCATTTTAAATCAGAGAAAATAAGGAAAATGAAAACCCTGGAAATCCTTTCATGGTCCAAACTCAGCCTTGCCCAGTAACAAAGTTTCAAAGATACAAGCAATTGCTGTCCAAAAAAAAAAAAGAAAAAAGGAAAACCACCAAATGAGCCGACAGCTTTGGAAATGTTTTCCTAATTCCCATGTCAGAGTCTGGCTATGTACTTGAAAGTTTCTGATTCCCATGTAATCCATCTGGGGACATTTTGATTACACAGACAAGTGCATTTTCTGCTCCAGCCAGGCCCATAAGGCCACCCTTGAGCCACAGCCTCTGCACACTGCAGGCTTGTTGGGAGGGAGCAAATGAATGGGTTGTGATATCCCACATTCCAAACCAGCCATTGCAGACTTTTCCTGATATTTTTTCTTCAGCAAATTTTGCTGTGGGATCACAGAAAGTCCTTTGAAAACAGTACCGTGTGGTGCAGGAGCTTTTCCTCCCTGACGTAGCTGCTGATAAAATCCTGTGAGCATCTTCACTGCATCCACACAGCATGAATGTCCAGAGCAGCTCTGCAAGGGAAAATTATAATATCCTAAAAAACCTGAAGATTTACCTTAACTTCATATCCCTGCTTGTCAGTGCTTGCACAAACTAGGACAGGATGGATTCCAGTTGCTCTTTTTGAGTTTTTGGCGAGTCACTGGCTATCTTCCTTTGATAATATGGATAATTACCTGTTTCACAGCACAACTGCCCAACATTTGTGAAAATAAGCATTTTCCAAGGGAAGAAACAACCCTGTGCACCCCACCTGCCACTGCTGGACAAGGCTCTGGTCCTCTCTCCATGAGTTCTGTGACCACCAGCTGATCTGCAAGGCAGGAAAGGGACAAACCAGTTTGAGAGAAGACAGCAGCGTGCAAGATCACTGCCCTCTGCTGAATCCAGAGCTGGGGAGACACACAGGTGTTCCCCACAAACCAAAAACTCTGAGAGCAGGGAATGGCATCAACCACATTCCCAGTGCAACATGTGGCAAGAGGAGATGAAGCACCACTGAGGCCCACGGGTGTTTGGTGGTATAGTAGCAGGATATTGTCAATAATCCCCAAAATACTGACACAAAAAATGATGGAGTTTCCTTTGTCTGCTGTAAATTAACTCAAGGAGATTCACAATTTTCATGTTTGTGCATAAACACGAGAAATATTTAACAACATCAAGGAAACCTCTACTAAGCAAAGGGTAATTTAACCCAATCAAAACACACCCAACCAAGAAATCACTTCAGAGGATTCAGTGATTAGGTTGGCCCCACCTTGTAGGGCTGTCTTAGAGTTGATTTATAGATCAAAAATTATACCACACTTGCTGGCATTCAGATAGACCCATATTTTGATTTTTTCTCTCTACAGATTTGATTAGCAGAATTTAGTTTTTCCTAATTCTTGCTAACTTTACTGTATTACACAAGGAAAAATACCATCCTGGCAGTTCTGAAACAGATCCTTTTAGACACTCTCTCCCCATGCCCCAACAGCTAAGGGTTTTCTCTGCCTCCCACAGCTGTCTCGAGTTAAACTACATGAATCAGCTTATTGGATAACGACCTAATTGCACATTAGCACAGAAACAAAACACTTAAACTGTCACTTTACATTTTCAAGACAACTAACTTACTTTTTAACATAGTCCTCAGCCAGTCAGAGATCTAAACCAAGAGTCAAGGGCATGGAAAATAGATAAGATGTATATTTTAATTCCACCATTTACATTTTGCTTTTTTTAAAAATCGGTTAAAACAACTGATGTCTGCTTAGCTTGATCAGTAAAAATTTCCTGCACTAAATTACCGTTGATGGCTGATAACAACACATGGAAACTCTATGTAAGGTTAAACCCTGAAAGAATTAAAAATGGCTTGAAGGATAAAGTTTTTACAAGCAGGATAAATTAATTTTTCCTTAAATATATCCAGTGCTTCACAGGGAGCAAACAGAGCTTTTTTCTTCCTTAAATGCCAAGTTATTTAATACAAAAGGAATATTCTGTCCCTGTTCAGATGGGAAAATGGACTCAACCAAATCATATGAGCATAATCCCTAATGTCAGCCCTGGCATGGGCTAATGCCTCTTGGAGGAGCTTACCGTCAAAATTAGAGACAAGTGCAAAGGAAAACACATCCTTGGGAGAGCTCAGCCTGATCTCTCTCCTCTGCTCCCACATCTTGACTCTGGGAAGTGACAGCTCCATTTGGTGACAAAGTTCCTGCCAGTGACTGATCAGCATGAACAGAAGTCAAACTCAGGGACTGTGGAGAACATGCTGTAGGACTGATCACACACACTTTATTTCTAGATGATGATGATGATGATGATGATGATTAGGCAGTCTCACTAATTTCTGCTGAGGAAACTCAGGTTTGCACTGAAACCCAGTCCCTGTTTGAAGCTGTTCATCTGCCATGGGCTCGAGCATCTCTTGGTTTAACAGAACAGGGTTGTGGATTTCTTGAAGGTGAATCAGCCTGGAGGGCTCCCCCTCACCAGCAGCTCCCCATAAAAGTGAACACAGCAGGATGGGAGACAGTTTCACCTTCCAGGCATTTCAGTTTTTGATTGATGACCCTGCTTGGTTGTCACTTCACTCAAGACGACTTTTGAGTCATGGAGTCACTTTTAAGCAGCAGAACTGTGCTGGCACTGTTACAACTTTGTGTGAGACCAATTCCACAAGGCAGCTGAGCTGTGACAGCTCCTCTGGGCCAATGCTTCTGGTCACAGGGAGGTCTATCCCAAAACACAGATTTTCTTCCATGGAAAGGTGTAATTAACACCAAGAAAAAGCCCCGTGAGTGCTGCACCTACACTCACATTCCTCTTCCAGCAAAGCACTCACAACCCAATGTGGCCTAAGGCACAAAGAATCTGTAAACTGATCTTGGAGCTAACTTCAAGCTCTAGAGAGATGAGCTGGTGATGATCTGCTCCCCAGGAAAAGACCATCCTTAAACAGGAAACCTAACACGAGAAAAAGGGCCTTGTTAACTCTTTGAGCCCTGAGGCTTTGAGAGTAAAACATATGGTCAGAATTACCAGGCAAGGCAAGGCAGAGCAGCTCACCGTGGCCACAGTGCCTCAGGAACACAGTACCTTGACTACTACATTCATTTCTCATAATATGAACCACAAAAATTAGTACAAAGCAGTATTGCAGTGCTCAATTATTTCAGAGATTTCTTATGAAAGAGAGGCCTGTCATGACAAATTCAAATGGAGAGGTGAATTCTTTCAAAAAGGGATTCCTGGATTCTAGGCAAAATATGGTTTTCAAAAGCTTTAGGGCTAAACTCGAAGCAGGTAAGAAGTTTTCTACTCTTTCATTAACTTTAATATTGATTTTTCAAACAGATTCCATGTAATATTGAAAAAGTGAAAACTGGTTTCTGAATTTGATTATCAGCTCTGTAGGCATTTAAAAAAAAATAAGTTATACACGGAAGTATCACAATTTTACTTAAAAAGTATGAATTCTTGGAAAGTCCTCAAAAAATCTCCTTTGTTAGAGGCTACAGTCCAATCTCGTGGGCCAGTTCTTTTGTTCCTGATTTGGAATCAAGGGCTGTATTTATTCATTCCTCGAGGTTGCTGCTCCATTGGCTTCAGATGCAGCCCCTTGGATCTTCCTTTCCATGGGGGATTCAGATCCTGGGCCCTGCCCTTGGGCAAAACATATGCTCCACTCCAACCTGGATCCAACCCGAGAATAATTGTTTTATGTTTATTAATCACCTGAATGCAAATAGGTGCCAATAAAAACTCCAGGCAGATTCTCTGCCAGGCTCACATCATCCAAGAGCTCCACACCCCAGTTTGGTGTCTGAACAATGAATCCCTCCAATGAAGAGGCATCGCTGCTTTGATATGCAGTGACAAAAATATCACATCAGCTCAGCCCCTCTGCATTGATGAGTTTGAAATGAGACAAGAAACCTGCAAAAACATTCAACATCAGTGGTAAAATAAATTAGAGATGCTGCATTAAGCTAAACAAGTACATTAATGCAACACGAAGGGGTGAGATTTCTGTGGTGCAACGACAACGCTCCGACTCTCTTCGTGTTAAATGTGACCTGCCAAGAGGAAATCATCAGGCTGGGGACTGCTGAGTGTAAAAGTTTAAAAGGTTTTCAAGAGATAAAGTGAATTTTAGCAAAATGTTTCCGAGTTCGGTGTCATTGGCCTTAAATAAAAGCCATTGCAGCCACTATAGCAAAACCAGCTGTAATTAAACTCATTCTGGGAAGAATTAAAATACAAAGCCTGATGGGACTCCAGGGAAGAATTAGATTTAAGTAAGAGTCAGGGTGAGTTAAGGGACTGGAGCTGCAAATTTCTTCTGTGTCATTAAGCAAGTCTCAGTCTCATCCAGTTCTCATCCATTCCAGAAGACAGGAATACTTAAAGACTGACAACTTTTTTGGGGTAAGGAATGAACCTTCTCAAACACACCACTGAGGAAACACCAAAAAGCTTAGACAAATTAATAGTTAAGTCTGTCACTCACATTTTTCAGCTGAGAACTTGGGTGTTATGCCACAACACACCACCATCAGTCTGCACACAATCCTGTACACATCTACCCTATTTCCAAGATTCTTTTTCTGAGCTTATTCAAACTCATATATAAAATAAGCACCCAAAGCAATTTTAATGCCAATTCAAGTAGGGAAGGAGTCACACCAAATACTGTTCTCAGAAGAATCATTTCTGGGCAGACCACAAGTATCAGCCACATGATAATTATCTGAGGCTGTTCCATGAATGAGGGTTTTATAGGGAAGCAGCATCTTGAGCCTAGATGGATCATCAGGGATTATTCTCAAGGAAACAAAGCTCTAGCTAGCTGAGAGTAATTCAAAGATTTATGAGGAGTGCTGCTGTTTAATTTCTCACTGAACTGCTTTCATGTACTTCTCAATGTACAGACACATCAATTAAGAAAAATCACATATCTGATATATTAGTTTCTATTTAAAATATTATTTAAATTCTATTTAATGTAGTTATGAATCCACTGTGCCAGCAGAATTATCTTTCCCAGTAACAGAACCATTGCCAGGTGAGTTGAAAGTGCATTTTAAAACCCATTCTACTTGAAAGTCTTTGTATTAATCTCATTCAAGTGGGAAAAAACCTCTATCAAAAGCAAATTAGGTCTTTGAAAACCTGATTATTATTTTATACAGCAAAGAGTGGTAACATCTTTGAAAAAATAATGTAGATGGTGTATGTATGGCATGGACCACTTGTCTGGGGTTTGCTGAGGTTTAGTCATGAGAGAGATGACAGCACAATGTCATCTAGAAAATACAGTTTTCCCACAAATAAGAAACTTGGAGAGCAGTAAAATCTCAGAAGAGGAAAGATAAATAACCTGAATGTGCCCACATGAACTGTAAATCAAGTTTCACCTTCACTGTGGAACAATTTACTCAAATCCTCTCAGGAAGGATCAGTGGAATAAAAAGATAAAACTGGCTATATAAACGTCAGGTTTTATTTGAGCTCCCACTGCAGTACATTACTTGTGTGCTTCAAATGAAAAAAAAAACAACAAAAAAACCCAAAAAAACTAAAACAAACAAACAAAAAAAAAAAACAAACCCAAAAACCACAAGAAAACAAAACAAGAAGACTGCTGAAGAAAGATCTCAGGGGTTAGGACTCCACTTTGGCAAGGGGTATATTGTCCACTTCATGGATGCCCTCCTTGTCAATGAACCGGGCATTGAAGGAGGTCAGGTTGAGGATGAAGCGTTTCTGAAGCTGTTCAGCAAAGACAAAAAGACAGAAGAAATGAGATTGACTCAAAGCTTAACTCAAAGAGGAGAGTATACTTTAAATTTCCATCCTGGTTCTAGTGATCTGAAATATTAGGAACTACACAGTTTTTCACTGCTCAGGAGTGAATTAGTGGGAGTTTGCTGTAAGATGTAACAATAGACAAGCCTCAGATAGAGATGCAAAATAGCCAGGCCTGTTAACAAGGAGGACATTTAAGCAGGAAAACTAGAGTGGGCTAAAATTTTGGACACAAAGTGTACATATCACAAAGATACTTCAAACAGGACCTCTTCAGAGCACTTCTTCTTGATGTCACATTCAAATCAATCTCTTAAAGACAAGGATAAAGACTACTTTCCTACAATAAAAGCCTTGGTGTCTGAAATGTCTGGAGTCTCATGTTTACTCTAAAATTGATCATGAACTTTAAGGTCAACGCTTTACCTCAGGTATCACTTCACAAGCTGGAAAAGAATTAGTATATTCTTCTAAAAGTTCTGAAGTGTAACACAAATGACAAGGATGCTGCAGTATGTTCAGAAGAAACATAAGAGGAAAAAGTCTGGATCAATATTATGCTAAGCACGCAAAAAGCAGAAGGAAAGCAAAGCAATTAAGCTCCAAGTTTACGTTCTGGAGGATGTGAACCATGCAAAGGCAACACAACTGCCTGTAAATCCTCTTCCTCAGTAGCTATTCCACATCTGGCCAGTGCCTTTATTACCCTTCTGGTAAAGACAGCAAGAAATGCGACAAGAGGAACAGGAAAGTATCAGCGAATGAATGCAAACAAACATTCCTTTCTCAGGAGCATCACGGCCTGAGTTCACCAACTCACCTCCTGTAGACATTTTTTTAAGAGCTCCACAGCTTCCTCACGTGTGATACCTGAAAGGGAAAACATCCACAGATTGATTTCATTAGAGGCCATCTCTCTCCACAGAAAGTTTTTATTAAATTTAAACAACTTTTCAGCTGAGCACCAAAACCTCTCCTTCCCAGCTCACAGAAAACACTTTCCAGATGTCCCGAGGACGCCCTGCACCACAGCGCTCACGCCACAACAAGCCATTGAGAATCAATTTGTTACAGGGAATGGGAAGCATGACGGAATTCTGCCTCCCATGGCCAGGGCCTGGCTCAGAGAAGCCCAGCCACCTCCTTCTCCTACAGTTTATTGCAGCTCTAAATCAGCTACAGCTGCCCCAGCCGGCTGTGAGTCCAGGGCAGGAGGTGGAGATGGGTTTAGTGTGATGTTCCTGCTGGGTATGAGCTCAATAAAGGGCAAGGCACGTGTAAGATGCTCCTATTCTCACACTTCAGGATAAAATCCAGCACTCTATAGGGGTGACAAGCCATGACAATGAGGTTTGTTATTTTCCTCTGTTCCACAAGGAATGGTGAAAATGGGACAATAGATTGTTTAAGGGACATGACTAGAAAACAAACAGGGTCTGTGGGTCTAAAACTTCTTTCTAGGCTTTGTTCCAGACCTGCACCCACTGCTCAGGCAAGTTAAATGAAAATGATGAGTTTATAGCTACATTTCTTGAAGGAGGTAGATGAAAGGATTTCTAATCTCAGAGCAGAGATAATAACTTAAACTCAGCTTTGCACACAGGAGTCAAACAGTTTGTAGCTAAAGCCAAAGATGTCAGATTAACAATATTCCGTGCTTTGCACATTTCCTTATCTGCACAGTGAGGATGGGGCCATATTTACTCCTTGGCAGTGGATTATGATTCTAAAACTAGAAGTTTAGACAGGTACAAACATGTACGAGTTATGATGAGCAGCTGCCAAGTGCACACAACTGTAAATCAGACTAAAACCTCTCTGTTGTTAGAGAAGCTGTGGCTGCCCCATCCCTGCAAGTGTCCATGGCCAGGTTAGTGGAAGGTGTCCCTGCCCATGGCAGGAGGTGAAATGAGATGAGCTTTAAGGTTCCTGCCAAACCAAACCATTCCATACTCTGTGATTCATCATCACCACTTCAGAGTGCTGGAGATGATCTTGCTAGGAATATCTTTTCACTTGAATGTTTTTAATTTATCACAGACAAAGCCAATCCAAGATACCGAGCAATAGGATCTGGGACAATTGGATATATTAGCCTCTGAATATTGATACTCTGGGGAAATGTACTTGTCAGAGCCAACAGACAAGCAAGAAGATAGAGCTGTCAAACTGTTGACAAAAGCAGACTACCAGCTGCCAATGGTCCAGGAAAGTCTAATCATGTTTTAGAATAACTGAAACATCCTTTAGTCCCAGTTTGTTATGCTGCAAACAGGAAAAAAAAAAAAGAGTTGACTAGTTTTCTGTTACCATGCTAGCGAAACCAAATGCAACCTTTTGAGCTTTATTTATCTAACAAAAAGTCAAGTTCCAATTTGTTGCACCACAGCAATGCCACTGGATTCAGCAAATGTCAGTCTCATTGGTTAATAAAACTCAAGCCTAAACTGAAGCAGGAGAATTTTCCTGTCCAGCGGCTCCACTCACCTGGCTTGTAATAGCGGTCAAGGATGCTGAGGGTAAGGAATGCTCCATATCCATGTGCTGCAAAAGGAGCCTTAGCCAGAGCTGCCAGGTAATCCATGTAGTACAGGGCAGGGCCCTCATGGTCATCATAGCCAGCTAGGAGAAGGTTCACATGGTAAGGGGTCTGCCAAGAGAAATTATGTTTTTGTTAGAGCACTCACAGCAGATCGTTGAAGCCCAATTCCCTGTGCACCAGGGAACAGCAGCAGAGCTGATTATCCAATTCCTTATCATAAAATGCTACATCAATCCTGTCTGCAGCACATTGTGGGTCTCAAGCTAAAAGTGACCAGGTCTTGTGGTAACACGGACTGCACAAGCAAATAAAAACATAGAACTCTTATTCTCTTGAAAACCAGTGTGTTTGGGGTTTTTTTACAGCTTTCACAGCACACTCAAACTTCAAAAAACTTGAATGCTGTTTTCACACCAGATTCTTTCATCTCAACATAAAACTTGTGGATTTTTACTGCTGACACGTGAGCACAACGTGAACATTTTGCAGTTTCTAAGAACTCTTTGTTCATTTAACCTGCTTTTTGCTCTCTCCCCAGTCCCCCTCCCAGTGAGCACAGCCCGTCTCAGCACGTATGAAAGCTTTCACACAGTGCAGTTACACACAGTGTCCTGTTCACTGGCTCTTTGGTTTTTATTGCATGTACCAAGTTTAATCTTTAATATTTGGCAGTTTGCTCCATGTTCTGGGTTTAGTGTTCCACCATCATGAATAAATCAGACATCTCTTCTTCTCCTACATCTCCTTCCAAGATCTGTACTTTGTAAGACTATGAAACACACGTGCACTGTATTATTTTTAAACGTAGGATCAGAAAAAATTTCGGCATTGTATGTATTTTTAAAAGCAGCTTTTATATACTTCCAGTATTTCCATATCTACACAATGTTTCTTATTAAATTAATTGTACTAACAGGATATCTCCAAACTGCTGGAAAGCCTGGATCAAAAAAGCAACAAAATAAAATAAAAAAAAAGATGATGCAACTACCAGATTAAAAAAGCAAACAAAATTTCACCCTAAAGCCAAAACATTAACTGCATCACAGGAAAAGTTCATTTTGATACTCAATACAGTAAATTTCCACTCACACACACACAAAAAGAAATCACATGCCACTATATTTTTACTTTCAGACAGTACGAAAGAATAAAGCAGGCTACAGTTATATATAAAACATCACTTTAAATTGTGTGATTTAATCTTCAAAGCATCCAAGAGTATTTGGAAAGAAGTTACCATGCAGCTGTATTGGTTTAATTAGGCTGTATTTCATCATTTATTTATTCTGAAACATCACACAAGTTGATATTTAAGAGCCATGACACAAGATCACTCAAATTATTGTGTGACTCGGAATTACCAACATTGGCATATGCGAGATACTCAACCATAAATAAATGGTGTTTTACAGACTTAAACCCATCTGTAAACTGATTTTCAGTTTTAAGTTCTCCTGCTAATGGTCTCTGAGACTTCTTAAAACTCAAATGTAAATAATTATCCCTCATGCCTTATTATTCTAGAAAGGCAGGATTTAAACATTAGCAAATATACATAATCTATTGACCACTTCCACGATTATAAATGAAATTTGCAGCGTAACACCTCGATGCTGGGACTGGAATTTCTTGTACATCCCAACCCTCTTGTCCATTCCAAAGGCAGCCTTCCTTGACTTCTGTAACTCGGTCCATAACAACAATTCTCTACACTTTACAAGACTGGTGTGGTTAAAGGGCCATCAAATGAGTGATGACTGTCACTCTAGGACATTATTTTTAACCCAAACTTCCCTTCCTACAGAAGCACCATTTCTCATCCCAAGTAGTTTTGCACTTGGTGCTGTTTGATTTAAAATAACGACAGCAATTAGGAGATGTGTGAAATTGTTCAGAATTTACAGCTGAACAGCACAGTTGTGCTAAACAGCCCAACCCCAGCTCAGTGGTGACACAGTCCTGTGACATCTGGCGGAAGCCAAAGTCACAGCAAGGGGGGAAAGGTGGGAGCAAGGAAGCTTCCTGCCAAGTGTGGACATGGGGAGAGGAGCTCAAAGCTGCCTTTGGAATGCAGCCAGACCCTGTCACCTATAATTAAACAGCATCACAATCAGAGACTGAACTTTATCACCTTTGGAGGGCAGGGGATTGTTTTTCCTATTCCCCCCCCCTACACAACCTCAGCAGTGAGTTCAATGTACCAAGTCCTGCACTGGATTCAGCAGGTGAAC
This sequence comes from Brachypodius melanocephalos, assembly GCA_013398615.1. Taxonomy (NCBI): domain Eukaryota; kingdom Metazoa; phylum Chordata; class Aves; order Passeriformes; family Pycnonotidae; genus Brachypodius; species Brachypodius melanocephalos. The sequence goes on along the minus strand of VZSR01001014.1, from coordinate 453,938 downwards.
CAGGTGAAGTGCTAGAATAGGTAGCAACAGAATCCTGGAACGGTTTGGGTTGGAAGGGACCTTAAAGCTCATCCCATTCCACTCCCTGCCATGGGCAGGGACAACTTCCACTATCTCAGGTTGTTCCAAGCCGTGTCTAGCCTGGCCTTGCACTCTTCCAGGGATGCTGGGGTAGCCACAGCCTCTCTGGGCACCCTGTGCCAGGGCCTCCCCACCCTCACAGGGAACAATTTCTTCCCAATATCCAACCTAACCCTGCTGTCAAGGCCATTCACCCTTGTCCTGTCACTACACACTACAGCACCACTCACCTCCATGAAAGCCAAAGCACCTTCCAGGTTCGCCTCAATTGCAATATATAAACAGAAATCACAAAGATTCTTTTCAGATCCTGCTTTGGAGCAGAAATCTTGTGTTTTAAAGAGAGAAATGTCATGAAAAACCACACGGTGATTATCAAGTAGAATCAAAGACAACAGTGATGTAACGGCCTTAAGATACAAGCCCAGTGTCCTCATACTTGATACTTCCCACCAGAACAATTTCAAGGCACTGCCTTATAAGTCATTCCCAAGATATCAAGAACTTGGACTACAGGAGTCAAGAGAATCCTAAATGAAATCTAACTCGATAACAGGGAGGAACCCAGATGGTGCTGAACAATGCTGAACAAGTTCTATTTTGATCTTGGCCACAACAAGAGTCCAAATGCCTGAGAAAGTCCTGCTGCAGTTTAACCTTCCCTTTCATACACCTTCTGGCCTCCTGTAACAGCTTCACACAGTAAGTGCCAATAAAGCAACAAACTACCTTTACCCCACCAAACTTTTTGCTTCTCAACTATTTTCTCACTCCTAACAGAAGGCACTGACATGTTTTACCTTTCAAATTTTATTTTCATGACCCACATGATTACATTAGTAGCCTCCAGGAATCCCTTATGCAGTTTCAATAGATACCAAGCACTAGTGTTAACCCTTCTGGTATCCCACATATTATGATGAAAATGTAACAAAATTCACAGGAAAAAAAACCCAACTCTGATGGCAAGGCTTGTATTATCAAATTCTAAATGCTACAAACCATTAAGTGCTATAGTTAGAGAAAGAAGGTTCTGCCTGCAATGTGGAGATCAGTGTAGTGTGACAGCAGTGTCAGAGAGCACCACGCGCCCTGGGGCGTTGCCATCTGCACCAGAGCAGCGTTTTTGTCTCCAGTAAATAAACACATCTGCCTCTGCCAGCGTCCTCCCCACTCTGCTGCCCATCTGGAGCAGGTGAGCTGGAAGACAGGCATGGGCTCAGAAAGAAGCAGAGCCACAGGGAGCATCAGGCCCCAAGGGATGTGGTACAGAGGAAGAAAAAGGTGCCACATCAGTGCTGCCTCCTGATGGGCAGGTTTACCAAAAAGCCTGTTAAAGGTACTTTAAATCATATATAAGAAATAGCTGTCTCTGCTAAAAGGAGACAGGACATTCAGTTTCATCTGTGCAAGTCAGATGACGCTGAGATGAGCCATTAGCACCAGGGCGAGGCCCCAACAGCATCACTGCTTCACATCAGCCTCGAGAACTGCACAGGAATGCACGGAAAACACACAGACCTTCCAAATCACACCTCAACACAAGCTAAAGCAAACAGCATCCCTGCCAACCATCACCTGCCAGCCATGCAGCGGGATGAAGCCATTTAAACTGGAAGAGTAGTGTGGAATCACAGAATATCCTGAGTTGGAAGGCACTCGCAAGGTAAAATTGCCACCTGCAGCTGTGATCCACATCAGAAAGGAGAACAATGATCTCTGGCTGTTCCTGTGGATGAGTTCTGGAAGAACTCTCACTCCTCATGTGTAGTTCTCAACAATACAGCTCTGAGGTTAATACTGGACTTTATTTGCTACTGTAAAACCTGCTTTCAGGCCTGAGCAGTGCACTGTTAGAACAGCAACGCAATTTAACCCACTCCCTGACAGAGCCTATCAACTTTATTCTTAACATCCTCTTTCATCTTGCTTTCTTTCATATAGCACATTAACGTTCTTCTCAATGAAATGCTTCCTAACCTTGGAACATTAAAGGTTTGTTTGCCCCCTCACAGCAGCTTTTGATACTTTGAAAAAAATCACCCATGGAAACATCAATAATTGCAGTTCAGTAACTTGAAAACACAACCCCAACTTGGATGTGGTATTTACCAAAAGCCTCATGTTGCTGTTTACAAAAGGCACTTGTTTTCCTAAGTACATCAAACAGCTTTGCTCTATGAAATCATTTTCCAAGAAGATTAAACGGATTTGGTGCATTTGCATGAAAACTCACAACCTTATCTCGATGTTCAAGAAGTTTAATTCACTTCACGTCTGCAGTGTGTGACAAAGTGTTTACTGGGCCCAAGGCTGGAATTTTAAGTCCGCGGTTGTATCGGTTATTGATAAAGTGATGTGATAAGTTTTTAAAATAAGAAGATCAAGTTCTATTTTACTAAGACATTATTTCAGCAATGTGAACTCAAAGAATCTCAGAATCATTGATGTTGGAGAAGACTTCCAAGATAATTGAGTCCAACTTGTGACCCATCAACCCCTTGTTACCCAGATCAGAGTACTGAATGCCAAGTTGTTCCTTGACTCCACTACACCCCTGAGCAGCCAGTTCCAAATTCATCACTAAAGACAGCAGCTCCCACCTTTCTCAGACCCCATTATTTGAGGATGGAAATGTTCCCTGGAAGCCTTTGCCAAAATCTCTCAGCTATTACTCACCCGACTCCGCAGATAGTCCGCGAGGTTTCGCCGGGTGAAGTTTGCAGCTGCAGTGGGAGATAATTCATAACCTGGAGAAGAAATGTCACTATTTATTTGGTATGTAATGTAATATTTATTTGGTAACAGCCCAAATCATTCATGTTTCACCTCCCACCTTCCCATTCCTGTTTTGAAATAACAAAATGTTCTTTAGCGACAAATTGTAGTGCCTTTTGTCTATTTCTGCTTTATTCTGAAAGCTACAACCATAAAAAGAGCCCTCAGAGTTTGGGTACTTCATATCTGTATGGACCATAGAAACACATGGCTTCAAAAAATTAAAATATTAAGGACATGAAGCTTGACTTTTTTGTCCAATATATCAGAAGAACTGATAACAGTTGGCATGCAATGGACGTATTAAAGAATAGTAAGTCTGTTAGTAAAATATTTGTGTCATTTATATTGCAAAGAAGTTTGCTGGGATTTGGATAAAACATTTAACTTATATTGTACAATCCAGACCCTGTTTGTGCATCCTGCCTGAATTATCACCTTTGCTGGACACTAAAAATGCAGAAATTTTTACAGAAGGTTTGAGAACAGCACTTTCCACCAACATTCACCTGGAAACCACCCTCAGCTCTGCTGCAACCCCCAGGCCCTGTCCTGCTTCACTCACCATTCCTCATTTTGTAGAGCTGAACATTTTTCTGGATGTATTCTGCAAACTGCACTGTGTCTCCAGGCTCCCCGACACACAGCAGTAAGATCTTTTCACTCATCTTAAACATTTTGTCATGGTCTAGGCAAAAAAAAATAACATTGCCATGGTCATGAGGAAGAATAAATTACTTTGCCAATATCCTGACACATCAGGACTTTACAGAAGCAAGAAGGAGATTTGGATAACTGCATCACGACCTGGAGCACCAATAAAAAGCCTTTGCAAGCAAACACTGACATTTGGTGTCTCACAGCTGGTGACACAGAACACAGGAGTTGTTAAACAGAAACAACGCCCTTCAGGACGGAAGGCATTCCAGAACTATATAGTATTTTCTACCTAAGAAGCAAGGTAGGAAAGAATAAAGCTTCACACAGAATATTGTGTTCACAGCATAAGGTTTTGCTTCCTGGGATCAGGAGGAAGAATTTTGCTTATTGACTATTCAACTTTATTCAAGTATTCTGCCACAGAAACAAATAATTTAATACAAAGCTGAAATATCAACACATTGAGCAAAATCAATCTTAGGAAATCCAGAAACAAATTCCATGTCAAACTATGCCCTTTTCCTCATATCCAGCAGTCCCAAAAACCAGAAGCTTATGTGAATGAGGCTTTTCCAGAAACATTTCTTTTGCATGTCATTTTTTGTGGAAAAAACCCAAACTGAACAACCAAAGAGAACAAAAATTAAACTAACAATTATAAATTGTACCAAAGCCCTCTTATAACCAGGAAATTAAGAAACAGTAACCCATATTGTTAGTCATAACTGCAGTTTAAAACTGTTTTAAGTTTGTGCATGTTTGAGGGGATCCAAGTTGTTGCAATGACAGCGCTGAAGACAATCCTATGCTCACAGAGTCCCCTCTCAACAGAGCAGGTATCTGGCACTTGGATATCCCAGACAGACACCGAGCAGCTGTTGGAATGAAGGGAAAATCCCTTCTTTCTATTGAGGGCTTGGACAAACACCAGGCCTCCATCTCTGAGCTTCCCCTCCAGCTCACAAAATGGTGCTGAACAATCTGTGGTGAAAGACAGGCACGAAGTGTCACAATCCTCTAAAACGATGTCAAAATTTATCACAGCACTGGAGTTGCTGTCTGGAGCTATGTAGATCTGAAATTTATGGGTTCCACATTACCCCCAGCAAAAGCAACTAAATCCTATGTTCAAAGTACACTTTCCTTAAAGCTTATGAACTAATTTATTTGGAACCAACATTAACTTAGAAAACATTATTTGAAGTAATTAAATTTTAATTTTGTATGTACCACCAACTTTCAGCTCCAATTGGCTATCACAGACTTGAAGTGAAACATTTGTGGTAAAAGAAGTGATACAACTTTTTTATATAGATTTCTTTATATTCATTTGTATGGATCTAGCAATCCACTATTCTACTTTTTTTTTTTTTTAAGAGCTACTAAAGCACAGTGTTTAGAATAGAACAAGCTTCAGTCTAGGCCACTGAAACAGCATGAAAAATTGATTTTAGAGATTTCCAGAGACTTGGTGACGCCCTAGATGTTTTACCACACAAAGAAACCAAAGCCATATTTCAGTCTGGCTCCTGCGCCCTGTGTTACGAACTTCACTGATACTTTTAGTTCCCATAATCCCTTTTCTTCCATGAATTAAGCTCTATCAGTGAATTCGGCACAAGCGAGCACCCTCTGTCACACATCGTTATCCCTATGCGGTTTTTTAACACTTTTACGTTGCTGTGGAGAGCGAGGCTTGGGATCACAAGCCAACGCTCACCTGAACAGGTAAATTAAGCTGACAACGCAGCACAAAGCGGTCGTACTCGGTCAGGATTGGGGACTTTACCCGGAGCAAGGGGCGATTTAAGTCCTACTTTGCCTCCGCGCCCTAGAGGCCGCCCGGCACTTCCTAGAGCGACTACACCCACCCTGAAGGGCTCGGCAGCGCTCAAACCGAGAAACCTCCTCCCCTGTGAGCAGCCTCCCCTCAGCCCGAGCGGCGGGCCCGCAGCACCCCGACCGCGCACACCGCGGTCACGCCCGGGGCCCTGGAACGCTCTATTGGGCCAGGGCTTAGCACGGGGCCCCGGCGGCCCCCCACCCAGGATCTCACCATGCTTCATCTGGATGATGCTGGTGGCCGCCACGGTGTCCGCGGCCACCAGGACATAGTCGGGGCCCCGGATGCCGATCAGGTACTCCATGGCCGTGACACAGCGCGGCCCGGCCCGCCCCGCCGCGCCTGCGCGCCCGCGCGCGCCGATGGCGTCACGGCTCGCGAGAGCTGCCTGCCGCGCGATGCCCTGGAGGCCTGAGGGGAGTGGTGGGAGCGGGAATCTGAGGGGTCGAGGTTCATCCCTTTGGAATCACGGGGTGGTTAAAGATGGAAAAGGACGGGGGGCCACGAATCTGAGGCGGTCAAGTTCTATCCCTTTGAAGTCACGGGTTGTTTAAAGATGGAAAAGCCACAGGGTGGCTGAATGAGGCATTGAGGTTGGAAAATACCTCCGAGGTCACCGTCAGCCCAGCGCCACCACCGTGCTCTCCACTTAACCATGTCCCCAAGTTCTGCATCCATGTAAGATTTACCTGGAATCATCAAGGTTGGATTTAAGATCGTTAAGTCCCTCAACCAGCACTGCCTCTGGAACCACATCACCCAGCTCCTCTTAGACACTTGATGGACAGTGACTCCACCACCTCCCCAGGCAGCCTGTTCCAATGTGTGACCATGCGAACCATGAAAATTTCTTTCAATATCTAATGTGAATCTTCTCTGTCTCAGCTTGAGGCCATTTCCTCGTCCTTCACTGAGCTCACTCTTCTCATAGTAGGAGAGATGGCCCCACCTCACCCATCTGCCTGTCCGGAAGTTACGGAGAGCCAGAAGGTCCCACCTGGGCCTCCTTTTCTCCAGGCTGAGCCTCTCAAGCTCCCTCAGACATTCCTGGTGCTCCAGCCCCTTCCCCACCTCTGTTCCCTTCTCTGGACACACTCCAGCTCCTCAACATCTCTCTTGCAATGAAGGGCCCAGAGCTGTCCCAGGATCCAACATGCAGCCCCAGCAGTGCCAGGACAGGGGGATGTTCAGTGTCCACGTGCCCCAAAACCATTGAAATTGGTTCCCCACAGCCAAACAGACAATCCCAAGCCTGGCTCACCCACTGAGCCAATATAGGGTTTTTTCCCAGAACTGAAGATGACCCTGTGGATTTTCCTGTGGTGGTGCATTTTAGCTTCCCCAGGTGGTTTTTTTGGGTATTGTTAAGTTCTGTAAATGATTCCTCTGTGTACCCCTTCCCCATACCTCACCTTTGGACAGTACTGTTATATTTTCCTCTCAGTGTGATGGCTTCAGAGCTCTTCCATGAGCTCAGGTAGAGACCTCGGGTGGCATCTGTGGTTCATCACCAGGCTGGACATGGGTTCTAGCAGCTGCTGAGCAGTGAATGTTATTTTCTATTTCTTTCCTGCCCCAGTCTCATTCTACTTATATTTCTCAGGGCAAAAAGTGCCTTCTTGCACAGAAATCCTGGAATGGTTTGGGCTGGAAGAGATCTTCAGGATCACCCAGTCCCATTCCCTGCCATGGGCAGGGACACCTTCTCTATGACCAGGTTGCTCCAAGTCTCTTCCAATCTTGGACACTTCCACCCAGAGGCTTCTAGGTGTGGCTATAATGTCGATAATTAATATCAAGAGAAAAAAGGAAAAGACAAACTGGAATTGCCTGGACATTGTCTCACTAGGGTGGGTCCAACTGGCCCTTGTTTTATGCTACTGTCTGAGCCCCAGCAAGATTCCATGATTCTATGATTGACATGTTCTCTGAGTGCAGCTCCACAAATCCAGCCCCACGCTGAGGAAAGGAGTCACCAAAGCATCCAAAATCTGTGGGTTTGAGGCAGCCTCAGGAGAGAAAACTCAGTGTATGGCAAACACCCAGTCATTGGGAGAACCAGACATAACCTTTGTGTAGCTTAAAAAATACTAAACATGCCAAAAAGAAACAGCAGATTGTCTCCAGCAAACAGTATAAATGTGTGCAAGCAGCAAATTCACCATTTTGACTGTTTTCCAATGGCCTGTAGCTACACTTGTTCATTCGAGTGCTGCTTGTGTAAATCAAACCAGGGTGATTTCTTCTGCTGAAGGATTTTCTGTGTGGATCCAGCCTGGAGTTCTGCCTTTTTCCCCTGTAGATCTCCACAATATTCCACATGTAACAACCAGCCCTTCTCACTTGGTGTTATTTTTTGAGACCTTTTTAACAGAAGGCTATACCAAGTCCTCCAGGATGCATTGCTGCTGTCTTGGGCTGGGAAACGCTGTCCTGAGGGATCTGGGCTCAGCTTTCTGCTCAGTCTCCATCTCACATGACCAATGTGGGGCTGTGGCGTGACCCAGGATGGTGGGATGGGAGGGATTTGTTATTCCAGGAATCGTTTTAGCAGTGCTTGCACCAGCTTTTGTTCTTTGTTGTCTCTAAATAGGATATTAGTAAAGATGGTGTTACAGTTACTGGAATGCCTGGATGAAGTTTCCTGCAGGAGCTCCTGCTTGCCAGAGAAAAAAAGAATCTGCAGGTTCTTGCTGTTTCAGGTGCAGGAAATGAAGGTGTAGAGAGGAGAAGTGATTTAGAAGATCACAGGGCAGGGTAACAGAGTGGATGGGAATAGAAATGTCTTGATTCACTGAGCTTCTCTCCAGCTGCCAGAGCGTGCGGTTCAGATCACCAACCCCGAAATGAACCCTGCAAGGCTTACACAGGGCTTTGCTCCTAATCTCCCTGTCTGGGCTCCACAGAGCTCCTGGAACTGACTTTCTATAGGCCTAAATATGGTGTCTTTTAACAGATTCCCCTCAGGGAAGGCCAGGGACAAGCCTTGCCTTGTTCATCCCGTGCCCAGGCTGTGCCAACCCTGGTGCCAAGTCTAACTCTGTCCTTCCCACCACAATGCCTCAAAGTCCCTGGAGAGTAGCTCTTGCTGAAGTTTTAATGAGCTAAGCTGCAGAATCTCTTTCATATGTTTGTTTTGACAGTGTTAGACACTATCTGGATGGAGGTGTTCGTCAGTGGGATTTAAGTCCTGAGCCTGGCTCTCCCAGCATGCAGAACAGGCTGTCAGCATCTCCCTTCAGTGCTTGCTTTCAGGGGCACAGCAGAATTGCAGGGGGATTGTTTTGACTTATTCCCCACCAGACATTTCCCAGGCTAACATCAGAGTGGAGGGACTGTCCTCTTTGCTCACCACCAGCAAAACTCCTTCCAAGGGTCCTCATTCTTGGCAAACGTGTCAGGGAATGCCAGTGCCTGGTTCTGTGAATCCTACAGGCAACCCTCTGCCTCCCAGAGCTGCTCTGCTCCTCACTCCCACTCTGCCCACTGCAGTGTTTCCCCTCCACCTGTAATGGCAAGAACTCCATCAGAGTGTGCAGGTGAAAATGGATTGTAACCTGCCCTGCCAACAGCTGATTAACATTTGTGTCTCTGGCAGGATTGATCTTGTGGGTGAGAGCGTTCCAGAGTCCAGCTGGGGCCCTGCTCCTCAGCTGGATGCTCTTCCCTGTGCTTCTGCCATGGTCATCATTGTCTGCTTGGGGTGAGGAAGAGGATTATTCACCGTGAGCAGCTGGGATGGCTGAGGACAGGGTGTTATTTCTCAGTTTTCACATTTCTCCCTCCCCAGCAGTGCAGGCTACCTTCCCACTGTGGTAACTTTGGGTTCCCCCTCCCAGTCTGATTTGTCACTCAGATCTCAGTGAGGTGGGGAAGCAGCAGACACTGCAGGCTCTGCTACACAAACCCAGGCCGCTGATCCGAAAATGATGTCCAGCATTGAATTGTGTGTGACTCATAACTGCACATAACAGCAGGACAATCTATTTCATGATTGTTGCTAATTATAAAATCAAACCATAGAAGTAAAAGCTACTTCAAATCAATGAATAGTTTTTTCTTCTATGTGGAGGCACAAATCAAGAAATCTAAATATTTAGCCAGAGATTTCTGCAGTGCTGTGGGGGATTTATTGACAGCCACATCTAGTCAAAGCTTCCCCCAGCTCCTCTACCTCTGTACTGTTTGAATTCCTGCTGGTCACTGAATTATTTCTTTTCTTACAATTTCCTGTGCTTTAAAAGTGGGGAAAGCACAATCAAATTATCGTCATGCTCATTTGGTTAATCACCCATTTAGTTACTTACTCAGTTCATTAACAAGACGCTGGCTAGTGTCAGTGTGGAGGAAATTCAGAGAGGCAGGCAGTTAGGAGACAGGATATAGTAGAAATAGGCCATTACTCCAGCCCAGTGAATGGCAATTTCTATCCCTCTTTTCTGCCACGTCATTTCAGTGCACAGTTTGTTCTGGATTTAAAAAAGCAACCAGCAAACACGAAGAAAGCATTCTGCAGATCACCGTTGTTTGTTAGATTCCATTTAGGTTCAATCCAAAGCTCTGCAGAAGACCAAACCACCTATTTTAGGACTCCCTTTTTTTTTCAGTTGAGAAAAATGTGCTGCTCCACAGGTCATAAGATGCCTGTAATTATGACCCCGAATGGATAGAAATGCTGCTTCTTGAGACAAATTCTATCTGACAGTTTTTACAGTACGTTCGTTCAGAGCAAAATGCCCTGTCCCCTGTCACCCGGATTGAAATTATTAAGGAAGACAGACATTTCACTGACAACTCTAGCCTCAGGGGGGAAAATATTCCTTCTGTTCCCCTCTGAAGGTCAGAGCTCACATAATGCAAAACACTTAGAACATGCGCGTACACATGCTCACGCACATGCGGATGAAACTTTCTCTTCAGCAGAGCTCTGGATGGGTTTGATAGAAAATAAGAGTCCACTGTGTGGGCAGCTCAGGGAGTTTGGGCCAAAAGAGATGGGCCTTGCATTTCTTCAGTGTTAATTCTCATTGTCTTGTAAGTAATCTCTTTCTCCTGTGCATGTAAATCACATCAGGAGATGGTCATTTGTACTCACATGTTCGTACTTCCCCTCACATGATACGTGCCCAGACGTGGCACATCAGCAACTGGCAACTCTTCCAACAATGTGGGATCTGTGGGATAGTCACACTTCCCTGGTATCTGTTTATTCTTTCAAAACATTTCGTGCCTTCTTTTCTGTGCTGTTAAAAGCCCATTTGCAACCATTTGCAACCTGTATGTCCCATTTCTCACTTAAGCTGCATTGCCAGCTGTCATTTGGCCCAGTCTGTCACCCAGCAGTGTCCTTGTGCTGGGGATGTGCAGGTCCTCTCTTGTCAGAACACCGACTCTGGCTGCTCTAGAGCTTTTTTATACTGGAGATAGGGCAAAGCTTGGCCCTTCAGTGCCTCCCCAGCCCGGGCTGGACGTGTGAACACAGCAGTGCAGCCGCAGATGAGCTGTCAGTCACCGTGTTGTGCCTGCGGATCACCAACCTCACTTAATCTAGGGCTGAAAATTGGACCTGAGCCAAGGTGACTGGAGGTGAGAAGCCAGCCCACAGCTCATTAACCTCTTCTCATTGCACAACGGCTCTGTCTTCCCCAACTTCCCAGCGAATTGGATGGCGTCAGGCTCATACCGGGTCCCTGCTGACCACACACGTCTCCTAGTGTCATTTGCACCAAGTTTCCCTGGCAAGACCCAGCTGCCCAGCATCGACTCTGCTTTTCTAGCCTGTCCTAAAAACACTTTCCAGGGTGTTAATGGGCAGCTGGTTCGCATCTGCCCTCCCAGCACCCCAGAACTGAGCCCTTCACAGATGCTGGTCCATGCATCTTCCAGAAACCCCTGGATTAATGTCACCAGTTGCCTGTGGACCTTAGGGACCTGCCCAGACCAGCTCCCCCATGGCAAGGATGTTCTCAAGTGTGCAGTGGTACCAGTGGCAGAGGGGAAAACAGAGCTGGGAAGCCTTTGTGCTGCATTTACTCACAGAAGAAGGGTGGAAATCCCAAATCCCCCTCTGTACTGCCTATTTCATACATCCCACCCCACTGTGCTCCTGCCAGGTGGGAACACAGCCCTGCTCTGCCCCAACTCTTGCCTCTGTCCTGGCTGCCCTTCCCAGAGGGACACCAGCTCCTGCAGAGCATCTCCCCTCAGATCGGCAAGAATCTCCAAACTTTTCCTTCTTCTTTCTCTTGCTCCCTCTTTTTCTAAGTTTAATTCTGAACAGCCGGCTGCGTTCAGCCTGACTGGTTTGTTATGGCTTATAATTTGTGTTAGGATTAATTAACTAATTACCGACAAATGTCCGTTGGCAAGATTCTGCTTCTGCTTGTCAACTTGAAGTATTTAATTATTTTAATCATTTACTTTCATCTTCAGAATTTATGCTCTTCCAAGAGCGTTTCTAGGCATCTTTTAATTATTATTCTGATTTTTTTTTCAGAGGGGTGGCGAGCTGGGGGGAGAGAGCTGGGGGATGGGATCAGTCCTCATTAACTATTTCAGTGAGGAAATTTCCTTGGAAAGCCATCCCTGGTTTTCAGACACTGGTGCACAGAAGGGACAGTCTGGAATGCAGGTGTGTGGGAATGCACAGAGAGGGATGGGCTGGGCTGTCACTTCCCAGTAAGAGTCCTCCCTTTCCCAAAGGATTTCAGGGATGCAGACTGGACATGACTGGGTCCTGTTCCTTGGTCTAGGGGTTAAGCAGGTGTTGATTTACACAGATGCTTCTTCCACCAGGAATAACCCCTAAACGCAGGGGAGTGCTCAGGATAACCTATAAGGCAGAAAAGAGTCTCTGCAGGATGAAAATTGAAGAGGACTCACAGCCACTGTGCCAGCAAGTAAATAAAACAAGATTGTAGGAAAGCATCTATTTATATAGGGTTTTCATCTTTAAAAGATCGTGAATTGCTGAAAACCCACAAACTGAATCCTGCTTTGGGCATCCCATGGGTTTGAACATAGAGAGCAGGAGGGCATCAGAATAGATTTGGGCTGGGATCCTGTCCTGGGGCTGTGGGCGTGTACAGAAATCCCATCCCACAACTGTGGCATGCACAGGAATCCCAGACCCTGGACGTGCTGCCAGCCATGGGACAGGAGGGCAGCAGGTAATTGGGACAGTGGAGAATCCAGTCAAGGGTGTCTTTTTTTACAGGAAATTCCATGTGGGTGCCACAGACAAGGTACCACCTGAGCACACTGAATGAAAAGTCAATTTGCTCAGAAAAGCAATGGACCACCTGAAAATATATTGTATGAATAATTCAATGTATGCATTTAATTCCTCCCTTCCAAACACACTGGCCTTGCTGTTCCATCCGAGATTTGATCTCCAGGTGGGGCAGGGCGCTACAGTGATGTGAAGGTTTTGATTTTCACCTGCTCACACAGTGTGATCCCAGACTCTGAGTATCTTCCCTCTTTTTCTTCACACACCAAAGCTGCAGCACTTGTATGGGATTAAAACACAAGAGAAGGAAGTGCAAGAAGCTGATAAAAGTGAAACTGAGAGTCTTTCACTGATACTTTCCAGCAGACTTCCAGACTTATTTTCTCTGCCAAATCTTTATGCTGCCAAGAAACCAAATTCTGAGGGGCTTGTAAAATCTTCCTGTGGTGAGCGCTGCCCAGGCAGGCACAGCCCCACATCCTCCAGTGGGACACACAGACCCTGCTGACTTCAGCACGAGTCTCTCCAGGAAAGACTAATGAAGGATTCAGCCCCAAGAATATTTCTTTCTGAGACAAATGAATCCCTTGGACTGGAGCACTGAGGAGAATGTGCTATTTAAAAGGTTTCTTGAGGGTACATAATTATATTGAAAATAATTAGGGGCAAGACAGCAGTATTATTACTACGTATCATGTCACTCTAAACTTAATCCAGTTTGATCTTTGGGAATGCATTGGGAATGAAGAGGACGGAGCTTTCTTGAACAAGATGGGTCTGTAATGTTGCTGGTTGTGCGCTGACATGAGAGACAAGAGTTTCTCCTTAGGAGTCACCTATGAAGACAGCAGCTTTGTCCCAGAAGGGAATGGAGGACTCAGGAAGGCTGGAGCATGGCCCTTGAGTCTGTGGAGTCTGGACTTCCATGCTGGTCATTTGGTCCTTTGCACAAGCGTGTTCTATGACCTGGCAGCCTTTAAGATGATACACCAGACCCTTTCCCGAAGACACAACAGCCCCTGGGGTGTGATTTGTGAGGTGAGCAGAGGCTCCCAAGGAGCCCAGGGAAGCAGCATTGCCCTTGTGAGCATTCATGGAGAGATCTAAACGAGATTGTTTTAATTAACTTCAAAATCCTGTTAATTAGAAGCCTCTCTGCATTAAAAATTGCTCCAGAGACCAGACCAAGTCGTGGCTACACATGAAGGCAGAGGAAGAGGCAGGTCAGGCATGGGTGGCTCGCACTCAAGACCTGTTTGGAGCAGAGGCTGCCAAGTGTCAGGGTTAAAAATCCAGCTGGGGTCTCAAGGCTGCTCAGGAGGTCCAGCTGAGGATCCCAGGGCAGATCATGGCATGGCAGGAGCAGAGCAGAACGTTTTGGAGAGTCTAACAGCTGCCATGGGGCCTTGGGAGACAGGAAATGTGACCAAGTCGCAAGAGAGCTGGGCTGGAGGGTCTGGGAGAGCCTGCAGCCACAGAAACTGAGGCATGGGGGGAGCACAGGCTCAGAGGAAGGTGCTGTAAAGCTGTGAACAGCTCCTGGGGTGGGCTGTATGTTCCCCAAGAAATCATCCCTGTGGAGAGCACAGGGGCTTGGAGGGCTCTCCAGTGAAAGGGGGACGGCTCTGGGGTCACAGAGGAGCAGGAGCTGGGCTGGGGCTGAGGGTATGGACGGGTCCTTGTGGGAAGGAGAGCCTTGTCCTATTGAAAGCTGACAGAATGAACTTCAGTTTATGCCCCTGGCAGTTTTTTACAGCTCAGCTATTCCATTTAGGGGTTGGGAGCCAGTGGAAGGAAGCTCGGATCGCTTCACTGACCAGCCATAACATCCAGCCAGTACATTAACTGCCCTGCTGCCCTGATCTGATGTGGTTTTACAGACAATAGCTACTGGCTATTTAGGCAATGTATAAATTAACATATTCTGCACAAGCTAGGAGCATATTTAAATTAAAAGAAAGTGCCCTTTATTTGTCAATCATCCAACAGCCACAGTTTTACATTCCTTTAAAAAGAAAATTTCAGCCGTCTTAATCCTACCTCAAACTGTTCATCTTCATGAGGGAAAAGTGTTGTTTGTTTGCTCAAGTATTGCTCTGCCCCCCTTCCCCTGCCTCTTTCCTTTAATTAAAACAATTCCAATCTGCTCTCCTGGAATTTCTTTCCCAGATTGGCTCAGTAACTTGTGACCTTCATTTCTGCCCAGGCTGGAATCTACTGGCACGCAAGGGTCAGAGATGAGGAGATAACAGAGTCACCCCACAGGGAGCCACCAGAACATGGGTGCACAGAGGTGTTTGGGGTGTTGCATCAGAAAACTATCTGCTGCATCCAGTATTGATGCCTGACATGGCAGTAAAGGAGAAATGGGCACTGGGGAAGTGTTGGATCTGACAAAATCATGCTCAAAGAGTGAAAAAAATTTCCAGAGTGATATTTTCCAAACTCTAGCAACCTGAGTCACTAAACTCTCAAGTGCCATTTCCAGTAATTTTAAGACCTATGTGATGATGGTGAAAAACATTTCCAAGAAGCCCGGGGTTCCTTGAAGCTCTACAGCTCTTGCAGATGTGAATTGCCACAGCTCAGCAAATTATCAAAGGGCTTTTCTCTTGACAGCAGCTGTCAGCAGTGAAGCACCTTTCCCTGCTTGATGGTCTGATCAGGCACCAGCAAGATCTGGTGGCTCTTAGCAGCACAATTCTGTTTGAATATATGAGCTCTATTTTTCTGTCTACGGAAGACATAAGTTAAAGGAGTAAAATGCAAAATAACTCTGTTCTGAAACCTTCCTGACTGCCCTATCCCAGCTTCTGCCCGGCTGCCATGGCATAGTGCTGAGAGAAGGGAAATAAATTGCAAAAAAATGAAAATATTGCTAAGAAATGCCCATTTGGCAAAGTTTGGTTCTCTCTGCCTGTCAGCCAGATGCCGACATCTCACTCTTTGCGGCAAACCAGAGCCAGGGTGTTTATTTAAGACCCAAATCAGCATCAATCAGGGTCTGTCAGTCAGTCTCCGGGAATAAAGCACTGGGGTCTGGAGCATGGACGGTAATGGACACACGCTCCAATGAGCTTGCAGCCATCCCACCGCATGCCCCAAGGCTGGAATTCTATTATTATTATTATTATTATTATTATTATTATTATTATTATTATTCAGAAAATAAACATTTTGTTTGTTAAGAAACTGTATTTAAGGTGCCGAAATGGAGCTTTCTTTAGCACAAAGGGGCCTTTCCTGTAACTGTCAGCTATGGAGAGGGTTTGGAGAAGCTGGGTGAGTCCTGAGCCTGGGGTGTGGGGCAGCCTCAGCTCATCCTGCAGTGGTCCTAAGGGAGAAGGAGGAGGAGAGCTGCTCCAGCAGGCAGCATGGATCCTGCATAGTCTGACAGCGTCGTGGTGCTGGCTGGAATCAAGCTGTGAATAACGTCTGAGAGGTGTGAATGCTGCAGCGTGCAGGAGCCTCCAAATTATAACAACTCGCCAAGGGAAAACCACCCCGACAGCCTTCAAAATGGAGTTGCCTCCTCCCTGCTCCCCTCCTCCTCCCACCTGCCTTTCATTTTTCCTCATGCATGGAAGGTATTAATCACCCAACGTGCTTTAATGGCTCACAGGAAGTGCCCTGCAGCAATCCCAGTGCGGAGCGAGCTTTGCCCAGTGCGTGGCCAAGGAAGAGGAGCACGGTGTGATGCTGCTGGGGCACGAGGTGTTTCCTGTGGCCCTGTGGAAGGGACCCCATTTTTCTGACTCCTCTGAGCAGCTCTTTTATCTCTGGGGTTCAGCTAAAGCAGCTCCTGTGCCCTTAGGGTGGCTGTGCAGGGTTTGTTAACCTCTGGGACAGGCAAACCGTGACCTCTCTTCTCCTGGGAATGAGCACGGCTGCTTGTTCCTGCTCACTGACATTTGCTGCTGCTGAGCTGTGCCTAACCTGGCTGAACTGTGCCTAACCTGACTGAACTGTGCCTAAAGTGGCTGAGCGGTGCCTAACCCTGTTAACCTGTGAGGAGAAGCCAGAGGAACATGGCCAGGTAACCCATTCCACTCTGAGAGAGCAGAATGGGGACACATTACACCTGCCTCCCCAGGAAGGTGTCCATCCTGCAGCAGAATGCAGTGTTGAGATCAGCAAGTGCTGGGCTTCAGGACTCCCCCTTTCTGCTTCCGGTTCTGTGCTCCAACTGTCAGAGGAGGAGTTTGGGCACCAGCCTTGTGTCTGGCATGAGGAACTCATCAGTACACTCCTCCTGCTTGCAAGGACTGCAGGAACCTCCTACAAAATTTTGTTTGTACCAGCAATTTTAATAAACAATTTGGAAAATAAGCATCTGGAGCAGCAGGGCGCAAGGAATTTTTAACCCCAGCAACCTCTGACTCAGCACTGAAACCTGGGATGCCACTCCCTGGGGAGACCCTGAGCTTAAATCTGGGCTGTGTCCTGCTCCCAGACCCTGCTTTCATTGCACCAGCCTAAAACCAACAGCAAAGCACTCATCAGATTGATCTACAAAGAGGTGGATATGGGGCAGTTCCAGCCTGTCTGAGGCTGCATGAGGCAGGAGCCAGGTTTGAGTCTCAGCCTTGGGATTCCTGAAATATGCTGGCCCTTGACAAACACAGTGCTGGGAAGCTCTGAGAGAAAAGGTTCTAAAAACCCTCTCCCGAGAACAGACATTAATTCACAGACTATCATGGCCAAAGATGAATTCTTAATTTTGCTCTGCCCTGACCTTTCCCACCACTGCCAGCTCCGTCCTTGCTTTCAGCACCAGGAAAACTGAGCACCATCCCTGCAAGGCCGAGAGCCAGGTGCCCACCGGTGTGGGACCTGCCAAGGCAGCAGGGCTGAGTGAGGGGAGCACAGAGCAGAGCAGCGGCTCACGGGAGCAGAAGGGCATTAATCACCTCGCTGTGATTAGGGGCTCAGTGAGCACAGGCTGCCTCGGGGCATTTCTGCTCCCTCTGAATGCCCCAGTTTGCAGCACTCTCCGACAGATGCAGCCCTGCCGCATGCACCAGCCCTGGTGGCTCCAGCCCCTGCCCACCCTCTGCCAACGCTGCTGGAGGTTGTGTTGCCAGGATGGAAATGGTCATTTCTTAATTGCTTTTAGTGCTTTGCTGCACTGGAGACCAGTAAAAACTGAGTGTGCCTCCGACTGTACTCCAGCTCCTGGCTGTGAGTCCCCTTTGTGGCTAGAACTGGAGCCTTTGGTCCATTCCTTGCAGAGAAATGAGGTGGCAGCAAGGACAGGATGGCCAAGGGTTTTCTGGGAGCTGAAGCCCAGGAGGGGCCATCAGGAACACATCAGGGAAGCAGAGCTGCTGGAGGAGTTGTGTGGAAAGGAGGAACAAGGGAACGCAGTGCTCCACTGAGGGAGAGTGTGGCCTGCGCCACATTGTCCTGGGAACAGCACCCATCCTCACCAAGTCAAGTGTCAGGAGATGCAGAGATGGCTTTTCCCCATCTAGAAATACACAACTTTATTCACTCAGAGCCATCCTTTCATTGCACAGAGATGGATGTGGCCACACACGTTATTTTAACTTCACGGCTCTCCCATCCGTACATAAAACAGCCCAGGGAGCTGGAGTTGATTCATCTGTTTGCCACAGAAGATGGATCAGTTAGCAAATTATTTTATTGACCCGCAGCACTGCTCAAGGTCATTTGTTTCAGTGGACAAGCAGCACGCCTGGCATGCAAACGGGGCTGAGAGGGAACCTCCATATGCGACTGGCGTATCCCAGCCCCTGGCCTCATTGTGGAACCCTCGGCATCAGGCTGGAGCCCTCAGAGCACGGCTGTGCTCCTCGGATAAGCTCAGCATTTGGGCTGTGATGCTGTAGCTTGCTCAGCTGTCTCCAGGCTTTTATCCCTGGCTGCTGCTGGGAAAGAAAATCCATCCTTCCAAACCAGAATGTGGTCTGGAATCTTTTTGCTTTGTTCTTAAAGGGCAACAAAAACCATTTGTGGTGAGGAAGGGAAGGAATGGAATTAAGTAGCTCAGTCATCATCCAGACATAGTCCAGGTCTGTAGATTGCAAGGATGAGACATGCACTGAAAATCACACTGTAGAAAATCCAGGCCTTTCCCAGGCTGCTGATCTTCTCCCAAAATCATGCAGGGAGAAAAACATATAATTTCTTACAAAAATGGGGGTGCCTCTGCAGGTTTGGTGAGCATCCCTCCTGCCCCACAGCCTTGTGAGGTCCCACCAAGTGCAGAGATCCCTGACTGCCCCAACATATCTCGCCCTTGGTGTCCTGCTGATATCCACTGCTCCGGAACATCTCTACTTCCCACTGTCCTCCCTGAGCTTCTCATTGAGCTGGGGCCTTGCTAACCTTCATTGACTTGCCTAAACATTTATTAATTGATCGCTGCAGGGTTACCACAGGCTTCTGCTCGCATTCAGGGGAGATGGGATGTCCATGGAGTATCCTCGCATGAACTCCCGCCATACCTCCGGCTCCGCGTGCTCCGTTCTGCATCTGCTGCTCTTGCTGAGCAGCTTTTAACCAAAGACATATGGGGCCCATTAACACGGTTTTGCTTGTTTGCAGGGTCTGATCTTGGGAGGAACTGGCTGGGTTCAGCTCACAGTTAAAAATCTCAAGCCTAGGTGATGCAGGAGTAGAGCTGGAGCCAGCCCTGCCACTGGCAGTCAGCACACAGAGGTTCATCAAGCTCAGGATGAATGTGGGTGAAATCCACAATGGACACAGACCAGATTAATTATATCAAAGCCATGGATGTCTCCTTTTGCCCAGCTTAATGCTGAGTCCTTCCTATGGTAGGTTTTATTCCACCTGCAGCCCGTGTGGATGGAGGGGAGGGGAACTGGGAGGAAAGCCCAGGCTACAGGAATGTGCAAGGAAACAATCCTGATCCAAAGTGTTTGAGAACACCTCTGTCCTGCACCTCTGCCTCAAGAAATGAATCTAAAGTAAAAGCTAGGCTTTCTCCATCTGCTGCCCCACCCTAGTCTTTACACTTTTTTTTTCAACTTTACAAATGTGCCAGATTTTTTAAAAAGAGAAGGAAAACCAAAAAGGGAAAGTAGCACATCCCTTTGTGCAAGGCTTTCTTCCAGTCCCTGTTAAGTTCCTGTACATGCTGACAGTTTTACAATTTACATGACAGCTGGCTTGCTTGGAGGAGATCTCTGTTAATTAAAATAACACAAAGGGAAAGAAGCAAAATCGTGTCAGCGGATAATTAATTCAGAGCAGGGCACCAGGCTGTGCGCTGATCCCGCTAACAAAACTCTGCAGGAATTCGCAGCTTTACAGTCCCAGTCCCGCTGAGCCTCACGGAGCCACTCCCTGCTCGGCCCCTTCTCCACACCAGGCTGTCCCTTCCCGCAGGACACACTGCCCTGCCCTGGGTGCAAGCGCTGCATTCCAGAGAGAGCTGGGTTTGGACAAGTGCGTTCCTGAGGTGTTGGGTCCAGCCCCAGTCCTTCTGCCCTCCTCTTCATTGCCAGGGCTCTGCCTCTACCAAAGGGATCCTTTCTGCTCCTGCCCCTTTGTCCTGAACCCACTGGCAGAGGCCATGGAGAGCATCTCATCCCCCACCACCTTCACTACTCAGTGCTGGGGCTTCCAGGGCTGGGAGCAGCCAGCAGGTACCCGGCCAGGGACCAGCACAGCCGAGGCCAAATCCTTCCTGGCGGCAGCAGGGCGGGTTATCTCTTTCCTCCAGCCCCACTCAGCATCAGAAGCTGATCCAGAGGCAGCTGCTGGGGATGGGCTCTGTCCCTCTTGGCCAAGCAGCAAATCTGTGGCAAGATGAGCCATTGGTGCCTCCCTGTCAGGATGAGACTTACAGAACAGGCAAGGAATGGGTACATGAGGGTGAACCCTGAGAAGATTTGGGCAACCCAGGGGGGCCTGGGGAGCAGGGAAGGCATTCCTGCATGGAGTAACAGGATTTAGTGGGACTGAGGACAGCGGAGTGAGCCAAGCCCTTGGCTGCCGGCCGCAGCCCTGGGGCGCTGGCTGGGTGCAGGCTGTGCTGTCACCATGCTCATGTCCCTCTGTGCCACCCCAGTGCCAGCAGTGGCACCTCACAGTGCTCTGGTGCTCCCTGTCCACGAGCAGGGACAGCAGGTGCCCCCAGCACCCTCCCCAAAACCGGCCACTCAGCACCTCACAAGCAGAGCTGTGCTTCGTTAACGATTCTGCAGCTCGCTCTCGCTGCCTTAGTGTGCTGATCAGGCGGGCTTGGAGATGGGGAACAGGAAAAAAACATAGAAAGAAAAGAGAAAGAGCAGCCCAGGGCTCCAAAGCAGCTGAGGTGTCAAAGACAGAGATTTAATGAATGTGCCTGCGGTTCACCTGAACAGATGAGCATGAGCTAGAAGGAGAGAAGGAAGAAAATGGAAAAAAGGAAGGATCATTTTTCAGATTGGCAGCTCCCCTCCCAGACATCTTTTAACAAGAGAGTGGGGAAAAAGGCTTTAAAGGGCCAGCCAGCTGCTTCCCTGCCTTGTGGTGGGGTCTGGGTGCTCTGCACCCATTACAGGGGTCAGGCTGGGTTGAGGCTGTGACTCCCAGCCCCTCATGTCCCCTCGGCTGCCCGGGTGCTGTAGGACCTGGGTGCTGTGGGACCACAGCAGAGAGAAGGATGGGGAGCAACTTCTGAAAAGGGGTGAGAGAAGGCAAAACTGCTGGCTCACCCATCCCTGCACCAGCCCCATGGAAAGGCAGCAGTGTCTGCCTGCAGAGCCTCTCTGTGCCCTGAACATGAACATGGCAATAAATGGGGGGTTGGCAAGGGCCAGCCCAGGACAGCAGTTGTCCCCTGCCCACACCACACCCGGGCATCCCTTGGCCCCCAACATTTCATGACTGGAGTTCCCTCTCCATTGCTTCTTCCAGAAGTTGCTCTGGGGGCCTAGGAGAGCCTCAGTTCCAATTCTTTGCAATTTTCCAAAAGAGAGATATTTTTTCTCCAGTGCAGCACCTTTTCTGTAACTATTTGCCCTGCATAAACCAGCAGTCTGTGTCCAAGCATTTGGCCATCAGTTTATCCAATGTTTCTCTGTCTAGTGGGAACAATATTAATAAAATACTGTATTTATGTAATAAATATTAATGCGATTTTATTTAATACAATTGTATTAAGTGCAATGTGTGATGTGTCCCAAGCCAGCAGCTTCCCTCTGCTCCTTCACATGAGGACCCACACCACGATTCTCATTCAGACATCACTGCTGAGCTACATGGGCCTGTGGGAACAGGGTCAGGACCACTCCAAAAATAAAACCAGCAAGGCCAGCATATCCCCATTGTGTTCCTGTCCCTCCCAGCTGGGTGCTGGGACCTCTGGATCCCCCCCCAGCCTGTCCCCCACTCCAGCACTGTGCCAAGTGCTGCGCACGGCTGCCGCAATTAGGGCGATCTGGGTTTCTTCGTAGCTGCAGGACAATGTTTTTGAAGGCAGGACTTTGATCTCATTTCCTAAGAGTTTCTCTTTCCCTTCCTTTTCATGTGTGTTTTCCCTGGGTTTTGTCTCATTACTCAGGTGAAGGCTGATGTTCCCCACGGCGGCCGTGCCGGAGCCACGGTCCCCATTCCCCCCCCACCATGGGGACCCGCAGGCTCAGGGATGGGGCATCCTCACGTCCTGGAGCAAGTTTGTCGATGGGCCTCTCCTGGGCAGAGGCTGCCAATTATGCTCAGCACACCGAGCTCTGTCACATTGGGTTCTTGTCAGGGAAAACACGGCACTGGGGTCCTCCTTTCCCCCCCACCCCTTTTTTTTTTTGTCTGTGGTTGCTTTTTTCTTGATATTTTTAATGATTTTGCTAAGGAGCCCTAACGATGGAGATGAGGGCACTGCCCACGTGCTGCTCTGAGGAGTCTGGGACTGTCACCCCCTGGCAGGAGATGATGGGGACAGGGACAGCCCTGCAGCCTGGGCAAGTGCCACCAAAGTCCAGGCAGCCACAGGGAAGCTGTCAATCTCTTCAGATGTGCTGTTGGCTTAGGCCTGAATATCAAAGTCATCCTGGATAAATAAATAAGTAAATCTTGTCCCCTGAACACCAGCATTTCTTCTTAAAGCAGGCCCAGCCTTCTTGCAGCCGTAATCCTACCCAACACCAATCTCCGATTAAAACTCCAGTGCTGAGTGAGTCGTAATTCTCAGCACCTCAGGGCCATTTTATTATTATCATTATTTTTTTTTACCCATTAAAACCTGTTTTCTCTAAATGAAATAAAATGGGGGCAGAGATAACAAAACTCATTGCTTTTTCATATATATATATATATAAAAGAAAGAAACATTTTGCATTAAAAAAAAAAAAGTTAATAAATGGCCAAGCCCCAACAGATGGGGGTGTGTGTGGAATTTGCATTTTTCAGATTAACATGCACGAGCGAAGATAGAAAACGCACTTGCCCGGGGGAAATAATTTGAGAAATCTTTGCATATTTTATTTAAAAGCATGCCACGTTAGGCAGGGTAATAATGCAGAGCGATGGTGATTAGGTTAGGCCTGGAGGGATCGCAGCCTGGGACCCTCCCTCCTCTTGATCCGGCTCATCCTTTCACCGAGCCCCCCTGAAACCCTTGGTGTTACAGCCCAGACACCCATCCCAAAATCCAGCCCTGCTGGGGTGTTGGTGGGGTTTAACCCTGTAGAGGCAGCTCCTCACATGTGGTCCATGAGCTGCTTCTCTCCTCACTTCCAGGTGACAAAAGGAAGCCGGTTTAGTTTCATCCCAAGCTCCCGAACATATGTTGGTAGTGGGGGGGAATCCCCACTCTGGCTTCAGCCCTCTCACAGGTGAGGTGTCTCCCTGGGGCTCTGCAGATCCTCTGGGATTTGCAGCATTGTGCAGGAGTGGTGAGGGGTCCCAACACCCCAATCCCTCGGGATGCTTGGGGAATCACAGAGCTGGAGTTCAGGTGTGGCAGCACCGAGGTCCCTCTTCTGCCAAAGCATTTGTGCCATCATCTCCTGTTTGAAGCCAGGGAGGAAATCAGGGCTCATCCCTAAAAGTGCTGGGGACACTGCATATGGAATGTGCTTTAAAAATTCATGGACTTTTGAGAGGGGTTCAGGCAGCTTGGGAGAAATTGGGTAATCTCTCGTAACTGCTAACAGCCTGTTCATGGCATTTATAGAGCCCCAGACCTCTGAGCTGAAAGGTGGTTTTACTCTCATCCCACATGAGGAAGAGGAAGGTGAAACAAGCCCAGCTCCAGGTGCCTGTGGTCCTTCAAGACATGCTTCTCCCAGACAGCAGAAATGGGAAGCTTATGCCCTACTACAGGGCCACAAGCCCACAGCCATCAGCTCTCAGGGACTGTGTTGTCGCCCTTAGTTTTTCATGTTTTTACTTTGCCTTCATGTTTTTCAGTATGCCTTCTGATGTTTACAAAACTTGGAGCAGAGTTCTCACACTTTTTACATAAATAAGGACATGTTTACATTTTTCTCCTCTAGGAGGAGTTTTTTGAATAATGGTGATGTTCACCAACGAAATTGAAAAGGTGGCGACACCTTGGACCAATCTCTGGTCTTTCTGTACAGTTATATATATTAGAGTCAAATTTTAAAATAAAAAGAACAGAGAACATTTCTGCTGACCTCAAACCTCATCTCTGCCTCTCCTTTCGTGTCCTATTGTAACACTGCGTTGCTCTTCAATTCCACCTAAAACACCAACACCAGGGCTAGGATGCTGCTCTGGCCTTGAAAATTATTCTCCTTTTTAATGTCAGCCTCAACGATGTTTAAAGCTTAAGATCTCTTTTTGCCAGGTCTCTTTCAAGGTGATGAGATCTTGCCATCACTCAAGAAATTCTTCAGCTGGGGGTTGCAGGGAAGACAGTCCTGTGCAGCGGAGCAGAGCTTGGAGCAGCTCCCAAGCAGCCAAACCAGCGGTGGGCGCTGCCCATCCCTTCCCAGCCATATCTGGGCTGCCCCAGGTGATCGGTAGCCCCTCAAAGCCACCACCAGCATCTCCAGACCCAGCTGGAATCACGGCAAAAACCCTCCTCCCTGGCAAAACCAGGCCCTTGGAAAGCTCCTGCCACTTCCCCGGCTTTGAAATCTGACCCAGAGCCTGACTCTCTCCCTGTCTGCTCCCATTATTAATAAACTTTGAAGGGCTCCCTTCTGTCCTTAATGAGATTAGTGTTATTTTCATGCATTGCTGCAGGGCAAAGGACTGAAAAAGTGGCTGATCTGTAAACTAAAGGGTGCTAATCTATAGAGGGTGGGTCCCCCATTCTCATGGCCTCGGGGGCTGGGTGAGAGTAATCAATTAAAAGAGGGGATTAGAGGTGCCGTGGTCACCTACTTTATTGAGGTCACCCTGACACCCTCCCAGCGCAGGCGGCCGTGGGCACACGCGGGTCCAGCTCGGTCATTGAGGCTCTTAGAATTAAAAAAGCCTTAATCACCAGCCCCTGTTCAGGCTCAGGACCCAAAGGAGCAGTAGGGAAAAGCTGTTGTTAATATATTAACGGGCACAATTTGCTTAGTGGGTCTGTCTGGGCTTTGTAAATTAATGCTAATTTAAAGCTCAACCTCACTGTCTTGTTTTGGTTTTTTTTTCAACTTTATTCAAGTGTCTTCTTTTTGCCAGGAAATTAGGGAGGAAAAAAATACTCGACCTGGCCAAACAGGGGAGTTGATTTTGCTCTGGTTTCATAGATGTTTTAAAGGCAGATTGCTTAAGGAAGAAGCGAGTGGCCTTGTGCAGACTGAGTGTGTCCAAACACAGCTTCAGTGGCCATAATTGTGGAGAGAAGAGATTTTCTCTCTGAGGATTTCCTTACCAGAAATGCCTTAGGCAGCTCTGGGCAGGGATTGAATCGCTGTTCCTGTGTCCTGTTAGCTCTTGGTTAAAAACCAGCTGCACTGTGCATGTTGTACTCCTGGGATTTCTGTCCTTCCCTTTGGATCACAAATCTGTGCCTGAAAATGGCCCAAAGCCCTGACCTGCCCCTGGCCCATCTTTGGGGAGAGGAAAGAGCAGTTTGCTGCAGGACTCGGGCACTGACAGTAATTAAAAGCCTCTTTGCAGCGAGCAGGAGCCTCAGAGCATCCAGCCAGAACTGCAGCACACCTGAGCCCTGCGGAGCGAGATGCAGCACACCCCTCACCTGTCCTCGAATGTCCCTCCCCTGGGACATCCTCCCACCTCGGGAGCACCCGGGGCATCTCCCAACGCTGAGCCCAGCAATTCTCCCCGCAGCCAAGCCGTGCCCCAAAGCAGCCTGTGCATGGTGGGCGTGAGAAGCAGGGCAGGAGTGCCACCTTTGTCACCGGCAGACGCGGCTCGGTGGCACCTCGCTGACACTCATTCGCCCTGAGCCGGTGGCACTTGTCGCTGCCACCGTGACACCCCGCGGGGTCCCAGCCCGCCCTGCTTCCCGGCAGGACCCTCTGATGCATCTCGCCTCACTTCCACGTGTGATAGGGATGTCAGTTTGCTTTTCTCCCGAGCCCCGTTGCTTGTCTGGGTGATAGTTCTGGAGTGCTAAAGGGATTAGCAGCCGGGCACGGTGCCGGGCTCGGGCTCATAACGCACAGAGTGTGAAAATAACTGCCTTAATTTCAAGGCCAGCTTTAGATAGAGGAGAAAGCTTACGTTATGGGGGAGACGGCTCCTTTTCTGGGTGCTGGGGGAATGTCAGGGCCAGAGGAAGGAGTTTTCAATAAATTTAGGATGGGCAGCATGTGCCAGGAGCCAAGACTGTCCTGGATGCCGCCAGGCATTTGGGGTGTGTGGAACAAAGAGCTGTCCTGTCCAGTCACCAGTCCTGGTGGTTGTAAGTCTGCTGTTTTTATATGGGGGCTTGTGGCTCATCCCATCCCTGCCCCAGAGGGGAGATTCCCCCTGTACAGAGCCTTATATTGGGAATGTGGGCACCTGCTCCGGGCACGGAGCTGAGTTGGGAGCTTGGAGGCAGCAGCCATTAGGGAAAAGCAGCTGGTCCAGTGACTCATGGCACAGCCTTGGAAGGCCTCAGGCTGGGCAATTTAGGAGCTGTCATTTGCTGTGAACACTTTCTGGATTTTTGTCTAAGAACAGGAGAAATAAAGGGTTTCTTCGGGCTGGAGATGCCACTGGGGACACAGAGGCTCTTGCTCCACCCTCAGCACCTCTGCTGAGCCCAACATCAATCAGCTCCCAACATCCCACCTCCACAGCATCCACACCAACCCAAGGACCGGCGCTGTTCCCTGGGATGAGGGACAAGGTCTCTGCCTCGCTGCCTCCACCCCACATCCTGCGCCAGCCCCTGGAGAGACGGATGCCCCGGAGGGCTCTGGTGGGCCGGGAAGGGGGGACAGCCCTCGGCACCCCCCAGCCCTGCCGCTAAACCCCGGCGTTGGCAGTGGGTTTAATCCGCGCAGCGCCGCTCCGAGCTGCATTGCCATGGGCAATGCTGGATTAGGGACCGGCCGCCACACGCCTTTGTCCTGCCTTTGTGCAGCATTTTGCTCGCCTCTGCCTTAAACCTTGTAACCATTTTGCTGCCTTTTAAAACCGCCTTGAATAGGGGGTGGGATGGAGAGGGGTGCGGGGGAGAGGGGCCGAGGCTTTGAGGTTGAAGAGAGGCATTCAGGCTGCAGCTGCCCCGTCTCAGCACATTCCCCGTGACCCCCACGGGCACCGCCGCGGCCACCGAGCAGCATTGGCAACGCGGCCGCTCCGGGACAATCCACCTGCTTGCTCGGGACAAGCACTTTCATGCCTATTGGGATTAGAGATTTTAAGTGTCGTTCCAAATTGTGCGGATAAACAGTCTTGTGAAAACTTGTTATCGGGGGGAAAAGGCCCCGCCACCACCCTCCGTCCCTGGCCTTTTGTTCGGGCAATTTTTATTGCCGGATTGGATTTGATGAGGTTTAACGTTTATTCTTAGGACTCCATTGAAGAGCTGATCCTTTGTCTCCCGCCGTGGAGCGTGAAGAATATGAAACGTAGGCAAAAATAAATCTGCTTTTCACACGTATTAGCCCCTGGTACACGCGGGGACCACCAAACACAGCTGAGAGCAGAAGCACCCCCAGCCCTCTGCCCCAGCCCTTGGCTGCATGAGGTCACTCTGGCCTCCACACCCTCTCCCCAATTTCCACAGTCCCCTCTGAGCAGGGACAGACCTGGGTGGTCACCAGTGACCTTCTCCCAACGCAGTCCCCACGGCAAGAGCCACCCAGGGCTGCTCTGCTGATATGGATTTAGGAGGTGTCAGGTCTGTAAAAAGCCCAAAAGGTGGTGGGGGAAACATCCCTCCCTGCCCACCCCCACAAAACTCCAGCCCCACAGGCAGGTCAGTCCCTTAATCGCTTCATTTATCACCGGTGACTTCAGGAGAGATTAATCAGCAGGGTAATTCCTGAGGAGAGGCTGCACCAGAGGCTGCTTTCATTTCAGATGAGCTCCCTGCAAATTTCACCTTTACTGCAGGAACCTGCTCCAACACGCTCCCAGCAGCACCGGGATGAGCCCATGCCCCGGGCTCCATCCCCACCTTGTCCCCTCAGCCGCGGGGCTGCTGCCGAGCACCGGGTAAGGCTCGTGCCTGGGTTTTGAGCTGGCGACTCCTGAGCAGCCTCCAGGGCACTTTTGGCAGCACCAGGAGCCAGCAACAGGCATCTGGCACGCGCCAAGAGGTTGAGTTTCTGGAAAGTCTGGAGCTGGAGGCAGAAAATCATGCAAAATTTGGTGCATTGGGCTTGTTCCAAGGGAAAAAAAACAAACCCAGGGCATGGGAAACTTGCTCAGAGCTAAACCAGAGCAGGCCTGGCCTGGAGGAGCTTGGCTGGTTTCAATCCACACCTCTCCTGGTTGCTCCCAGTCCCTGGAGATCTCTGGACCCAACATCTCCATCTGCCAGGTCCCATAGCTGGGAGCTGCCACAGCCTCGTCCTCCACACAGAGGTGCAGGCTGTGGCGTGGCAGCACCAGCAGGGCTGCAGCCTCCTCTGACAGGGCTTGGAAAGAGCTGGCAAATGAACAGGATGGGAGAAGAGCTTGCCATTCCAAGCATTTAGGATGCTTGGAGATGGATATCTACTGTCTGGATGGTTGTCTCACCATGATATATCACGGAAGGGGTGGCAGAGGAGGAGCTTGGCTGGGATGCCGACACTGAGGGCATGTCCTCAGGACATTTATTGTCCCCCTGTCCCACCAGGCAGCCCTGGGCAGGGTCCACATCAGCCTGTCCCCCATCCACCACATCATTTCCTGCTTTGCATCTAGTGAGATGATTCCCCAGATACCCAGAGCTGTTCCAGCTCCTCCTGTTTGGATAAAATATCAGTAATTACACGCATGCCTAATTTGAATTATTTCCACAATGCAATCCTGGTGCTTTGGACCCCACTGAGTAATGTGGCAGGAGACTCCTTCCTCAACAAGGAGATGTTCGGTGGTGGCACTTCTGCTTCTGGCCTGGGTGACCAGTGTGGCCATCAGGG
This sequence comes from Brachypodius melanocephalos, assembly GCA_013398615.1. NCBI lineage: Eukaryota > Metazoa > Chordata > Aves > Passeriformes > Pycnonotidae > Brachypodius > Brachypodius melanocephalos. The sequence goes on along the minus strand of VZSR01001014.1, from coordinate 424,879 downwards.
GACCCCCACGGGGTGCAAACAGCTCTTTCCCAGCACCCAGAGAGGGTCTTCCCTCTTCAGCAGGTTCCCAAATGTACTTCAGGTGTCCATAAAGATGAGTGGAGAGGGAGATTTGACACCTGCTCTCAGACCTGCCATAGGTGTCCCCATATTGAGGGCGTGGGGAGTTAATTGCTGTGCCTATGGCCTCGTTTGTTGCCACAGAGGTGACAGATGCTTTCCCAGCCACCATGCTGCTGTCAGAAGCTGTGGGGCTGGTGGAGAAGGTTCTGGGTGAGTTTCCTTGGCCCAGGCTGGGTAAAATGTCAAATTTGATTTGTGTCATGGTTCCTTCTGGCCCCGCAGTCGATGAGTGAAGAACTGGGGCTGGCTGGGGAACAACAACTGGTTCATCAACTGTTCAAGGTTTTAAAACTTGGTTTTCTTCCAGCATGCAAGCAACACGAGTCCTTCAGAAAGCTTTCTGTGGCGAGCTGCCTGCATGTCCCAAGGAGCTGGGGGCAGAGCAGAAATCTCCCACAGCAGGTGGAAGTTTTTGGGGTGCATATCTCAGCCATGAGCATCTCCAGCCCCCTGTTCCCTCTCTGCTGCCTGCCCATGCTGATCCCTGCTCTGGCAGGTCCCTGCCCACGCTGCTGGGCACATTCTCTCCGCATGGTGGGTTTCCCTCAATGCGGGGTCTCTGCAGCCCTTCACAGCCCCTCGCTGTCACATTGCATTATTTGCTCATGAGAAGTGACTGATGAACCTTCTCCTGCCATTCCCCTGTATGCAAAATTTCCAGTGGCCACCCAGCATTGCCAGGGCACCAGAGGGGGCTGCTGGAAAGGGACCCCAGACCTCAGCACCCACTGCTGCCTCCCACCCACCAGCATCTGCACTGGGTGGCTCCAGCATTGGAGAGGGGTATTATTTGGGGGTTAGGAAGTGACACCTCAGGTGGGATTCATGCCATGATGCCCTCCTGGGCACCCCCCCCAGGTTCCTGCCCATTCCTGGCTTTGTTGGCAGGGGTCTGGGCAAGGCTGAGCCCTTGTCCGGGGCACAGCATCTCCCCCTCCACGTTTCCTCCAATTCTTAATTCGTTCTCCATCATTTTTGTCTCCCCCTCCTCCCCCTCTCTGTCTCAGCTGCCTGATGAATGAAGGATGGGTTTTTAAGCCTTTTTTGCCCCCAAGGCCTGCAGCTCTGGCTCGGCTGCTATCGCTGGGATAAATGCAGCTTTTGGGCCCGGAGCAGCATCCGTCGGAGCCGCGGCCCCCTGCGCCGGGTTATCAATCCCCACTCAGCATCGGCAGCACCGGGCTGGGTCCTCTCCACTGGGAGCCCTTTTCCTACCCTCTGGCCACAAGAAAGACCAGTCTGACTTAATTCTGCACAGTATCAACACCAAACAGACTCAGCCCAGCACTACTGGCTCTCCTAATTCGGCTTTGTATTCCTCGGTTTTCATGAATTTTTAAAAAGTTTCCATTTCTCCCAGGTTTCGGTGGGTTTGCTGGGGTGTATGTGCCCCAGTGCTGGCTCTGCATCCTCCTCCTTGCCCTCCTGGAGCAGACAAAGGAGACAGAAAGTCAGCTTGGGTCTCCCCACCCTGGGAAGTTTTTGGATGGCTTGAGAAACCAAGTGTGCCACAGCTCTGGAGATGAAAGGGCCAGCATGGTGATTGCATCCAGAACTTGGGTCCTGGCACAGCCAGTGCCACGGTGCCATTCCTCCCTCTGGCAGCACTCAAACATGAAAATACAGATGGTGCCACTTGCAGGGCAGGGCTGGAGCTGTGGAGGAAGCAGGCTTTGGAGAGGGAAAACAAAATGAGCCAAGTCCTCAATGGACTTTTAAAAACCCAAATGCATTTCTTTGTTTTTTCACTTTGTTGTTGGTGTGAAATGCAGCCTCCATCCGTGACTGGGAGCTGGAAGCTGTCTTCTCCCTCTGGCCCTGTCCAGAGCAGAGAAATTAAGCCAGGACAGAGGAAAATGGAGATTCCAAGATGGAAAACATAGATAGTGTCTGTGAATGGAGCCAGGCACTTCAATTTAAGTCTAAGCACAGACAAGCTGGAAGCCTCACTCCACCACATCAACCTGAACTTTTGTTCACTTCCAGTGGTCCACAGAGAGCTTGGAGACCAGTCTGGCCATCCCAGAGGCTGACATCTGGGTCCAGTCTGCACTCCAGGGGTTCCTGTCTGCAGAGGTTGGCAGTGGTGACACTGCAGTCCCGCCTTTGTCACAGAGCTGGAGCCCATCCTTGACAGCCCCCAGCCTCATCCCAATGTGCAGCAGCCTGTGGGGAATGGTGTCCCCCGATCCTGGCCAGGAGGAGCCAGCAGCCCTCCCAGTGAGCCCCTGGGGCTGCAGAGGGGCTCATTGGCTGTCCAGGCAGAACCTTTATTTTTAGCCCTCAATCAAACACTTATGGACAGGCCATGTGTGCAGCACTCAGATTATTATCATCTTGAAGGAATAAAACACAGCATTGGGGCTTTTGGGATTCACCCTGATGCTTCCAGGGCTCCAGATATTCCAGTGCTGGTGCTGAAAACTGGGGAGGCATTCCCTCCAGCGAGACAGCCACTACATCACACGGGACCCGAGCGAGGAAATAATGATGTACGGCTGGCCTTGGGGCACTCTTTGCAGCTCGATTGGCCTCCCTGGCAGAAGAATAACCGAGAGTTTATTGCCTCTCTTCCAGCGATCTTTACTCCCAGCTGTTTTCTCAGGGAGGCTTGGATCCCCATACCTCATCTGAAGGGCTGCTGGTGAGGCGCTGAGTTGGTTCCTGGGCACTGAGGTGCTGGTTCCTGGGATGGGGCTCTGCCCGCACGTGGGAAATCCTGCCCCACCTCTGTCCAAAGTAGAGGATGATGTCTGGGACCCCTTTCCCCCTCCTCCTGCAGGTGCAGTGAGCTCCTGGAGCAGCACCAGCACCCTCAGCCTCAGCACCCAACCCTCGCAAATGGGCAGCACCCATGTGCTCAATCCCACCACATCCCCTTCCCCAGCACAGTGCACCTGTGTCTCAATGCTGCACCTGGGCAAAGCCCTGCGAGGGGTCCAAGAGCCCATTTCTGACTTAAGTCCCACCTGCCTAGACAGGAGAAAGGGAAAAAGAGCCCGTCCATGCCAAAAGTTGGTGATTCCCAGCTCCTGGTGCTGTTTACAGAGGGAAAAGTTGAGGTGGTGGTAGGTGATTTTTCCCCCTTTCCCTGGCCCTGCTGCAAACAGCCCGATTGCTACGATTCCTCTGTCATTAAAATGTAAATGAAAACAGACACAAAAACAATCTGAATTTCCAGCCGAGTTGCTCTTGCTTAATATTCTACCCCGAAGGGGGATGTGCGGAAGCAACAACATTTCAAAGGGAATCATTAAAGAAGGGAGGCTCAAACTGCGTTTCCATCAGATACCACGGCAGAGCCCGGCACTCGAGGTCCCGCCCATCCCAACGCCTGTGGAAAGGACGAGAGGGAAATGGGTCCTGAAAAATGAACCATCCAAGCCAGGGTGAGGAGGATGCTCACACTGAGCAGGGCTGTGCTGGTTGCATCCCAGCGTGGTCCAGTTCTGGCTGTGGCTGGGCAGCGCTGCTCCAGGTTCATGTTTCTGGCTGCAGTGATCAGGCTGGGATAATGCCCAGATTTTAATGCATTCTAAGGTTTTAGAAATACCCTGGAAGAGCATCAGGGTTTCCAGTGTGTCCTGACACCTCAGCAGTGCAAGGTGGGGGGAAGATCCTGGTATTCCAAATCCTGTCTCCCACCTTGTCCACCCTGGGCTCTTGGCACTGGTGTGGCTCTGCTCTGTTTCAAGTAGGAGGCATCTGTATTTCTTCTGTATTTACTCTGCCTGTGTGAGGCAGTTGAAATGAAATATAAAACACGAGGGAGCGAGAATAGCTGGAAAAATCCTGTGAATGGTGGTTCTGTCCCAGTGGATGCCGCTGGAACAGGAGGGATGCACCAAGGCATCGTGAAATCCCAGGATCTGCCTCCAATCCTCCAATTCCCACTCCAGTGCCACTCACCCAGGGCTGCAGGAAAAAGGAACCTGGATGGACAAAGAGGATCTCTCTGTGGAGAGACTGGAGCAGCAGGACAGAGTCCCCCTGCTCCCCACCACACTCCTGGATGTCCCAGGCAGTGGCAGGTGCTCCCAGCACGATGGCACATATGGATCCTATAAGGGCTGAGCTCATCTCTCTGGGCAGCCTCTCTCCTCCATGCCCCAAGGAGCAGCCTGGGAAGGATGGTGACAGTGGCACAAGAGGTGCTCAGGAGCGTGGGACCCCTCACCACACTGGGTGCTGCCTGGATGTGACATTTGGGCTGAGGGGAGCAGCTCTGGCTGCTCTCCTCTTCCCAGCTGAGAGCAAGGAAAGCCCTTTTGCCACTGCAAACCAAACATATGGGATCTGGAAGTCTTTGAGACACAATAAACAAGGGATCCTGGGATGCTTTAAGTGTGTCCCAGTCTGGATCTCTGCATAATGGCCTGAGATGATTAATTTTCTTTTGTACTTTCATTGCATCAGTTATCACATCATTCGATTTTATTTTTAAAGACTTTTTTTAAGCCCACAAAATACTGGAAGGGGTTAGAGTGGATTCCAATTACAAGGTAAAATATTTCCCTCCAAAGCTTCTTAAATACTTGATTTTGGTTTAATGCCATTCTTTTAACTTTCAAAGCAAAAGCAACATTTGCCAAACCTTGCTTTGTGCAGTAAAACCAGCCCAGCGTCACAAGGATTTGATATAATAGTAATAATAAACTTTCAGAGGAGCCCTTAAAACCTGAGGGGCTGTGGGTCAAGCATGGGAATTTGGGCTTGGAGGCCATGGGGTTCATAGCTTCAGATCCCCCCATGCTGGGGGGGAGCCCCAACACGGCTCCAGGTTTCTGCTCAGACCAATGGCTGGATCCAGATCCTGCTGGTGGCATTCCCACCGACCTGGGGGTGTTTGGGGCTGGAGCATCTGCCCTGAGAGCTAAGTTAATCCCTCTGTGAGGTGAGAATTCAGCTCCTTTACAGAGGTTTGGCAATCCCTGAGAATGGGGAAATCCCTGGCGGAGAGTCCTGGGTCAGATCCCTGTCCCAGCCCCGTGCTGGTGCCTGCCTGTGGCACCCATCCCACCTGAATTGCACCCAGAGGGGGCTGAGCACGGGATGCAGGGTCAGAGTGTCCTGGGGGGTGAGGTCCTGTCCCCTCCAACGTGGCCTGGGCTCAACCCTGCAGCGTTTTGTGTCTTTATTGTTTTTCCCCCCTGCAATTGGTCGGATTTTTAGTTAATTCCCAAATCTCATTTGGGGCACGGGAGCTGGGGGTGGAAAAGCTCTGTCTGAAGTTGATTTTGCAAATCAGTTCTGGCCATCTCCAGCCAGGTCCTGGGGCAGGACCATCGGGCTCCCAATAACCAGGGAGGAAGCCTCTTGTTGCCAGAGCAGATCCACCTCTTTGATGTGCTCCCGCAGTTATTCTTTCATTTCTTGAGCAAATAATCTGGATTTTCACAATATTTACCTTGGAAATAATTATTTGTGTAAAGCATTCGACCAAGATAAACAGAGAATCTCTGAGTCTCGCTCCGGGGCTGGGAGGGCTCATGTTCCCCCAAACCTGATGGAGCATGGGCTCCGTGGAAAGTGGATGAAAAACAGGCTCAGAGATGAGCACCCCACATCCTATGGAACCCCCGACTTGCCAGGACTTGGCAAAACCTCCTGGCAGCCCTGGCTGCAGGGTACTGGTGAGGATGGAAAAATGTGGCCACTCTGCCCTTCATGCCTTGCTGTGTCTGTACATGGATCCCTGAACTGCATCCCCAGATTCCCACAGACTCAGAGGCTGGAAAGGAGAAGCAGGAAGGGGTGGGGGGAAAGGTGAGGGAGGGTTCAAAGGGCTGCTCCAGCCTCGGTTTTTCATCTCTAGTTAATCTCTGTGAAGCCTGAGGCAAAGTCACCTTTGGGTCAACACTCAGGTGTTGTTATCTGCCACCCCCATCACCCGGAGCTGCCCCCAGCCCTCCCCAAGAGCAGGGCCGCAGGGCAGGGTGCCAGGAATTCGGGAATCCGGTCCCCCCGGTTCCAGCCCGGTTCTCCTGGGGCAGAGAGTAAATCCTGCACTCAGACTGCACCCCAGCGCCTGCTCCCTGCTGCCCCATGGGAGACAGGGGAGGAGCAACACACACCGGAGTTTAAAAAAACCTTTAAAAATCGAGCCTGGGTGAACTGCCAGCACTGGCACAGCGGTGCTGGCCCAGCATGCCCAGGGATGCAGGGATGGGAGGAAGGTGCCAAGAACCTGTGCCCTCGACCTGCCATTCACCCACAGCCCTGCCTGTGCTCGCTCCGGCCCCAGCGGCCAGCACGGGCTGGCTGCTCCCAGCCCGGCAGGTTTGGGAAGGGAAAGAAAGGAACAAATCCAGCTGGGGCTCGGCTCCTTCAGCTCCAAGGCTTTTATTAAGGTGCGCAACATGCCCACGATCACAGGTCTGGGATACGACAGAGGCAGCAGGCGCTGGACACGAGCGAGCAGAAGGGAGGTGAGGGCAGCACGAGGGGGAAGCTGCCAGAATCCTCCAGCGCTGGCACTGCTTTGAGCTGAATGCATCCTTTGCCATCAAAATGTCCTTTTCAGAACGGGATTTTTGTGGATCTCCTCATTTCACCCCCTGGTGAAGCAGCCCCAGGGGGAGCAGAGCCTGGCTGGTGCTGTCCCTGGCCCGTGGGTGGGCTTGGTCATAGTTGTTTATCCAGAGTCCAGAAGCATCTGGTGGGTGCTGGGTGCCAGGATCCAAGCAGGCTGCCAGATTCTGCTGTTTGCTGGAGTCCTGGTGAAGTGGCTCCTCTGATGGCAGGGAGCAGTTTGGCTGGGAGGAACACGGCAGCTCTGGAATCCCTCATCACCCTCCTTTGCAGATGAGAAATGGAATCAGTGCCCGGCTTTGCTTGGCAGCCAGGGCAGGATCGGGAGTGCAGACCCTTCTGGCTGAGCCCTCAGTGCCCACTGCTGCTCCTCCACGTCAGCACTTAAATGGAATATGTGTCCTATGGATACACAGCAAAGCACAGCAAACACACACAGCAGCTCCTTTTCCATCTCCAGTTAAAACAATTGTTCTTTGGGTTTTGTGTACAGCTCTCTCACTGGATAAAATGCAGATTCAAAAAAGAAAAAAATCTTTGCTCTCAAATGATAAATTAACATACAACACCACAAGTTCATGAGCAGCTTTGGGATCATGCACTGAGTGAGAGCATCACCCACAGCAGACAAACATGCACACACATAGACCCAAATTAACTTTTCTCTAAAACTGACATTAAAAACATATATTGGTGTTGGATCATTTGACTTAAATTTACTTTTCAGCATTCTGAGGTCACTTTTCAGAATGATTTTTTTCTCTCTCACAGCCCAGCACATCTCACTCTCACCAACAAGCAGCGTTTGCCAGGGGCTGGGCTGTGGCTGCAGGGATGCACCAGTGCAGGTGCGATGTGGGGATGAAGCACATGCTGGAAGTGCTTTGCCCAGGGAGGTTTAGAAGCTTCACTGCCCTGGGGCCCTCAGTGCCCTGCAGCTCCAGCATGGCCATCCCAGCACTGGTGTGGCTAAGCCAGGCTCAACAAGGGACTAGATTAGGTTTAAAGACAAGCCTGCAAACCCCAGCTCCTGAGGTCAACCCAGGCCAGTGCTACCCCAGAGCTGCGTGCACGACAAAACAAATTCCAGCACAGAGGGATAATGGAGATGAACGCTTCAGGGACTCTTGGCTGGGTTGGAGAGAGATAGGAAGGGCAGGGTGGGCACCCAAGGGCCCGGTGAGTGCTTGGCACAGGATGGAGATGCCACCAGCCAATGCCACACCATCCAGAGGGTGAGGGCTGGGCCCGGTGGCACCTCAGGGGCCAGGGGCAGCTGCTGCAGTGACGTAGGCTGGGCCCTGCTGCATGCAGCGGATGAGCTCCTTGCGATTATCCAGGATGGTGTCGAAACTCTCCTGCAACCGGTTCTGCTGGTCCACAACTTTCTGCTGCAGGCCATGGATCCAGCGCAGCAGGGCCAGGCGCCGGTACATCACCAGCTGGATGTGGTGCTTCTCCTTCTCCTGCTCCTTGAAGCGCTCCTTGTCCTGGAGGTGCTGCACGGCCTCTGCCAGCACCGGGAAGAGGCTCCCCAGCTCAGGCTCAGCCAGCCCTGGCTCAGGGGGGCTCCTGGCTTGGGGGGCAGAGGCGGGAGGGTCCCAGGTGGTGCTGCAGGTGCTCTCGGGGCTGTCGATGCTGAGGGAGCTGCTGGCATAGCCGTTGTCCTCTGCAGGGGAGCTCGGGGGTTTGACACATCCCCCAGCCGCCTCCTGGGCAGTGTTTTGTCCCCCTGCCCCGCTGACCTCCGCCCCCTCAGGGGGGCTGCGCACCCCCTGCTCAGGGTGCATGTCGCCCAGGCCTGGGGCAGTGTCCCTAAGCCGGCCCTGGACCATCTGTCTCTGCATTAATAACAGCAGATTATCAGATGGATTTGTGGTGTTTTTGCTCTGGCTGGAGCCCTCCCCGGGCGGGGACCCCGGTGCTGGCTGGCTCCAGTTCTCGTTGCTGTCACACACCTCTCCCACGAAGTTGGAGTTGGAGTCCGGCCCATGTCCTGCCCCTGGGATGGCTGTGCCCAGCGCTGGGCCCCCCCGGCCCTGCTGGAATGGGGGGTTTGCTGGGCAGACAGCAAACATCTTGCTGGTGTCCTGCCTGCAAGAGAGACATGGAGCTGTGACACGTCTGTGGGCATCTGGGCTGGCACAACCAGAGCTCAGGGCAGCTACAGCAGGGAAAAACACACTGTTAACTTTATTTACCTCTTTAAAGGTACTGAACCTATCATGGGGTCAGAGTTCCTTGGTGTTTGACCGCTGCTCTCAGCATGCCCCCATGCAACACCATGGTATCATAGAGTGGATTGGGTTGGAAGAGACCTTAAAGCTCATTTAGTTCCCACCCCTTGCCATAGGCAGGGATGCCACCCATCCGAGGGCATCTTCCCACCTGATACAGAAGCTCAAGGAGCCACCACCTATCCCATCCATCTTCCCTGACAGCTCCAGTCCAAGCCCATGTTCCTGCAGCATCCCTTGGGTGATGCCAAAGGGCATCACGGGGCGCAGGCACGCAGCTGCACGTGCTGCTGGCAGCATTTGGGCTGTGGCAGATGCAATTAATTCCATGCTGGTAAAGGTGTGCTTGAAAAGAGATGCTTTCCCAACAGCAATAAATGTCCTTCAGCAGCTGAGACTGCCTGGGCTCCTCTGCACAACCTCTGTCATCAGCCCTGCATCAGGATATGGGGCTGGCCTCTGCCTGGGCCCAAATTGATGACCCCACTGGCCTTCCTTCTCTGCAGGACTGGGAACAGACTGGCCCAGAAAAGGAAAGGTTATCCCAGCCTTCCACTAGCAGCGAGAGGCGCTCTCCAAGCCCTCTCCTACAAGGACGCGAATGGCAGGAAGGAACCCATGGGGTGTCCCGGGCTGACCCCGGACAGCAGCGGGGCAGCAGGAGGGGTGCAGGAGCCATGCCCAGCTCAGGGTGCTGCCAGCGGCCTGGAACCCCAGGACCCCCGCCCTGCGGCCCCCCGCACTGACATCTGCTCGGTTCAGGGCTGGGTGACACCCCTATAAAACCGCTGCACCCCACAAAAGAGCTGCACCCCACAGCAGCGCTCCCCCCGCAGGCGCGGGGCCGGGCTGCTCTGCCGGGGGATGCGGGGGCGCCGAGCCGAGGAGCATCCTTACCCTGCGCAGCCCTCACAAAGCCCCCGCAGAGCCTCCTGCGCCCCAGCCCCGCCGGGGGGGTCCCGCTGCTCCCGCAGAGCCCCCCTGAAGCCGCAGCCCGGCCAGGGGCGGGCCGCGATCCCCAGGAGCCGCGACCCCCGGGAGCCGCCGCTCCGCTCCGCTCCCACCGCCCGCCCGGCCCCGAGCACTCACCG